>CM043015.1:106866110-107466110 GCA_023690525.1 Holotrichia oblita | reverse complement strand
TGGTGGATGGCTTGCTTTCCGATCTTCGGACGGCGGGCTTCCATGCACAGGGTTATGCCGATGATATCACCATCATGATCTGCGGCAAGTTCGAGGGCGTGATATCCGAGAGGATGCAAGTCGCACTCGGACTCGTGGAAAGGTGGTGCAAAAGAGAAGGGTTAACTGTTAACTCTAGAAAAACGACTATGGTCGCGTTCACTCGAAGAAGGAAGCTTTCCAGACTTCAGTGTCCGACCATTTTCGGCTCAAAGATACTCGTATCTTCAGAGGTTAAATACCTGGGGGTGACTTTGGACGCCAAACTGACGTACAAGCCACACCTGGAACAGGTAACAAACAAAGCCACGAGGGCCTTTTGGGCCTGTAGAGGAATGTTTGGCAAAACGTGGGGGCTGAAACCTAAGATGGTACACTGGCTGTACACGAAGGTTATAGTACCCTCTATAACTTACGCAGCGTTGGTCTGGTGGCACAAAGCTAGTCTGGGCTATGCGGCCAACACACTCAGTAAAGTCCAGAGGATTGCCTGCTTAGGCATCACTGGAGCCATGTCTTCGACGCCGACTGCGGCGATGGAGGCGATCCTTGGCCTGCCTCCTCTGCAGCTTGTCTTGTGGTCGGAGGCAGTTCTAGGGGCCTACAGGGCAAAACGTAGTGGATGCAGGGGTTTCTCCGGTAAAACGGGAGATCATACCAGCATCTTCACCTACATAGAGCAGACAGCACCACTGTCCATGAGGGCGGACAAGATCTCGCCTACTTTCAGCTTCAGTGGGGGATACATTGTAAACATCTCCAACAGAGAGAGTGCCAAAGCTTCCGTCCACAAACCAAGACGGGAGGTATCTCGCTGGTTTGTCGACGCCTCTAAAACGCCAAACGGCACGGGAATTGGAATTTGGAAAGATGGTGAAACTCAGGGTGAAGCTTTCAGCCTGGGGAGTACTACGACCGTTTTCCAAGCCGAAGTAATCGCAATCCAGACCTGCGCGGAAAGTATATTAAACTGCCCGCAGATTAATGGAGGAGTGGAAATCCTTTCTGACAGTCAAGCTGCTCTCAGAGCACTACAGGCTGTCAGATTTGACTCCGAGGTAGTGCTACACTGCCATAAGACTCTCGTAAGACTGGCGGAACGTCTCAGCACAACTCTGAGTTGGGTGCCAGGCCACTCTGGAATCAGAGGTAATGAGATGGCTGACAAATTAGCTAGAGGCGCCAGTGAGGGACCTTTTGTGGGTCCAGAACCCACATGTGGGAACTCCTATGGCAGCATCAAAGCTTTTGTCAGATCTGAACTCGCTGCTAGGCATTGCTCCCACTGGAATGCCCTTGCCGGCATGAGACACTGTAAAACTCTCGGCATTCGCCCGTATGAGGAAAAACTGCGCAAGGCAGTCTCTATGAGCAGGGTCAGGCTGAGGTTACTTACAGGAATCTTAACCGGTCACTGCGCACTGAACAAACACCTGCATTGCATGGGCATAGTAAACTCTCCCCTGTGTAGAAACTGTGGGAATGCGGAGGAAACTCCAATCCACCTTCTTGCCCACTGCTCGGAAGTGGACAGGGAGAGGCGGAGTTATTTCGGGGTCGCACGTCTGGACGATCCCGGACTAAGAAAACTAACTCTCGACCAGGTTGCGGACTTCTTTGTCCGAGTGCAACCTGGCTAAGAGGAGTAAAACAGCACGGGGGCACAATAGGCCTCCTTTATGGCCGAGTTTGCCTCTACGGTCTTTCCGCCCGTGCAGTCCAAAAAAAAAAAAAAAAAAAAAAAAAACAATAGTAGAAGGCCTGAAAGTGTTGAGTTTCCTTCTGGAAGAGAGTCGCAAAACGTATGTATAGCAGAACAATTTAATAATTACTTCATTGACAGTATGACATGACACTATGATTTACATTAGTGGTAACAATTTAAATGAAATGGTACAGTCAATGAATAATGAGCTTGATTTATTATGTAAATGGTTGTATAGTAATAGTTTGAGTATAAATATCGAGAAATCCAAATGTATGGTTTTAGCTAGTATGTATAAACTTAATAATATTGATTTGAGTAACATTGATATAAAAATAGGTAATTTTAAACTGGAGAGAGTTGATAGCATAAAATATTTAGGTGTAATAATAGATAGCAATCTACTTTTTAAGGAACATGCTAAATATATAATGAATAAAATGTCTCAAAAGGTTGGATTTCTTAACAGGGTGGGTAAATATTTATCGACGTATATTAAAACACTATTATACAAGGCTATCATTGCACCACACATTGAGTTCTGTACTACAATATTATTCAATCTCAATAAAAATGAATCTGCGCAACTCCAAAAATTCAAAATAGAGCCATGAGAGTTATATTGAAATGTGATCGATATACTCCAATAGCTCTTATGTTAGATGCGCTGCAATTTATGAATGTTAGACAAAGAATTTACTTCAAAAGTGTAATATTTGTGCACAAACTGAAAAACAATATGTTGCCACGGTATCTTAGTAGAAAAATAACAATTGTCAATGAGATTCATAACTACGAAACTAGAAGTATAAATAATTTTTATATAAATCATTATAATAGAACACAAACTTCTAAAAATGTATTTATTCAAGGACTAAAACTCTATAATAACCTACCGCATGACATTAAAAATGCTATGAATTTCAATTTATTCAAAGATTTACTGTACAGATACACATTGGCGCATATCTAATGTAGTAATTATATCTATTAGGCATGATATACTAGCATAAGGTGAATACAATTTAGTAAGAAATATTTAGTAATTTATATATGTATTAATCTATGTATATGCTAATAGCTAACGCTAAATAAATAATTTACTTAGTATCACTGAAATACATAACAGCATTGATGTTGCTCAAGATAATCTGGATTTTAATATGGTTGATACTGGGAACCAAATCCTACTTAACAAATTTGAACCACTGACATTATCTGCATTGAAACGTGTAGTTACTTCTATGCAAAAGAAATCCAGTACTGATGGTATTGATCCCACTATTGTTGGAGATGCTTTCCCTGTTATCGGTGAAACATTGCTGCATATAATTAATGAGTCCTTTACAACGGGGGTCGTTCCGAGAATTTGGAAGACATCTACGGTTATTCCTATACCGAAGGTGAATAATGCTAGGAAGTGTGATAATTTCCGACCTATTAATATGATGCCCTCTATGGAACAGATCATTGAACAGGCTGCTAAGGAACAACTGGAGGAATTTATCGAAAGAAATAAAATTCTAGCAGACTATCAGTCCGGATTTAGGAAAGGCCATTCATGTGAAACATCATTGAATTTAGTACTTGCAAATTGGAAGGAAGAAATAGAAAATAATAATAAAGTAGTATCAGTTTTTCTTGATCTCAAAAGAGCCTTTGAAACTATTGATCGAAATCGATTAATAAGAAAACTTCACAACTACGGAATACGAGGGGTAGTAGCCCTTAAATGGTTAGAAGACTATTTAACCGGAAGATCGCAAGTAACTAAATACGAAGATGGAATATCAGAACTCAGAGAAATTTCTCTGGGGGTCCCGCAGGGTACGATTTTGGGTCCACTATTGTTTATTTTGTATATTAACGACCTGGGTTACGGTTTCACAGGATTGCAATATCAACCTTTTTGCGGATGATACACTCGTGAGTGTGTATGATAGTGATTTTGAGAGGGCTGTCAGGAAAATGAATCATGAACTAAAAAATATTTCAAAATGGCTGAAAATGAATAAACTTAAGCTCAATACTTCAAAGACTAAAGCTATGGTAATTGAGACTAGGGTTAGTGATAGGACTAGTGTGATAAATTGTGGTATTTCTATTGATGACGTACCTATCGACTTTGTGAAAGAGATTACATATTTAGGGGTAGTAATAGATAATAGTCTATCATTCAAGAGTCATGTAGATTTCATAGTTAAGAAAGTAGCTAAGAAAATTAGTTTTTTAGGTAGGATTAGCACTAAGTTGAGTACATGGACAAGAATATTAGTG
Organism: Holotrichia oblita; assembly: GCA_023690525.1. Classification (NCBI taxonomy): domain Eukaryota; kingdom Metazoa; phylum Arthropoda; class Insecta; order Coleoptera; family Scarabaeidae; genus Holotrichia; species Holotrichia oblita. The sequence continues at coordinate 107,462,089 of CM043015.1, read as the reverse complement.
TATAAGACAATCATTGCCCCCCACTTCGAATACTGTGCGTCAATTTTACTACTAATTGGTGAAGGTGAGATGTATAAATTACAAAAATTACAAAATAGGGCAATGAGAATAATTTTAGGATGTAGTAGATATACAAGAGTTACACTTATGTTAGATATGTTGCAGTGGCATAGTATAAGACAAAGAGTTTATCTTAACAGTTTAGTTTTAATTTATAAAATAGTAAATAATAAACTTCCTGAATACATGAGTAGATTTATTGCATATATAATAGTGATATTCATATATATAAAACTAGAAATGTTAATAACTTTAGATTACCGTTAAATAGAAAGTCTTGCTCACAAAATAGTTTGTTTTATAAGGGATTGAAATTGTACAACGAAATGCTAGATAAGGCTAAGCAGGCGGGTAATAACATTAGTATATTTAAGAAGTTTGCTAGTATTTATGTTAAGAGTATATGTAAAAATTAAGTTAATGTATAATGTATGTACTATTTGTATGTAAATCATCCTAAGGATGAATAAAGTTTTTTTTATTATTATATTTACTCTGTGACTTACAAGAGAACTGTCGCAAGTCTCGTAAATAAAATTGATAACTTCAGCTGATAATGAAACAACGAGACACTTTTCTGTTGGTTGAAACGCTCTTTAAATTCAAAGTATGTAGGTACTTTTGTATTGAATTATCTACACACGAATTTTTCGATCTTGTCCGTTACGTCATTAACAGCGTAATTAAACACAGATATACGTAAAATATTCATCACCGACATTTACCTGTACATTAGAGAGAAACGTCAACATGACATATAAGTCGATTCATACTGACATTATTCATGACGTAACGGACAAGATCCAAACATTCGACTTACATGGGTATACTCGTACTACTTGGGCTTCCCCTGCTAACGGAATCCACATTGTACACCTACTTATAAGATTTGTTTAAGTTTTAAAAGCAATGGTAGAAACGCTCTCTAAATCCAACAAACTCTTGAATTTAATTATTGAATTGCTTGTTGCTTGAAGTACTGTACTTAGTAGGTGTAGAATTCTACGTAATTGCATCGATTCGACACATTTTCTCAAAATCGGTACTCTGAGGTCATCGCCAATAACCTTGCTACCTATCGTATTGAAACAAAAAAAAAGAAACGTCTCAAAGCGATATCACTGCTTCGCATTTCAGTTTGAAACTGATTAATGATCGCCTGAAACATGCGCGATAATAAGGATTGCGTTCAAAGTACAATACTCCAAACTAAAGATCTTCAACTAATATCTTAGGATTTGCCAACAGTTTCTCGATCATCAGAACATTTTGAAGATTTTTTTCTCAAATCGAAATAAGAACAATTGCAACCCATGTACTGCATCATTTCCAGGACACCTTAGCCTCATGATATCCAGCATGTGTACCACCAATGGTTTTAAATTAAGTATGGTTCTCGATCAAACATGCACACTACACCCCTACATATTCTTCCTTGTCGACCACCACTCGGCAAGCTTAGGGCCATGGTCACATTATGGTCCGCACTTCAAGTCGTGCCGATGCTTGAGCACGTGATTTTAACGCAAATGTCATTACAAATGTGTCAAAATCGCGTGCTCAAACATCGATACAATCTCAAGCACGAACTATAAATATGACCCCTATAGTTCCTCGTTATAAACTCGTTTGCCAAGAAAAGCCGAAGCATAGTTTGCATATGTATAATATTCGTACCCAACCTGATTACCTCGTTATACATACTCGTAAGTTGGTACCTATTCACTTTCTGTAATTCAAGTTTTAAAAATCTCGGCACCTTCTTATTGAGAGTTGCGAAAACGAACAATTGTTAGTATCTTTATGCCAGTTCCTTTAATTACCGATTGTCTATGCGAGAAATGTTATGGTTATAATACGGCTTTTGCCGTATCACATGAAAAATGAATAATGTAAATGTAATCATTATGTATATGGCAATGCATTTAAAGCAAGTATTAAAAATACTTGCAAACAAGGAAATAATCTCGATATGCTACAAGACCTTTGCGATATTTGAAGCAATTTAAGTGAGTAGGTATTTTAGTGTGTAGGTAAACGAAAGTTCGCTTGAGTTGATAACTGGCGTCAAAAACGCATTTGTACCTAATTTCAAGCTAACTCTAACTGTAATACTTTCCTTTCTTGTCACTATAAATATAGAATTAATTAAATCACATACTAACCATATAAACTGTTCCATATATTCGTAACGAGTGCAAAAGTGCTTGAAGATATAATCCCACCGTTGCTTCCAAACAGCTATCAGTCCAAGGGTGAACATAATGTTGACAAGTAACACGTATTGGCACCAATTTACTTAATAATACTTGCACCATTTCAAAAAAAAAGTACGAATATACCTAGTTAAGGTTATTTGTTAATGTTTAAAACTTTGATTTAAAATAACGTAGAAAGAGTATTTCATGGCGTTGTAAGTAGAGGTTATGTTGAATTATTTATTGATATTCTTCTTGATCGCGAGAATATTTTAATTGCAGTCACACACGAACTAATAAAACCAATTATTTAAAATAAAAAAATTTCATGGAATAATCACTTCGAATATACAACAAAATGATAACAGACATGCCTAAACAGCTGACTAACTAATTATTTATACTGCTACTGAATAGTACATTAAACATTGGAAGATGTCGCTAAGACTATTGGAATTTATTCTAACGGTGCACCTTTTTGTTTGTTTTTTTTTACAAAAGCATAGTATTCGATACAAAATAAAATGTAGCTTACGATATAACTTTATTTAAAAGACATTTTAAGAATTAATTCATCCAAATCTATGGAATTAGGTAGTATCACCACCGTACACTACAAGTACTTGATATGCCATCTAAATGAGAAAATCGGTAGTACCTACTTAATTGGCTACTCGCAAGTAGGGTTACCATTTCAGCCGGGCTAAAAAAGGACAAAACCATATTTCAGCCGGGTTAAAAGAGGACAATAAAAAACGAACTTTTGTCAACGTAATGTTTAGATATTTGTTTATTGACTAACTTATAATTTGTGTTTAATATATGAAAAATAAAATGAAAATACAGAAAAACAAAACATATATAAATAGATATATAATTCTACAACATGTATGATGCTGCCGGTTTGCTTAAATACCGGACATTTTTTCGATACACTGGAACCATAAAGAATAGAGTTGTTTCTCTCGTGGAGGGGGTAGGACATTTGGTATGGTGGCGACTTGGTGTAAAGCCGACGAACTAGCATAAGAAATGGCGGGTAACTTCAATTTTATATAGGTATAACATGATTTTTATATAATCATGTAATAAATTGATGGAAACTTCAAACAAGTTGCCATAAATTTATTACATGATACATTATTATACAGGAGAGTTGTAAATAATAGTCTGTAAGCTAAATACGCAATACTTAAACTCTGGCATCTAACAAATATACGAACATGTTTTCAACGCAAACTGGCGCAACTAACTGGGGGCTGTGCGGCACCTGCACATTATTTTAAAGTTTTCGCGCGGTTGCTATGGTTACTACGACTTAAGGTAGGTTTTCTAAAGGACGAGCGAGCGAGCGACAAGCTCATTCAACCAATCAGAGACGGTTATACTTTTGGCGCGACGAAATCGCACGCAACTGATATGAATTGCCTGGAAAGCGATTCAGGCGAAATTTCGCAGGCGACTACCAGTGAGAATGCCGCATTTTATTCAAATTCTAAAGTGGGGATAGTAGTAAAGTATGAGTTGTTTAGTTTGTATTAGATCTATGTTTATTTGCTTTAATTATTTCATACATTTTACGAAATTGTAAATCACACTAGATGTATTATATAAAAGAACAACTAAATACTAAGTTTTTTTGGTTGAAATTTATAAAATATAAAATTCTAGAGGTAAATACTAATATAAATACGCTAACCAACATGAAAATAACACCGGAAAAATAAAAATGGTTGACAATCGTATCCCCTTCACCTATATCTGATCAAAAATCTCTACCTCCTAAGGTGGTGCTTGATCGGCAAGGGGGAAGCAAGAGCAACAAATATCAGTTTGTATCAAAATGATCCCACTAAAGAGAATGATCTAACATGACGTCACAACTGAAATGATGTGATACAAACGGATATTTACGGTAAACGGAAGACAACTAATAACTCAACAAAATCTTCACTTTGAGACATTTTTCTATTACAATATTCTGTGACCAACTAGAGGTGCTAACACGTCTAGGAATAAAATAAAAATATTTTAACCACAATCACCGGATTTTACAATTTTACCTGAATTTTACAACCATATACATTTGCATTTTTCCTCTAGGATAAGAGGTTCCATCAGTGTATATGGAAATATATACCGGACAAAAAATAACACTTCAAAAATAGGACATGTCCGGCAAAAAGAGGACGAATGGTAGCCCTACTCGCAAGACGGATTCTACCAGGAGGAGCTAAATGTTGCACTCGGCCGTGACCTTGAACGTAAACTTGTGAAATTGAAGCGCGAAATTTAAAATTATTCTAATTTCGAAGGATATGTCTTTGTTTTTCAATTTCTCAATAGATGCCAAGTGTAACATATAAATATATGTAATTGTTATTAATCATTTCTGCGCTGAAACTTTCAGGTTTTTCTATAAGCTAACATTAGCTTAATTCTTAGACAACTTGAAACAATATTTACTACCCCTTTCTAAAGCTACCAGGACTAGTTTAAAAGGATCTATATGATCTAGTGCTTGTACACATATGTATGTATGTGCATTGTACTTGGATTATGTGTACTGTATATGTATTTGGAAGATGCTCTCTTAAAGCGACCACCTGTCGAAGCGATCGTTTTTGTTTGGAAGGGAGGGTGGTCGTTTTATACAGGTTTCACTGTACTTGCCTGTAAATGTTGGAAATGATAACTCTTCAGTATCTATCTCGATATCATGCTCTATCTCTAAATGTCGCAGCTTAGTTAATAGCCTGAGTGATACATTACGTCCCTCTAAACACTTATGTCGGAAAAGTTTATATAATCATAGGATATACTTTTTGGTTGTTTCAAGTGAATTTTTCTCATGTGTTCATTTAAATAACTCTGCCTTTTAAAAACCTTGTCACAAATCAAGCAAATCACAGCCATCTTTTACTCGATAAAGATTGATAAGGATATGTTTCGATATTCGTTATTTTATTACCTACTAATAGAAGTAAATAATGTGAAGCATATCGAAATATTTTAACCACTCACATAAAAGGATTCAATAGTAGATTCCACCCTTACCGGTATTGTTTAAGTTCAAGGTCATAGCCGAGGGCAACATTTAGCTCTTCCTGATTCTACCAGCTTGACCTATGAGCATAGAATAACTTAGATAGAATGGCAAGTACTGTAGTGGGGATGAACGACTATTGCAGCGCCTCTTGCAGTCATACCGGTACTATTTAAGTCACAATTTAGCGCGCGGGTTATTTAAAATTTTATTTCTATATTTTATCAAATGATTGCATTGCAGACAAAAATTGAAATTTAACTGACATTGTGATTTGAGACAAATAAGTAGTATGCGTATAATAGAATGTTTGACATACGTAATGATTTGATGAAATGGCTGTTTCGTATGGATAATGTCAAATATAAGAATTAGAAGTTCTAAATGCTATCTACTATTACTTTAATTAAAGCAAAAATAAGTCTTATTTCATGTTATGTCATTATAAGAAATACAATATTTAAACTGCTTAGAGGAATTCACATAACTGATTAAACTATAGAGAATACCAAGCAAATTCGCAGATGGTATAGACCTTAAAACCAATTGGGAACCATTTAAACATTCCTTTTTAAAATGTGCAGAGGAAGGAAATATTAGTGTTTGATTATCACAATTAAACATCAATTCGTTATAATCATACCTTCAATATCTTTTCTTTCTTCACTGGAAATCGCCGTCTATCATTCATATATACACACACTTTATTCATTAAAATATACAATATAGGTACCTAAAGCAATATTTTCAAATTACCTACATAACTACTTACATAGGCGAAACGAATACCTATATAACCAGGATCAGAACACTTATTTTTATAAGAGAGTTAAATTTCTCGGTTCGCTTCTACCTAAAAACCCATTTTTTGTGTATAATGTTAAAATTATATTATAATACAAAAATGACAGAAGACAATAGAGAACATGTGACAGGATGGTGACAGCGAAAAAATCATCAAAAAAGGTAAATTTATGCACTGAGTGAGAGAGATAACATTCGTTTAGTACCGGTATGACTGGGAGATGGCGCTGTTGTTCTCGTTCAAAGCCTGTTTAGCTAGTTGCCACACCATGCCTGTGAGCTTGACGTCGGACTGTTCGGACCATACCAGGAAGTCGAGAATTTGAAGTTTTTATGATACAGATATACAAGTGAAATTTTGAAATTCCGATATGGGAGGGCTAGCACTCTACTTAAGATCGATTATATCTCAAAAACTAACGAAGTACAAAATGTTTGCTTTCTGGTACAAAACGGTACAATACGATGGCATAAGTGACATTTTGAAATTCCGATATGGGGGGGCTAGCACTCTACTTAAGATCGATTGTATCTCAAAAACTAACGAGGTACAAAATGTTTGCTTTGTGGTACAAAACGGTACAAAACTAGTACAATACGATGGCATAAGTGAAATTTTGAAATTCCGACATGGGGGAGTTGGCATGTCCCTGGCCCCCCCATCTAAAATTGAGTATATCTCCTAAACGGGCGAGGTACAACATTTTTTATTTTTGGTACAAAACGGTACAAAATGGGTACAAAACTTTAGTCCAGAAAGAATTAAAAAAATCGATTGTTGGGGTGGCGGGCGGCTGGCGACATGCAGCCACTGAACTTCGCTAAATTTACAAACATTCTGTACAGTTGGGAACATAGGATTCCAGACAACTAATACTATACCAGTTTTGTCAAAGATTTACTATTGTAAACGGGTATATTTTACTGTCACTTGTAGCTTCAGGTTATGTCAGAGATGGTTATGTATCAGTGTCATGGTTGCGTACCTTAAGTAACTCTAGGCATATTTTCAAATGTCAATGAAACATCAATAAATGTCACATCAAGAAAACTGTATCTATATCAAAGACATAAGGTTTGTTTGTTACAGTTTGTTACAATTACTATACCTCATTCCAAATCAGAAAGGAGGGTTATGAAAGATAGGATGGATAGGATCTAAAATAAACGTCTGTGATTGGTTAAAATCTAGTGCACATTTACATAAGAACAATTTGTCAAAATTGCATATACGTAAGAAACATCAAAAAGCTTATATTATGTACACCGAGCGTTGTTTGTGTTCTATTGCGATTATGGTCATTTATTATTTGTCTTTTTTATTTATTTCATCTTGATTCTTTATACAAAATTAGTTTTTTTATAGCTTCTGAATCATAATATTTACTTATTGAAGGTACGATTTGAATTGTTTACTTTAAATATTCTTGTTTATACATCTTATGCTTTTGATCACTTTTGATAAACGTCAATTACGAATTATGACTAATGCTGCTCCCACCGGTTCCTCAAAAAATGTAAGGTGCAGGCATGTAACAAGTGGGCAAAGGCTTCATCAGACAGCAAACGAAGTTCAAAAAAGTGCAATTAGAAGCATTAAATGAGTTTTATTAGTGTTCATGAAGATGTGATTCTACTTAGTGGTCAGCCAATTATCAGTCAATCGAAAACAAATGTTAAATTTACCGCGATTTTTGCAAATCACAACCTTGTTTCTGTGTGGTATGCGCTCCGATTGTAGCGTCATCTGCTCCATTCTTATTTGGAATGGACTTTAGTGTAGAAAGTGTAGTATATTTGTACAACATAGCGTTTGTTAAAACAAAGTTTATAACACCTATCTTGTTTGGTATCCTGGTGTAGGACAAATAGTGTATAGCACTTTTTACATCATCTCATGCGGTTGAATAGCTGGTGTAGTGTACATAGATGTGGACATATTTCGGTTATGAACGTATATTACTGTCTAACGTCTATCGTATAATTTAAATATTTCTTTGAAGTAAAGAAATATTTTTTGGCGTGTACACCCCCAAGAGTTTAAATCATTAAGTAGCATATTGCACAATAGGCAAATTTCAGAAACATAGGACTGTTGTAGTTGTAGGTGTAACTCCCTACTTTTAAAAACTATAAAAATAATAAAAGTAATAGTACAAACCAAGTAAACATAAGAGTACATCTGGAAGGAAGCATAATAGGCATGGATGAATTGCTCCGCAGTATATTTCAAACAACTCTCTTCAAACGGGTGAATTTCTTTGCAAACAGTATCCACAACTTTAAATTTACTTATAACACTAACCATTTTATAAAAAAAATCGTTTACTTAAACGCACATTTAAACACACGAACGCGTGCGCGTGTTGTTTAACTCTGATACTGTAAACATTATGATAGATGACTTGATATATTTGATCATTTATCAGTAAGCTTCAATACAAAGCTTAATCATTAATTCATTAACACATTTACATATCTCCTTATACATAAGTAGAAGGTTGATCAATATTCAATCTAAATATAGAAATTTAAAAATACAAAGTTCTCCATGTTTCACATCCTATCATTCTTAATAAATCTTTTATCAAAGTGATATGAAATTACGAATATGTATGGTGATATGATAAATATATACCACCAATCGTTTATTTGTAGCTGGATCTATTGTTATAAATTAACTCTGTGCAACTTTCAATACAATCCAAAGTGCGACTCGATATTATACTGATATTCTTTGAATTGAGAATCTTCGCTATCGTTAAGTTTTCATATACAGGTGGGACACCACATTCGCCACGATTGATATACAGGGTGTCTCTCTAGTGTGTCCAAGTACCATATCTCCCCTTGTAAATATTTTTCGGAAAAACAATTACACGGAAGTTACTTGAATTGATATGACACATGTTCCGAAATTACTTTAAATTATACAGGCTGTTCCATTTTCACTGAACAAAAGATAACTTTGTTATTTTAAATACTATGGTATAATTTTTTTCAATGCAATCGATTCTACGCATTATTTGCAAATGTTTTATATTAAGGTTCCCTATTCCTAAATTCAACTGTTTCGAAGATGTTTACAATTTTTCGCAATATTTTCTTATTACACCATCTTAAAGAAAAATTAATATTGTAAAGCCCTTTGAAGCGTAAGGTACCAAACTTCTGCAAACGAAAGTAAAGGTTCATAGATACTGAGAACTGTCATAACATTCAACAAAATGTATACAGGGTGTGCAGAAGTTAGCAACCAATTCAGATATCTTCAAACATTAAAAATTCTTTTGTTTTGAAATGGTACATAGTAGTTTTTATTGCAGCACTTGATTCAGTAAGAAATTCTACAATAAAAAGTATTATGTGCCATTAAAACAAAGGATTTTAATGTGTCAGATATCTTGACTTGGTTGCTAATTTCTGCACACTCTGAATAAATTTTGTTGAAAGTTATGTCAGTTCTCAGTATCTATCCGAGTACAAAAATAACTATTTTTCACCTGATAGTTCATATTCAACGATATCCAATTGCAAAATTTTGTTTTAAAAATCCGTTCCGTTTGTATAATACTTTTAATAGGCCATTCTCACCAATCATCCTGTATATATAGATACAAGAAATTTCAGTAAATTTTAAAATTTGCTACCTCTAAATTCCAATAGTGTTTGTAGTCGTGATAATCTGATAATACAAATTTATATTAATACACCTGTTGCATCTCGAGAACCGAAAATTAACATACGAGAACAAAGATTCATAGGTATACTTCCTTTCGAATTCAAAAATTGGTGCATACGAATAGCAGAACAGAGCACTGACTTTCGAGAATATGTATTCGAATATTATCATAAGTTCTCACGAGAGTTTACCGTTTATTATTCGAATACTCTCATCTTATTAAAGTTCTCGAGAACAATGTTAAATTATTTGCCGTCGGTATTCGAGTAATCTTATAATTCGTATGAATGTCTCGATTCTTAAAAGTTCTCGATTCTTAGAAGTGTTCGATTCTGTCTATCACTAATTATGTTATATAACGTATCCCAACAAACAAAATTCAAATTTCGCGCAATTATTTTTAGTAACTTCAACGCTGAAACATGAAATGACCTATAAATTTGTTCCAGATTAATAGTTCTTTTTATACGATTATGTTGTAGTTACTAAAAATAATTGCGCGAAATTTGAATTTTGTTTGCTGGGATGTATATACATACGTTTACACGACTTCCACCATTTAATAGATTTTAAAATTCTTAAAAACATTTTAGAATTGTGTTTCAAACATTTCACCATTTAGCCATTTAATAGATTTTAAAATTTTTAAAAACATTTTAGAATAATTGTGTCTCACACTTGCATGGCTAATTCAGAACTAAAAATCTATTATTTCTATACATATCATTGGTAATAACACTTTTTATGTATGTAGTTTTTAAAAAGAATAGTTTTTCTAAAAGGCCAATTAGAAATACTACGTAAATTTATGTTGTACATGGCAAAATATGAATTCGTTACAGCATCCTGCTGGTGTAAATTCTAAACTGAAAAAACATCAGGAAGTTGAGATTTGTTTGCCCCAGACTTAATAGTTACTTACTGGTTATAAAAAAATGAAGGTATTGTTTAAGTAATTTCTTTGTTAATTTTGCGCTTATTTACAACTTTTCTATTTAATTTTTATTTTGAGATCGATTTTAATTAGTTTATAGATATTTATTTCGATTCAGATTTATTAAAAATGTTAAATAAAGACGTATGTTGTATAATGGTATTTTATTAATAATAAATTCACATATTACGTATACTTGAATAATTTAATTTCGAAAAAAGCTCACTAAAAAAGAAATTAAGATTATTGTTTTCTGCAAATTATATTTGTTTGGGTAAATCTGTTCTAAAGTATCTGGCATTCCTGTATGCATAAAATATATAACTATCTGCATTGTTGGTTGCCGATGCAACAGCACGAGCACCAATGAGTACAGAGTATAATTTGTATAGGATTTTAAGAATGTTTATTATTTCCTAAATGTTGGGTCTAATTTGTGATGCTCGGTGTTGGGTAATATTGCTAAGTAAAAGTGTTTAAAGTGTTCAATTTATAATGACTGAAAGAGTGTTAGATATAGAAAATTGGAAACTGGAAGCTGATGCTGTTATTAATGATATAAAGGATCATGTGAAACATGCTTTTATATCTCAAAATATTCAAAGCAACAACCAACGTATTTATATAAATATAGAAACGCTGGAAGGTACTAAATTTTGCGTAGAACTATCAGGAAATGGTTTTCGAATATGTGGAAAAGGTTATGATCAGCATAACCTAGAAGAAGATCAATACTTTGAAACACCATACAGTTTGTTGAATAAAGTGAGCCCTTTATTTTGTACTTCGTTCGGCAACACTTTGTTAAATAGACTTAATAATTTACGCGAGGAAATAGACTAATTATAAATGACTTAGTTATTTTATTCCGTAATGTTGTTGATGAGAGTTTAACCTCGAGTTGAGTGATGTGTATCTAATTTCATATAGTAATGTAAAACTGCTGGTGACATTTTAGTGCGGTAGTATGATAATCTGAAATTATTTTATTTTAAAGTAAACATTAGTGATGAAGGTTTTAATTTGGTTATAGTTGATTATTTATTAGATTGTGATTCGATGCAACTTTGTGTACTCAGGGTATTCTTCTGCAACTGACAATGCACAGATATAATTAGGTAAGAGCCTCTATTGTTTGAAAAGATTTATCTGTAGTTAGTGGTTATCTAAGGTTTTATAAGTTTAATTGTGTAGATTAAAATTTAAAAAACTATTAGTACAGGTAATTTGTTATATCATTTCTAATTTTATTTCCTCAGTTACTTACCCACCTTGTAGTCTGTAATGTATACTTAAAATAATGCAAGTTAAATGCTAACTCATTTACTTTTTTTCCTGTATATTTTAGATGATTGATCGTTTGCCTTATACCTACAATTCGTTAAATTTCTTTGCCTTTTGTTCGTTCTTCTGTTTATAATTTGAAATAATTTCATTATTTGTTGTATTTTGAACTGGTATGGTATGATTTGTAGAAATTTTAAGTTAGATAGGTATTAACACTCGAATATTGCAAAGATTTTTTTACCTTACTTTGGATAGTTTTGGATACCTACTGAAAAACTTGTATTTAATTGGGTATAATTATTTTGTCTTATAACTCTGTGTGAGTTACGACAGTTACTACCAAAACATTTTTTTTTATCTAGGACCGGCTTTGTAATATTTAATACTTGAAAGCTGACATTGACAAACACCACAACAAACACGAATCATTATAGATTTTTACGATCCCTGCCAGTAGTGTGTTGAAAATCACAATTGTAGCATCTTTCCCATTTCAGTTGAATCGCTCATCGAAAATTATTCAAAATGACTTATTCGAAGCTGAATATTTTCTATTAAAAATTGTCCATTTGCACGTATTCTACTCCATACGATTGCCTACATTTATATACAATATAATAGTATAAATATGTAATGATCGAGAATAAAATTGCAAAAGTGTACTTTATTGTATACATTCATACTTCTAGAATTACAGTTAATTTCCAGCTTACTCAGTGTTATTGTAGAAGTGTTTTGTCATTTTAACCGACAAAAGCCACATCGATTAGTATGACCGTGAGCGTTCCACGTTGACTAGGTAGGTGTTTTACGGTGATAGTTCAATAGATGATTCTATCAATATGAAAAAATAAAAAAAAACTTTCATAGGATACTTTCGGTTATACCGTAGACTCAATAAATTTAGGTATAGGGAATGTTACATACACTCATGTGCAAAATAATAGCAGTACAGTATATTTCTTCACCAGGGTCGTATAACACGAAAAGAAAAATTCTATAGAAAGAAAAACTTGCCTAGCAAGACATAGTAGTATGTAACATTTTTTTAATACGTTAATTTTTAGCTGCATGCAATTTTCGCCCTTATTTCGTAGTTTTAAAAAATTCATAACTTTGGAACCGCTACAGATAAACCGAATTTGGAATGTTGGATTAGCACATTACATTCTTCCTTTTACTAATATAAATTTCACTTTGCTTCCACCACAAAACAGCTCATTTTCCACCGCCACACTTTAGTGTCCGTAATTTAAAAATTAACGTATTAAAAAAATGTTACATATTACTATGCCAGGCAAGTTTTTCTTTATATAGAATTTTTCTTTGCGTGTTATACGGCTCTGGTGAAGAAATACTGCTATTATTTTGCACGCGACTGTATGTAAAAGTAAATTGAAATTTAATGTAGAATTTAAAAAGATGACTAGATATGGAGGTTTCTATTAAAAAAATGACTGAGTTAAAACGCGCTTTACGAAAAACTATGCTAAAAATTTCAGATTTGTTCTACAAACGATGCTTGAGATACTTTCCGTTTAAACTCGTCGTGGGACATACTGTATTTTGTTCTACAACTTAATTGTCATTCAAATTTTTCCCAAAATAATGTCACTTATTCTTAAATCAAATGGGTTTTCGGTTGGTTTTAGAAATGTAGAAAATTCTTAATTTAATTTAATTTTAAACAATTATAGTATTCCGAGAAAATTAGCTGCATGCACCTATGTCCTGTTTTCATAGTTTGAAACTATAAGAAGTGAAAGTTTTATTATAATTAATTAATGTGCGGATTTATTATACAAGAGTAAAGAGAAAATTGACTGCACTGAGCAAACTGCGTTCCAATACAGGCATGAACTGTACACGCTCGTAGGCCATCTCAATAACCGTACACCGCCGAACTAGTAAACAATGTCTGTACATTCAGGCGCAGTAAAACCTCCCATTTTGGAAATAGTAATAACTTCACTTGCTTAACAATAATATAAATTGTCAAATTGATGTGACTCTATCAACAAATGTCTTGAATCTTTCCTAATTGAAACCATCTTGATTTTCAACATATTCCTATTTTTAACATATTCGTAGAGGATAGTTTTTTGTAAAAGTTTATGTCGATGCTGTACAATTATTAATACATATACTATTAAGTAAATTTTCCTTAGTTTATTCGATTTACTATAACTTCATACATAAATGATCTCTCGCACATGCTGATTTAATTTGTTGTTGCCAATTATCACTTACTCTTTATAGTAATGTTTACAAAAATGATGCATTTCATTGCATGGAAAGTGCAACAAAATGTTTAGTAGAATTTTGATCGTGTTTAACAATAAATAACACAATTTATTGTGAAGCGTTATTACAAATGATAACAAGTGATTAAATTCGGAAGACTATATAGGCAAATTTTCTGTGCTCCGTTAAAGTAGGAAACATAACAGTTTCTACATAGTGGTTGATTCCAGAGATAGGATAAATAACGGCGGGAAGGGGCAAGGAGTAGGTACGAAAATTCGCTAAGAAGGGGGACGCGTACGAGTCGCTCTGTCTCTCTATCACAGTCTATAGTCTCGTCGAGTCTACAGCTCTGTGATAGACTCACGCGACCCCACTTCTTAGCGAATTTTCGTACCTACCCCTTGCCCCTTCGCACCCTTATTTATCCTATCTCTGAAATCAAGCGGTATACTAAGTGATGGATGACGAGAGATTGAGGCGAACATCTTGGCATATTTCGAAGTCTTATACGTTGGGAGTCAATTTCGGTACCTAACTGCATGGACTATTCAGCGTATGTAAAGTGCCTAATCCTAGAAATTTTATTTTATTCTGGTTCCGTCTATAGTATCTTATAACCTTGGAAAGTGGTACTATTTCTTATCATCTACATGACTTCTCGACTAGTCAATGGTAATACAAACTATTTCTGTATCAAAAGAAGGTAGTTCGTTACATATTAAAGTCTTCTAGAGGTTTATATTGTCCAATATTTAAAACCCTAAAAATACTACACCTATGATCACAGTATCTGTTTGAAACAAATATTTTATTCGTGCATGAATACTTGTTGCAAAAAAAAATGGCATATATTTAATATTACGGTTTCCCGCTCACACAATGATTTGCACATATCGTGCGATACAGTTTAGTACTAAAGCTGTGCCGTATTCTTATTATTCGTATAAGATATTCGAATTTACGTCAAGTCGTATTATAAGAATCAATACCAAGAAATTCGTGTCAGTTTTGTATTAATGCGAACTGTTTTGATTGGCGTAGGTTACTCAAAATGTACCTTTTTGGAAAATTGAAAGAAAATTTCATTAATTATGGTATATGTATTTAAGAAATTGAAGACAAAGAATTAATGAAATTTCAATGCAAGATTTGTTTTTAAACTACAAAAGCAGTACTGTAATTATCAGTAGCAACAGTCATCTTGTTGCCGAGATACTGACATAATTCTAATTTAGAAAAAGTACTAGAGAAAAAGTTACGATTTGCATCGAAGTTTTTTTTGTAGTAGTTTTTCGTACAGTTCTTAAATTTCAAAGATGTCATTATCTCGTCATAGTAGTTGCCACAGTAATTTTTTTGTTAGTAAGTTTTGTAACTTTTAAGAAATCTTACATGGAAATTAAAAATAAAAATTCTCATCATTGCTGTATGTGGAGAAAATTTCGCGCCACTCCCTACCCTATACATGTTGGCCGAGCGTTGCTGAGTGATGGCCAACGCCAACGTGTAGACAGCCTATTTGCCTTGCCTTGTCATCGCTCGGTGTCGCTCGCCTAGTTGGCCGAATGAAGCCAAGCGCCGACAAGTATAGAGCTCATTTGTCGCCACTTGTCTTTGCTCGCCGTTGCTCGTGATCACTTGCCTCACTTCGGACCGGTGTCGGCACAAATCAAAAGCACTTGTCTGCGCTCGGCCAGTAGCGTCCACGCGCTTGTCTGCCCGCCATTACACGGTTGACATCATTGCTGTCAGATGTGTATAATTTCATAATGTCGCTCACAACAAATGAAGATATTTTTAATTTTTTGGAGTAGGTATTCTGCTACTTCAATGTCGACGTCCATAGTCTCTCAGTACACAATGGACACTGACAGTAGCCAACGTGTGGATAACTCTACGAACACTCGTTTACATTGGCCGCTTGCATTGGCGTTCAACGAACTTGTCGAACGTGTGGACGTTCGCGCGGCCAACATGTATAGGAGACTTTAAGGTATTGGGAAAGTAGCCATTAAAGTTATTGGAATGAATTGTAAATTTGTCGATTTTAAGTCGCCAAACTGTCGCTGAATTAAAAATATTACGACAACGAGTATGATCAATTTTTATGTAATAAAACATTTAAACATAACTACAGGAACTGCAACCAATCGACCTTGAACGACGCGGTGCCTAGACTTTTGTAATTGGCAAGGGACAATATATTGGGAAAGTGGCCAAGTAAAGAGACGTTTGCTCTTTGTTTGCTTTAGCACGGTTCTCATTTCATTATACGCGGCAACAACTAATACAATATATAAAATTTATGCAAAAGCTTGTATTAGTAACAATAGTAATAAGTATACATTCTACAGGATAGCGAAAAAGTCTGGCATCAAAGTCTTTTTTTGAAACGAATGAACTTATAATTATGAAATTGTAAGATGTGGAAGACATATCAAATTGACTCACTCAATGACACCTCTTCGACCAATCCATCTGTGTTGGAAAATGTTATCCAAATATTGTCTAACATCTTTCAGATAGTGCGCAGGTGTGCCATTCTGTTAAAAATATGCGCTGATATTTGGAAAGGAATTGTTTATTTCAGGTATAATTTAATGCTGGAGAAGATTAAGGTACTTATTTTCCACCGGCAAGAGTGTTTTCAATACAAAGGAGACTTATCAAATGTTTTGCTCTCCAAACCAGCTAACACATTAACTTTGTGTATGAATTTTCTCAATTCAGTGCGGATTAGTAACTAACTTGTATCGGCTGTTATGTCCGTTAAAAGTAGGTACAGTTCAAGCAGAATATGACCTCAGCGCTGAATATGAGAGTCTAAAAAGTTGTTTTATTCATCAATTTTCTCGAGTAGGTTTTCACAAATCTAGTTTCCGATCAAAAACATCTTCCGCTATTTCTGGGTGGTTTTGAATTTTAAAAGGGTGGAACTTATTTTTATGTAATGCGCTTTGTACAGACTTCCGGCTAATACTATTTCGTGACTGTTCATATGTATGTACATATGTATGTTTTCGAATTCTCTTAATGTAGTAGGACATCTAAAATCTTATCGTCATTAGTTATAGTGTTTCGTCTGCTAGACTACCAGTTTACCAGTTCTTACCAGATTTAAGTAGTTGAAAAGATACGAGGGCGACCTGAAATGTTTCCGGAATCGGCAAGAGATGGTGCACGAAGCTTGAAGTGGATTAATTGGTCGGCAAGGGCAACCTTTTTTATAGCAACTGTCAAAATTTCAGGCGTTTACTGTCAATAGTTGTTGTTTAAAGGTGTGTTTTATGTAGCATATCAGGCGATTTCGCAAAATTGGATAAAATCCAATTTCGTGCAGTAAAAAACACTTCTGGATGGCTGGGAAAACAGCCACGGAAACGCGAAATATTTTGCTAGAGGTTCGTGGCGGATCTACTCCATCATTTTTGGCCATCAGCTTCTGGCCGGGATTTAACACAATCCAAGGGATTTCTTTATGTGTTTCGTAACCCGAGATGAGACTTGGATCCACCACTACCTACCGGAGACCAAGAAACAGTCGAAGCAGTGGACTTTTCTGGCGAATCAGCTCCGAAGAAAGCAAAGACCGTTCAATCGGCCGGAAAGGTTATGGTGACCATAATCCTCATCGACTATTTGGAGAAGAGAGAAACGATCACGTGGCAATACTACAGTGACTTATTGAACCGATTCGATGCCGTATTGAAGGAGAAACGGCCTTGCAGCGGAAAAAAAGTGCTTCTCAACCGCAATGCACCGGCTCCTTGATCCCGCATCGTCGTGTCCAAATTTAATGAATTGCGCTACAAGCGCGACTTTGTCCTGTTCCCAAACCTGAACAAATCGCTGGCAGGAAAGAGATTTGCCTCAAATGAGGAGGTAATCGCCGCCACAGATGTATTGTATGTATTGAGTATTTCGAGGAGACTACAGCGAAAAATAAAAATAAAAACCCACACCAATACCGTCTTTGTCTTGTCGATTCCGGAAACATTTCAGGTCGCCCTCGTAACTTATTTCTTCATAGGTACGTTTTCTGTCACCACGTCCAATTCTACATTCATTCTTTCTCTGATAACTGTTCAGTTATTCTTAATTTACTTTAAACACTATAGCTATCAAATATAATTAATATAATTAAGACTAAATCAATTGTGGCACTTTATACACAAACAATGTACAACAAGTTTTTGATATTTTTAATTGCCTATTACTGTTTTTTGTTTTAAATTGAGGGTCTGTCGGGGGTGAACCAATAATAGTACAAAACACAAATAAGTTAATACAAAATTAATTTTATGGTGTATTTCCTCAGTAATGTGGTAAGTTATTAGTGTTTTTTTTAAAAGGGAGAAATGAGCTTTTTTGTGATACATCTATGTTGTTACTTAAAAAAAAATGAAGGTAGCGACAGTGTGCTAAACAATGATTTCAAATAAAGTTGAGGAAACATCGACTTCATTGCCATCTAATTTCAGAAATATAAGTTAATTTCTTATAAAAATACCTTGTCACATTTTTTGCTACGCTACAACATATGTGTTAATATTTAACACATTTTTCGATTGCCTAAATAAGTTTTTAAAGTTTTAAAGTTGTTTACGTCTCTTTGAAAATTTCGCCGTCTTTAGTGAACTTCCATTATTTCGCTGCAACACCATGAAAGTTTGTGCATCACTAGAATCATCTTCCATAATTATAATAAGCTTATATACAGGGTGAGGCATTAGTGCGTCAAAGCTCAATATATCCATTGATATTAAAGATATCTCAAAACGTTATGTACAAAAATCATAGGCAACATATTTTAAAATTATTTTTATATATACAGGATGTTTCGTATTGCCAGGGTGAACCATTTTATTAAGTGGGAGACACTATATATTATTTCAAATTTAGATTAAGCATATCTTCCTCGTTCCTTCGATATAAGGTTTCATTGAGTTATACCGAGTATTTCAGAAGTTATGGTCAATTTTGTCTGAAAATCATTGCGTGTTGAACGTCCTGTGTATTCCACACGAAACCAGTTGAAATTCTTCAGCGTACCTGGAAATACTCGTCAACAATTTTATTTATTTTTTTTCAAATTAAGGCATTATATATTTAAGGGTACAATTTTATTAGTTTGAATAAAAAATGTACATACAGGGTCGGGCATTAATGCGAGGAAGTCCAATTACTCCTATATTATAAGAGAAATGAGAAAATGTTATTAACATAAAAGTTGAAGCTCATGGGGGCCCTAACCTAAAAATATTTCTAACTATACAGGGTGTCAAATAAAGACAGGGTAAACTAAACTTACTTTATTTTAAATCTAACACCCTGTATGTTGTTACTGTTTACGATTCTTCTAGGTCTTACCTTTATTATAATATAGGATTTTGCTATGTTATTCAGTTTACTTTAGAAGATGTGGGAAGTTTTGTATGAATTTAATAACAAAGTTGGCGCCTCCTACCGTACTACGGCTTCCACATAAAATAATTCATTTGCGCTAGAAACATTTCTAGTGCAATCTTTTTTCATCAGAAATTATTTATTTATCGACGTATTCAATATTTATATACAGGGCGAGTCGTCACTCGGAATGTTTATTTTCTCACCTATTTCAAATGGAACACCCTGTATTTTATTATTGGAGTAAACTTCTTTCTTCACAAACTTTATTATTTATTAAACATTCCCTATAGCTAAATGCGCTAGTTTTTGAGTTAGGAGTAATTGGACTTCCTCGCACTAATGCCCAGCCTGTATGTACAATGTGTGTACTTGAAGTTAGTATTTCAAAATACTTCCAATTTGAGTGTTAGTAAATATCTGTGCTTTTTGAAAAAAAATGGACACTAAAAACTGGAAATAGAATATATAGTGAAATATGTAATAGTGCTCTTTATTATGTATTTCTTTTAGACCTTTCTGAAATCCAATATCTCCACATTTTAGTTAATGGATATCAAAGGTATAAATGCAAAGAAATCTATCTTCCAATTTCTTAAACTTCAATAATTGTCAACATGTTCACTTGTTTTAAACGTTATTTCCTTCCTTTAGCAAAACTTAACACTTAGGAATAAATATACAACCTTTTGATAAAACAAACATTAAAGCCATTTCCGCCTTTTAAAACGACTTGAAATGATTTCAATTTCTCGAATCTATTTGGGAGTGCTCTTTCTATTTTGGTGTCAGTTCATCAGATGCTGTTTTATATTTAGGTGGTATGATTGTTTTTCTTTTAGTACTTTGTAGTTCATTATTCTCTACGTTAGATACATGTTTAAATAGAGTGTAGCGTAATGTGCCTATTGTGAAGTTAAATTTATATGTTGTATTTTATAATTAAAATAATTTGCAAGGCCGGGAACGCTTCCATAAATTAAAGACAAAATAAAAAACGTAAATATGTGTACATATTGTGTACAACATTTCGTAGTATCGTAAGTAGGTTTTTGTTCATTGTTTTTTTAAACAACGAAATGTTACGCAACTCACCTGTGTAAACTATGTATTAATTAAATAATGTGTTCTTCTTTTTAAGCTACCCTATGTGCATACTTTATCCCATAATTTTGTTCTATAGTTTACATTTTTGCGAGATAAAAACTACTACTAATTGTGTTGTTCATGATGGTGTTATGCAACAGGGAACCAACTTTATATGTTTTTAGTGATGGCTGGTTCCCTGTTGCATAACACCATTCAACTCATACTTAGTATACTGCTATACCTAATTAGTTCCTACTGCTAGTGACATTTTATTATACATTTTTATTGTAATGTCCCATTTTGATAACTGGTTCGTTAGAACTTTTCAATGTTCTGAAAACTTGTAGTTAGAGATAGTGTCACCCAGTATCATTAGCGAATTTATTTATGCCATTATATCACTTTCCGTTTACCGGAAGTTGACGTCAAATTTCTTAATTTAAATAGCACGGTACATTTTTATTAGTTTTTATATCGCGCATGTAATTTTTCATCAAAACTTACTAAGATATCCTACATGAAAAATCAGTTGTTTTTATGTTATTCTATTGTTTTAAATATACGGCTCACTACAGCGTTATGCTAAAAATTTTGTATTTCTGAAAGCATTACAGCTGAAGACTTCATGTTTGGTGTGTTGTTAACTGAAATTTGAAGCATCAAATTTACGTTTTCAAAATTATAAATCTGAATTTGTCTGCAAGAAGAAGACTTAGAGCAACTATTGCTGAAACTTAGCATTATATTATTAAATGTTTTTTTTTATATTTTTTTATTAATAAAATCTGCCCAACAATAATAATACCATTAATTTATTTTTGACAAAAAAAAATCTATAACAGTAAAAAATGTTATAACTTTATCAGATTAAAATAAGTACTTATTATCCTAATTATTAAAGAAAGAATGCATTTCTAAATAAAAAATGCTGTGGATTTTAATATATTTTGTAAACGTGTCGATAGCCGCAGTGGTTAGGCGGCTGACTGTAGTTGTGGCGGAACGATAGGAGCCGGGTTTCAATAATTCTTCGGAAAAGACATTTTTCTGGGAGAATTGAAATCCGATCGACTTACCATTTTCTGTTGGGAGAAAAGTGATTGAGGGGATTTAATGCTGTTATGAAGCCATTTGAACATAGTTATACATACACAAAAGCTACACCGTGAGAATTACAGTAATAGCGATACAAGTGATACAGCTTACGAAGTCACTGCACTTAAGCATGCATAAAAACAATCTTTTATTCTGGATGAAACCAAATTAAATATATCTCTCCTGCGACTCCAGAGGAATTCCTTTAAACTGTCCACTGTCAGTTTGGCTTGCAGAGACTAATATAATAATGGTGCCTTTATTGTGCTGTTCAGGTATTACACAGTTATATATAAAAATAAAAACAAAGATAGGTTTTTAATACTTCGAGCACAACCCCAAAGTGTGGTCCAGTCTATACAATTTTGACTGCTTTTACCCAACCCTGTATAAGAATAACAGAAAAAGAATAAAAAAACACAAAGTGTTATCAATGTTGCCTACATATTAAACTAACCCTACATTCTGGATGTGCATTACTTACTTAAGGAAAAGTGTATGTAAATAAATCCACATAAAAACAAATTCAGGTATAGTGAATATGCATAATGTGCACTAAGTAAATTAAACTAAGAACATCAGTGATACAAAATCAAAACATCTACAAACTGAGAACGTAAGTTATAAAGAATGGCACACACTAACAAAACTCACACACGTTAACAAAGCCCCCGACTCTGAGATTGAAAGAGTGTGTCTCTGAGAATCGACTTGAACTTTATTATAGTACATCCCTTCTGATCGTCTGACAGTTGGTTGTACTTCTTAAAAATATTGTATGAAAACGATCTCTCAAATAGAGCAAGCTTATGAGGGGGTGGCGATATAAGACCACGAAAACGGGTAGCCAAATTATGTACATCAGTTCTAAAGCGTATTTTATGATATAGATAAGGTGGGGACTTGTTTAAAATTATTTTATGATAGAATGTTAAAATTCGCAACTCTCTTCTATTTTTCATGTTGAGCCAGTTCGCTTCTATCAATTTATGCGATACATGCTCATACTTTCTGATACCGTATATGAACCTCAACAAGCATTTTGCACTTTTTGAATACGATTATCTCTGACTACATCCAAACAAGCATGATATATTTCTGAGCAGTATGTGAAGTCCGATAGTACATGGGTCTCACAAAGTGTCCTTTTTACGGTTTTGTTCAATACTGATCGGAAGGAATATATTTTCCTTAGGTTATAATATGAATTTTTAACGCAGCCAGAGATTTGATCGCGAAAACGAAAAGTATTATCGAGTTTTAAACCCAAGACTTTAGCTGAAGCCACAACGGGAACCTTTAGGTTATTAATTCGAATATCCAACACTTCACTCAACGTGTTGGCGAGATCTTTATTACCAAAAACTAGAACCTGAGACTTAGAGGGATTAATTTTTAGTGAGAGCGAGTACGATGTGGAATAAATGTTAAGTAGATCTTCGTTTATTTTCCTATTGGCCTCAACCCAATCAGACACTCTAAAGGAGTAGTATAGTTGAACATCATCTGCGTATAGATGTGCTTTCATATGCTGAAGACACTGAAGGAGCGGGGATGTGTATAATGAAAATAAAATAGGACTGAGTATTGACCCTTGCGGCACACCTTGTGACAAACCTAAAGGGCGGGAAGTCCTGTTATTATACTTCACAGACTGTAACCTGTATGTTAAAAAACTTCGAATTAAGCGAAGGGAATCGTGACCGAATCCCTTGCCGCTTAATACACCCAGCAGACCTTCATGATTTACTGTGTCAAATGTCAAATAGTCAAGGAGTACAAGAACAGTCATCAAACCTTGATCTGAAGCCCCTAATATGTCATGTAACGCCGTAGTACAGCTATGATCCGCCCGAAACCCAGACTGGACATCTGGCAGTAATTTGTTGCGTAGTGCATAGGCTTTGATTTGAGTTTCCATTACTCTCTCCAAGATCTTTGATAGGGTAGGCAACACACTTATTGGCCTAAGGTCCTGAACATTATTAGTTTTTGGTATCGGACTGATTAATGCATGCTTCCAAATATGAGGGAAGGTATTTCGCAATATACATGAGTTTATTATGTGTGTAATAAAGGGTGTAATATATGGTGAACATAAATGGATCATACGAATATCTATACCGTCATATCCAATCGCAACTGATTTTATTCCATTTACGATGCCGCGAATCGCCTCTGTATCCACTAAAGAGAATGAAAAGGAGTCTTGAGTATTGACTATCGTGTTTAGTGAATTATAAACGGTAATGGATGGTGGGGGAATGCTACTAATGAAATACCTATTTATTTCATCTGGATCAGAAAGCCTGTCGGGTATTTTGACTTTTTTCTGTTTTAGATCTAAATTTATGCAACCGAGGTGTTTCCAAAGCGAAGCATTGTCCTTTGAACGTGATATGAAATCAAAGTAGGCTCTCTTCTCCAAATCACATGTACGGGTCGTTAAATTCCTCAGAGTTTTATAATAGTTCCAATCAACTGATCTACCCGTTCGTCTAAACTTACTTTTTGTTTTATCCCGCAATTTCATCATTAATTTTAAATTATCTGTAAGCCAAGGCATATATTTTTTTGTGGATCTTTTCGTGATAAGTGGGGCATGTTTTTCGAAAAGCTGAAGGATATTATAATTGAAGTGCGGTACTTTCTCATTAATGTTTTCCACGTGGAACATATAATTAAAATTGATTTTCTCAAGATCCGAGTCAAAGTCCCGCATATTAATATTCCTGTAATCCCGATACGAACGGTATACTGGTTCGCTTCTTATTTTACTAACATTGATGCGACAAAATACAAAATCGTGATCGGAAAATTCACAATCAATAACACCGGATTCCACACAGTTGTCACAATCGTCAACCAAAATAAAATCTATTAGAGATTGTGTTGCTCTTGTAATTCGCGTCGGCTCTGACGATCTAATGTTAATGTGTCCCATCACAACACCAGTGTGGTCCATTGTACTAAATATGAAACAATATCTTTTGACACTTTGCCATAGCATTTTTTTAAAGATATTGCTAACTAATAACTTCTTTGAAAATAAACGTTTATTTGTTTCGATTAAGATTGGTAGTTTTACCAACGCGCTATAGAGAGCGTAGATTGGAGTTATATTTATCTGGAAGATGACCCTGACGATAAACTTGGATCATTTATAACACGTTTCTTAGTTATTTTAACGATTCATTTCTCGTTAGAAAACGACCCCGTAGGCAATCAAAGTATTGGATCTCGAGGGGTATTCGTATATCGTCTCAGACTAAACGAGAATTGTTTCAACTTTGTAAATTGTTTCCAAACGAATTTTGAAGATAGTTGTGGAGAAAGCAAAAAAAACCAGTTCAACTAATATAATTAAATCGACATGGAATATTATCAAACGGGAAACAACGTCTGTTTCAAATGTAACCAATATTGAATTAAAAGATAACAAGGGTGAGAGAATAACTAGCCCTCGGGAGATATGTCAGTTTTTCAACAACTATATTGTATCGGTAGCAGATACTGTGCGGTGTAACAGTGCCAACAACATTTCTACTCAGAACTGTCAATTTTCAAATTTGATTACTCCTTCAACAAGTTCTTTTTCTTATCTCCAACAGTTAATGAAATAAAACATACAATTATCAACCTCAACAGTACTATGGCTACTGGTCATGATGAGATTCCTCTAAAAATCATAGCTTCGGTAGTGGACTTATCACTCAGCCACTTGAGAACATATTTAACACATTCATTGAAAAAGGAAAGTACCCACTTTTGTTCAGAGTTTTTAAAATCTTGCCATTACATAAAAAATGTACATTAAATGCAAAATGTGTAGCGGTTTGGCTAAGTTTAATTATGTCGATATAAGTAAGTAAAAGCGAGTCATAACTCGGAATGTTTATTTTCTCACCTATTTCAAATGGAACACCCTGTATTTTATTATTGGAGTAAACTTCTCTATTCACAAACTTTATTATTTATTAAACATCCCCTATAACTAAATGCGATAGTTTTGAGATATTTGCGTTTTTATAAGTCGAAAACATGATTTTAAGTAAAAACGGGCTTGATTCTGATTAGTTAAACAGCAATATTAGACGAAAGCTGCCGCTTAGCTGAGAAAATACAATTCTATACCTATGTATACCGCTAAAATTATCATTATCTGACGCAAAGTTGAGTAAAAAAAAAACAGTATTAGATATGATAACTCGAAAATAATAATAATATAATAACTCAAAAGCTTTCGCATTTAGCTATAGGGAATGTTTAATAAATAATAAGGTTCGTGAAGAGAGGAGTGTACTTCAATAATAAAATACAGGGTATTCCATTTGAAATAGGTGAGAAAATAAACATTCCCAGTTATGACTCGCCCTGTATATCAATATTGAATACGCCGATAAATAAATAATTTCTGATGAAAGGAGATCGCATTAGAAATGTTTCTAGCGCAAATGAATTATTTGATGTGGAAGCCGTAGTACGGTAGGAGGCGCCAACTTTGTTATTAAATTCATGTAAAACTTCCCATATCTTCTAAAGTAAACTGAATAACATAACAAAACACTATATTATAATAAAGGTAAGACCTACAAGAATCGTAAACAATACATATAAAGGGTGTTCCATTTAAAATAAAGTAAGTTTAGTTTATTGTCTTTATTTGACACCATGTATAGTTAAAAATATTTTTAGGTTATAGCTCCCCAGGCGCTTCAACCATCATCTTAATAACATTTTCTCATTTCTTTTATAATACAGGGGTAATTGGACTTCCTCGCACTAATGCCCTACCCTGTATATTTATCTTTCAGCATGTAAAAATTGCGGACACATATTACTTGACAATTGTTATCTTTTACAATTGTCTGAGAGAAGGCGAAGTATGTAAGAGTCTCGCTTATTTGTTTCTTTAATGTACATACGTAACAATATGTATATTATAACTTACAATAATTGTAAGTTATAATTGCTAATTGTAATTATTACAATTAGCAAGAAGGTTGAAATAGTTTGAACCCTGATATATATGTATATATGTTAGTTACTTCAAAATTTACATTTTACCTGCCCTACCTGTGAGATTTGAGAATGAAGTTAGAATGCAGTTTACTGTTTCGTTATAATCGAGATATTTTTACTATCTGCACATACATACATAATTTCAATTTAAATCCTGGCAAATTTATTGCTTTAAATACCTAACGTGCAGGTTTCGTTTGCGTTCGATAATCCTTTCGGTGCCATGCACTACGCGATAGATGACTAGCGGGCTGTTCTATATAACCAGGAATAACAAGTGATCTCTAAACATTGATAGGCGAATTCGGTAATAATCGTCGGATACCATAGTATTCAACGATTTACATACATTCAGTTACGAACTTTGGATTTGTTTAATTGTATTCCGGACCTCCTTTGAATGGAGTTGTGCGATTAGCTGGTCAATCAATTCAACTCTTTCTGTGGTTGTCAATGTGTTGATTGCATTACATTTGCTTGTAAAGGATTTATCGTTTATTGGGAAATTTGCAAACAAGATGCAGATACTCAACTTATTCATGTAAGTACCTTGCTTCTTTGTTTCTTTGCATGAGTGTTTTTTGTTGCATATATGTTTGTGTGACCATTTTACAATTCTTTTTAGAAAATAAATTTAAACAAAATTCTAAATACCGAAACATAAAACCGTTAATAATATACGTATTATACGTTACCATTTCATAACACTCAAAAACGGCATAAAGATTTCTATCTTTTGACACCGATGCATATTTCTTTAAACTGTATATGTATTTCTATTTTGCGTCGGACATCTTACTGTAAAAACAGAGAAGTTATATAAAGTACAAATATCCGACAGCAATGCAAATAACTGAAGTTAATTAAGCTATGAAGACAACTTGTGTAATAAACTGTGTTACATTTTTCAGCAATTTTTTTCCACTGTGCTAACTTAAATTAATATCAATGAATATTCTTAAAAAATACTGTTACGGTCCAATTGTTTTATTGAACCTAGCTGCTGGAGAAATACTACTAGTGTAAGGGTTTTTCACAATAAACGAGTGAGTTTATTTTAATACATATATTGTAATAAAGAAATAAAAATAAAACATAAATTCCAGTTCTTTGTACATGAAAGACACAAAATAATAATTCTCATATAATGTATAAGCATATAAAATAATATTTACAAATAATGTCTCTCTTTCCTGCGTATTGAACGCTATTTGAAATGTGTACTTTATGTACTTGTTGTATTTAACGAGCCAAAAGGATATATTTATCGGAGCGATTCCTGAACTAGGGAGAAAGTGAATAATCAGTTCAATAGTTTATCACTACCGCGTAAAACACGATACAACTCAAAACTACGTCCAGGAATATCGAATTTCTTGTATATATTTTCATATGCGTCTATTTGCGCCTTTTACTATGCTCCATCCACTGACCCCTTATAATAGTGACGATTCCACGAACCACGGTTCGTGCGCTGAACGTAATGAATCCGACGGCACACACTCGTATGCGTATCGCGATCAGCGCAGGCAAGTCCGTGGGCGGCTATACCATTAACAAACCGCGCAAAGTCAAATAGCATGTCATCTCTGTAATACGGGTTGGCGCGCGCTTCTTTTCATCGCTACGACGTAGTTTCGGATTTACCTCCGAAGCTTAGCATTTTTGGAATTATATCCTATCGGTGGCTCTTGTTTCTATTAATTCGTTATCATGATTTTGCTTATTTATATTATATTACATTAAGCGTGAGATTTAGACATATTAATTTAATAAAATACGGAATATATAGCAAATATAGGTAAAATAAAAGAATGCTTGTTTTAAATTTCTTTGAGTCCTTAACATGCCGCCGCCCTTGAAGGCACCGGCTTCAACACAGGGAACACTCGCGCACTTATTACAGTCTTTGAACAGTCCATACATTACAAACGCGAACAAAACACTAAATTCTCTTCTTCACTCGTTGGTGTGGTGGGGCTGTAGCTGCTTGGTGACACGAAGTCCAGATGCTGATGTTGGGGTGTTGACATCAATCTGTATAGAAGGGTAATGGGCACAGCTTTGTAGCGGGCCGCTGCATTGTTCCCTTGGGTGTGTGTACAGTAGCAGTACGTATAACCTCGTCCTTTCCTGGAAAGACTTCGACAATGCGTCCCATGGTCCAGTAACTGGGGGCGATGTGGTCCTCACGTATGATGACAAGATTGCCGGGACTCAGGCCACTGTTCTGGTTCGATTTCCATTTGTTTCGCCTTTGAAGTTGATTTAAATATTCTCGTTGCCATCTCTTCCAAAAGTGTCCTCGGATGAATTGGATATGTTGCCATCTTGAAAGGGTATTTGTTTTTAAATGGGTTAAATTGGGTTCAGAGATGGAAGTAATATTGTCACCAGTAAGGAAGTGAGAAGGTGTGAGAAATGTTAAATCATTGGGATCATTTGATATCGGAGTAATGGGTCGAGAATTAAGAATGCCTTCGATTTGTACCAATAAAGTGTACATTTCTTCGTAATTTAATGATGCTTTTCCAATTACTTTTGTTAAATGTAATTTGACAGATTTAACTGCTGCTTCCCAAAGGCCACCAAAATGTGGAGATCTAGGTGGAATAAAGTGCCATTGTATATCGTTGTCAGCCATATATGCTTTAACGCATTCAGAATCAGTTATCTGGCCTTTCAATTGTTTAAGCAATTTCTTTAGTTCAGCGTTCGCACCAATGAATTGGGTGCCATTATCAGAGTATATATTAGAAATTTTGCCTCGTCTGGCTATAAATCTTTTTAATGCTGCCATAAATGCCTCTGTTGACAGGTTTCCTACCAACTCTACGTGTACTGCTTTTGTAGTAAAGCATACAAAAATTGCACCATATGATTTTGCAAGGTTATGCTTTCTTTTCATGCTATCTCTAATATAAATTGGGCCAAAATAGTCAATACCAACATTCTCAAAAGCCTTTGCTGAAGTGACTCTTTGTGCTGGTAAGTCACCCATCATATATTGTATATTGGTAGGTTTCGCTTTAAAGCATGTTATACATGTTCTTATTACTCCCTTAACGGAATTTCTTAAGGAAATGGGCCAATATTTTCCTCGTACAGCAGCTATAGTTTGTTGAGTGCCTGCATGCAACTGGTTAATATGTTCGCTTAGAATTATTAATTTTGTAAGAGCATGCTTGGCAGGAAGCAATATTTGATGCTTCTGTGAGTATGGTATGTTGGAATGCCTTAGTCGGCCCCCAACTCTCATTAGACCTTGTTCATCTATAAATGGAGCTAAGCATAGTAGATTGCTTTTAGCATCTAGATCGCATTTATTTTTCAGCTGCTTATACTCTTTATTAAAGCCTGTCCGCTGGGCTAATACAATCAAGGAAGTAAGTGCATGATTTAGCTCAGCTGAGGTGAGATAACCTGTCTCAACCTTTGTGGTTGTTTTCTTTATTCGAGCTTCTATATTATTTTTGAATCTTATGCAGTAAGCCACAACTCGTTTTAATTTATGCAGGTTTGAATATCTCTCAAATATGTCAAATGTGTTTTCGTTGCATGTGCTTACTGTCATTGTCTTGACTTCCGGTAGATTCTCTAATGTTATGCATTCGGCATGATGCCAGTTATTTGAAGGACGTTTCAGGAATTCAGGTCCATGCCACCATAAGCTTGTCTGCATTAAAGTAGAAGGGGAACTTCCTCTGGAAACTAAGTCCGCAGGATTGTCTTTTGTATTGATATGATGCCAGTTGGAAACATCTGTCAGCTCTTGTATTTCAGCAACTCTGTTGGCTACGAAAGTTTTGAAAGCCTTTCCTGATTGTATCCATGATAGGACGATTGACGAATCTGTCCAATAATATATTTTGCTAAAGTTCATTGACAAGCATGGAATTAATTTGGATATTAATTGTGCCAATAGCACCGCTCCGCATAGTTCCAACCTCGGTATCGTTACTGGTTTAATTGGAGCAATACGGGATTTGGCACAGAGCAGATTGCAGGAAATGTTACCATTTATATCTGTAGCTCTTATATAAATACAGGCCCCGTATCCTTTCTCACTGGCATCAGAAAAGCCGTGTAATTCAAAATGTTTCGGTTGCTTTATTGAAATAATATTCCTCGGAATTTTTACATCATTTAGCTCATTTATTTCTTGTATATAAGATGACCATGTGGCTTGTATATTGAAGGGGAGTGACTCATCCCAATCGAGTTTTAGTTTCCAAATTTCTTGCATTAGCATTTTTGCTCGAACTGTGAATGGACTAACAAGACCCAGCGGATCGAATATTTTAGATATATGAGACAATACTTGTCTTTTAGTAATGGTCTTCAAAGTGGGCACTGGCGTTAATGCATACTGCAATGTATCCGTGGAAGTATTCCACTGTAATCCAAGAGTGTTAACACCCTCACCCTTGTCCAAGTCTAATACCGTAGAACCACTGCAAGAAATTGGTATGTGTTGTAATAACTCTGGTTTGTTTGATGCCCATTTTCTCAATTCAAATTTTCCCTTCGTTAGAATATCTGTAACTTCTGTAATTATTCGTTGTGCTTCAATTTTGCTGTTTGTGCCAGTTAAAAGATCATCTACGTAGAAGTCCCTTAATATTACTTGAACTCTAAGTGATTCCGACTTTTTCGTTGCAACTGCTGTTTGCTGCAGAGTTTTGATTGCCATATAAGAAGCGGAAGCTGTTCCGTAAGTTACTGTTGTCAACTCGAAAGTTTGGACTACGTCTTTGTCGGATTCCCGCCATAATATTCGTTGATAGGGCATGCAAGTTTCATGTATACGTACTTGACGATACATTTTAGCTATGTCAGCTGTTACAACATATTTGTGTGTTCTGAATCTGCACACTATATCAAATAAATCTGGTTGCAATTTAGGTCCTACCATTAAGGTGTCATTCAGAGATAATCCAGTTGTGGTTTTTGCAGACCCATCAAAAACTACTCGTACTTTTGTTGTTAGGCTATTTTCTTTAGTCACTGCGTGGTGTGGTAAATAAAAATGTCCCTTGTTATTATCAGGCTGCATGACTGGTCTCATGTGTCCCAAGTCTAAGTATTCTTTCATGAAAGATATATATTCTCCTCTTAGTTCAGTATTTTTGCTCAACTTTCTTTCTAAGGAATATAGTCTTTTCAAAGCTTGATTATAGGATTCTCCTAAACCATTTATATTATCTTTGAATGGCAAGGCTACTACGAATCGTCCATCATTGTCTCTTTGGACAGTATCGGAAAAATGTTTTTCGCAGTGTTTCTCTTCTTGGGAATATGTTAGCTTATTGGGCAAAGTTTCTATTTCCCAAAATTTGCATATGTTTTTATTTAGATTTTGCAATGTGCTAGAATTACATAAAGTAACATTCGTGGAAATCTGTGGTGCAATTGTTTTGCCAGAAACTACCCATCCAAGTAATGTCTTTTGTAAACATAGTCCACTTGCAGCAAGATTTATCTGACCTATGCATAGTAATTTGTAAAATAATTCAACTCCTAACAGCATGTCTACTTCCTTTGAAATATGGAATTCTGGATCAGCTAGTTTAAGGTTCTTCGGTATCTGAATTTCCTTTTGTGATATCGAAATAGGTGGTAAACACTCTGATATTTTTTCCAGAATGAGACAATTTATATCGGCCTGAAAAGCAGTGCATCTAGATTTCATTGACACGTCTACTGAATGCGTGATATGAGTTTTGGCTTGGGTAATGCCTGTTAGAGCTAGATTGATTTGGTTTTGTTTTAAACCGAGATAATTGGCCATTTTGTATGTAATTAAATTGGACTGCGATCCACAGTCTAACAAAACTCTGCACTTTCTTTTGCGTCCATTTTTGTCCCTAATCTCTATTATTGCTGTAGATAGAAGGACAATTGAAGTGTTAATATTACAACTATGACTTGCTGTTGTAGACTGCGGCGTCCCAGTTGAACTGGACTTGCTCTCTTTGCTGATATGCAATAGCGAATGATGCCTCTTGTGACAAATGTTACAATTCCATTTGACTGTACATTGATTGGTGCTATGATTGCCTTTCAAGCAATTTAAACAGAGTCGCTTCGTTCGAGCTTCACTGACTCTTTTGGGTATTTCGAATGCAAGAAATTTCCTGCAATCAAAAATCATATGGTTGCTCATATTGCAATAAGTACATGAAAGATTTCCAGATGCCTTATTATTTGTTACAACATTCGTTGCTGCACTTTGCTTGTATGTTTTGGCGACTTCTTTGGTTTGCATTTTTGCGATTTTGAATATGGTTTCTAACGTTTGGCATTTTTGGGTTAAGAAATCTATTAATTCTTGTAATGTCGGTATCTCCGTAGATTCTATCTTCGTTTCCCAATCTTTGATTGTCTGCGAATCAAGTTTCTTGGTGATAATTACCACTAATAAGTCGTCCCAATGATTGGTTGGACGTTTCAGAGCTGTTAAAGCTCTTATATGCTTTAGTGCACCGTCTAATATTTGACGTAGCGTGATTGCATTTTCTTTTGTTGCTATGGGCAGTTCGAATATTGCATTGATATGCTTTTGCACTATTATTCTCTGGTTACTATATCTTTCTGATAGCATTTTCCAAGCAGTGCCGTAATTGTCAGCAGATATTTCAAGAGAATCCAGTATATTCATTGCTTCTCCCTTTAAGCATGCCTTTAAATAATGAAATTTTTGTACAAGTGGTACATTGGTATTGCTATGTATAAGCGAATTGAATGTATCGTAAAATGACAGCCACTCCTCATATGCACCCGAAAACTTAGGCAATTCGATTCTAGGCAACTTAACAATTTCTGTGGAAATATCACCTTTTCCTGTGTATTGCACTTGTGGGACTGTCATAATTTTATTAAAACGGGATAGAAGGTCGAAGTATTTATCTTCAAACTCTTCCCGCTCATTTGTAAGCAAGTCAGATTCATCTACTCGCTCTAATTTGTCTTGAATTCTATTAAATTCATCCAACATGGGCACTAATTTTTCGCAACGATCCTTCAGTTGACCCGGCTGCGGGGCTGTGTCGTGCTTATCAAGAAATTTACTCACTCTTGTCAAGGAAGCCTTTATTTGACCCCTTTGTATTTTTAGTTCGGCTGCTTGAGCTTTTGTTTCGGCTGCTTGCTCGGCCATTTTATCTTGGACAATATGTATATAAATATGCCCTATATGTACGTGTCGTACTTTACTTGGACTAATCTGTCCTGAACAAAATTTCTTTTTGCTCTCGTGGTCTATTCTGACCGTTTAATTTATTCCTCTTAACACTAGCAGTAATATCCGGCTCGAAGGACCAAATGTTACGGTCCAATTGTTTTATTGAACCTAGCTGCTGGAGAAATACTACTAGTGTAAGGGTTTTTCACAATAAACGAGTGAGTTTATTTTAATACATATATTGTAATAAAGAAATAAAAATAAAACATAAATTCCAGTTCTTTGTACATGAAAGACACAAAATAATAATTCTCATATAATGTATAAGCATATAAAATAATATTTACAAATAATGTCTCTCTTTCCTGCGTATTGAACGCTATTTGAAATGTGTACTTTATGTACTTGTTGTATTTAACGAGCCAAAAGGATATATTTATCGGAGCGATTCCTGAACTAGGGAGAAAGTGAATAATCAGTTCAATAGTTTATCACTACCGCGTAAAACACGATACAACTCAAAACTACGTCCAGGAATATCGAATTTCTTGTATATATTTTCATATGCGTCTATTTGCGCCTTTTACTATGCTCCATCCACTGACCCCTTATAATAGTGACGATTCCACGAACCACGGTTCGTGCGCTGAACGTAATGAATCCGACGGCACACACTCGTATGCGTATCGCGATCAGCGCAGGCAAGTCCGTGGGCGGCTATACCATTAACAAACCGCGCAAAGTCAAATAGCATGTCATCTCTGTAATACGGGTTGGCGCGCGCTTCTTTTCATCGCTACGACGTAGTTTCGGATTTACCTCCGAAGCTTAGCATTTTTGGAATTATATCCTATCGGTGGCTCTTGTTTCTATTAATTCGTTATCATGATTTTGCTTATTTATATTATATTACATTAAGCGTGAGATTTAGACATATTAATTTAATAAAATACGGAATATATAGCAAATATAGGTAAAATAAAAGAATGCTTGTTTTAAATTTCTTTGAGTCCTTAACAAATACTGTACTTACTCGGAAAATGTTTGTTCATTGTAGTTGTGGCAGAGTATCTTATTTTTTAGAATTGTATATTTTATCATTGTTCATTCAAAAAAAAATGTTGGATGGCTACTAAAATGTGGTGGTATTTAATTTAGAAAGTTTTACAAATCTTGTAGTTTGTATAGTGTATTTGATAAAGCAGTGACTTTACAATGAGATACTGAATTTTAATTTATGTCTAGTCATAATTCTTTGATGCCGTACTTACAATTGCAGCAGTACAACTAGATTATGGTTCTATTCTTTTTTCAATCGACAGAAATCCCGTTGTCAGAAACGCTCACTGTATACGAGGGCCGTTCACTTTTTGCTGAGCCTGGTAAAGTAAAACACAATTTATTTACAGGAAACATTTAATTATACTTTTTCGAAGTATTCTGCTTCACAGTTAATGCATTTTTGCATCCGTGAAAATCAATCTTGAAAACTCCAATCTTCTGGGCGTACTTTATTCGTTCGGCATCTACCGCTTTTTCGGCCGATGTAAAACGTAAACCCTGTAATTTATTCTTTACCTGCGGAAATAAGAAGAAGTCATTAGGTGCTAGGTCTGAACTATACGCTTCACGAAGTTTTGTTGGAGCCGACTCATTCTCAATATATCTATTGTTAATTTTTTCGGGATTATAGTAGTATACCCATACCCATGTTTCATCACCTGTGATGATGATACATCAAATGAAACGATCCACAGTCAAAGCGATCTAGTAGAGATCTGTACAATCTCATACGGTCTTCTTTTTGAATTGAAGTCAAGTTGCGGGGAATCTACTGAGAACGAAGTTTAGGGATCTTCAAATGTTTTTGCAAAATAATGTTAATTGCTTTCACACCAATTTTTTAAGTTGCTTGAATGGTTCTGACAGTAGTATGCCAGTCTTTAATATCATGTTGCAAATAAGAGCAATAATTTTTCTGTAACTGCCGCTTTTGTCTTACGAGCTCGATAACTGTCATTTAGGAAAGTCGACCGTGTTGAAATTCATTGTACCATCGCTTTTCGGTAGCGAAGCAATACTATTTGTAACCAAACACTCGATTGATTTTCTTAAAACATTCTTTACGACTTAAGCCACGCTGGAAATTGTAAAAATAACTGCTCAGTAATATTTCTTGTTCAGTTCCATTATGTATTGGCTAAGGGATTGCTTTGATGGTTGTATTTTGTGATTAGACCATTTCTAATTACTTTTCCAGAATTTTTCCTTTTTTTATTTGTCGTTTCTTCCGTTTCCGAATTTGCAATGTAAGTGTGTTATTAGCACACGGAATTTATGTTTGAAATTATAACTAGGAGTGACAACTGTATACATATAATGTTAAAGTGCTGGCAGTAGCTTAACTACGACTACGCTCTATATGGCCGCACTATTCACTTACTCAAAAACTGAGTTTATGAACTCACTATAACGCGCTGGTTTTAGAAACTAAGCCAGTCCTTGCTGTATATTGAAAGCAGTTTTCGGTATTCTCGTGTGTGGCTATGAATGTCTCGTGATAAAAATATTTAATTACTATTATATGAAGACATGTAGTCTGTTTTAACATATAAAAGGTAATTCGAGACACCTGTATTTAATAAACTCCCATTAAAATGTATTGATCAAGTAATTAGACATTTATTGGAAGTGTTAACTTCTTTAGAGTGCCAGAAAAAGTCTACTTTCGACATTAGGAGATTACTTTTGTGGTGAAAGTTGAATTAACTTAACATTACAAAAGAAGGGTATTTGATTATCCAAAATCTAACATTATATCTGTTTATTTGCAACGGTTTCAAAGTTTTTAAAACTACAAAAAATATGTCCTGGCCGAACACAACCACCATAAAGCCATTGTAAAAATGTTTCTCTCAAAAGACAATCTACTTGTATTTAAAAGCTAATACCTAACTTAGGATTTTATTAAATACACTATTATTATTAGATATTATTAGATGTGAGCGCAGTGGCACTGTTGCCTTAGTCTAGGTGGACGCTTTTTATGAACCTTAGAATTAGTCCGGTATTTCCGTTCTGGATGTCAGTAGGCGTTAGAAACGGCCTAGTGTGTTGTCGGGTATTACTGGCAGCAACACATTTACACAAAATATGTTCTGTCGTCTGTAGATATTCTTGACATAGACGGCAGCTTTTCCGAGTTTATGTAGGTGGTACTTCAGGGCCGCATGACCTACCTGTTAGAAACCCTGCCAGCAGTCCAAGGTCCAATTTGCTGAAAGATAGCAACGATTGTTCTGTCTTAGGCGATCCTTATAACAGTGCCTTCGTCTGCTTTTGTCCTGGTGTATTCTGCCAGTGGGAGGCCTTTCTGTTGACATCCCAATTGTTAACTGCTTGTTTTAGGTGGCGCTTTCGTACAATAAGGATAAGGTCCAATGAAAGGCATTTTCGCTGTTTCTTTAGCAAGCTTATCTGCCTTTTCGTTCCCTTCGATCACTTGATGGCTTGGGACCCACTGAAGAGTTACGTGGTTATTGCATCCCAATTACATTAAATTGCATATACCGTGCATCTCCAATTGATATACTAATTGTTGCGCCACATATCTATCAGTTTGAGATAGTGGTTAGGCCCACTGACCCCAATAAATAAATAATGCGGAACAAATCAATATGTAAAACATATTACGAAGCGAGCTTAACTGATGGTTGTTAATCATGTTTTCAGATCTTCCGTTTTTATCCTATAACAAGCAATTTAATTATTTGAGAGATTGGAAAATGTAACACGATGAGTATTCCGATTTAATATCATTCAACTATGATAATAATTTTATCAGAGTAAGAATACATTCCATTGTGTACCCTATTCTTGATAATAGAGAATTTTTCCGAAATTATATATATTGTCAACTCTGAAATCATTCACAAATTCGTAAACATCGATAACCCATTTCCTACACTGAAAAAACAAAATTAATAAACACCATTTATTGAGTTGGGTTCATTAATACAACAACAAAAATTATAGTGTGGATAAATTTATTTATTATATTGAACAACCTAATTTATTAGTCATACTGCTTAATAAATCAGTTTATCATATTAATAAAATGACGTTTATTACTTACTCAAACAAGAAATTATAAATTAGTGGGTTAATATAATGCAGCAGGTTATTAATTTAATAAAATATTTTATTAGTTTCTATTTCTTTCAGTTTACTTATAACAAGTTCATTCTTTTAATAAATGTGTTTATTAAAATTATTAAACTATTAATTGTTTGCAATCATTTCACTGTAACACAGATCGCTATTGTATGTATCTCCGTTGCTGCAGGTGGTGCGGTGTGCATAATCACCGGTTCTTCCCTTTCGATACAGATGCTTTTTATGCAGATTATTTTATCTGCTGCATTCGTAGGTGTAGAAACTATTTTCTCTGATGGTAGCAATAATAATCGTGTGTTTTTAGTGTTATTACAAGAAAAAATAAGGTATTTACGCTTCCCTTTCCATTTTAATGTATTGTTCCTAGTTGAAAGTTGCACGAACTACAGACTAAATCAAATAAGAAATGCTGAAACTGTAGCAGATATTTTTGATATGTGGCCTGAATATAAGAAGCCAAGCGGATATCGCTTAGTAAGTTCTGTTTTATAGGTACTGGCGATTCTAACATTCCTTATGTGTAATTAACATTCAACATTTATTTACGGTGTATTACCAGTACGTTTTTGAAATAACTGTACAATCTGTTTCACTTTACATGAAGACACCTACATAAATCGTTTATTAGTAACGCGGTTATTATAAATGTTTTACTATTGATAGAGATAATTAAGATTAATATTTTTGTAAAAATATTTTTTGAGTCTATGTAAATCTGGGCAAGTATGATTTAAATAAGGACTAGTGTTCGAAGTAAAGTTATAGGAACGTTGAAGATAGAAAAAAAAGTATTTAAAAAAATTATTGTTAATCATTGAAATACTATAAATATGAAGTTTCGCTGAAAACTTGTAATTTTCAATCATATTTTTTTCATGTTACTTACGTAAATTTTTTTACTAGGATTTTTCAAACAGTTTTCCGTTGTTTTTATTGTGCTATAATTGATATTGAGATAAGCATTTTTCCAATGAGTGCAGAAAAATATAAAAGCAATTATACATTACAAACTCGTATTTTTAATACTTTAGTAAAGTAGAAAGTGAAGCACATTGCATAGGTGTGAAACACAGTGTATAAATACATATTACTTACGTTTTCAGATTGATTTAGATTACAGCACATTATATGAGAACCCTCGAAGCATATTAGACAATTGGGCCACTAACTTACCTAAGCTCGTAAAATTTTTATCGAGTTCCATAAAAGAAAAAAATGCAAAACAACAATTGGAGCAACTAGAAACAGGCACTATTAATGAAAGTATGAATGATATTAAAATAGATAAGGTATCTAAAGTTAAGTGTTCACCACTGCCAACTTATTATTAGAGCTATGAAGTTGGTTACATCGGAAAGTTGGAGATATTTTTTATTCTGACTAAAATGGTGAAAACAGAACAACAATGAAACACATTGCATATGTGTGCTTTCATGAATATCTCGGAAACGGAATTATTCGATTTATTCGATGTTTTTATGATTTCACCACCTTAATTACAATAAAATATATCGCCACCTTGCTACTTTAACTAGTTTCGTAGCTTCAATAATATGCAAGTTAGCAATTGTGAACACTCAATCTTGGAAACAATGTACCTACATACATACGATCACACTTTTAAAAGTTTGTCACATTCGTGTTTTTGAAATGGTTCTTTTTGTTAATATTACATTTTGTGATGATTCTGTTGATATGTATTGTTAGCAGTTTTCAAAAGCACGAGTTGGCATGAGGTTCCTGCATGTTTCACTCTGTATATGTATCGTATAATGATATTTACTTATACTAATTATAATTTTAGATGGTAAAAATGCAATCGTTTTATTAGGCTTACATGGATATTTGGTTCCTACAAACAAAGTTATAAAAAAAGATGTCCATGGCATGAAAACAACGATCAAGTATACCATAAAAGATTCTCAGGAATCATTTCTGTTTTGGGCGAAAACAAAGCAACAGATGCAGGACCACATTATTTTTTTATTGAATAAAAGGGAAAATATTCAACCGTTTATTGTAGCGATAGGAGATAATATTACTAATATAGATGAAATATACCTCTATATTGAAGGAATTGTATATAACATTCAAAATATTATGCGTGCAGTTGATATTTGTTACAAAACTTATCATCTTTTCGATTTAAAATATCCTGAGGCCAGCATTATATTTTGGAATTTCATAGAATATTGCTTCTATAATATCAATTCCAAAAACACTAAATTTCCAAAAGTCCATATATTAATGAATGAACTGGAAAATTTATAAGTGAATATGTATCATAAAGTGTACTCGTAGTTTTAAAATTTCTAATATAAATAATAGTAAAATTCCTACACTGTTTTTTTGTATCTACACCTAAAATCCACCATATTATATAACAAAGCTTATTTTTGTGCTTGCACGTTTTCACTAGCTGCACCTTCTTGGATTTGTTTATATTATTAAGCCAATTATTAATAAAGTCTGCTAAATAATATAAACAAATTTCAATAAGTGCAGTATGTGTATAAGGTGGAAGTATAATAAGTAAGTAAACTTAGTAATTAATACTATACAGTTATTAATTACTTGAATGAATTAATTTCATATGATCAATATACAGTTTTATTAATACAATAAAGCACATATTTAATAATATTAAAGAGTTCATTTATATTACAAACTTGCTTAATATCATCAAAAAGTTATTTAATCACTTTAACGTATACAATTTATTGAAGCCATAATTTTCGTTTATTATATTAATAATGAAGTTGAACAACGTAATCATTATACCAATGAATTTTTTTGTTGTATGGATAAAGGTATATATTTATTAATACAATAAACGCATATACGTTGTATTGATAACTGGGTTCGTTGGACGAATTTTGATAAAAAAATTATTGAATTAATGTACTTTTTAATTATATTTGTGTACATTTTTCGTTCAGTGTACTAACGGCGACATCATGTCATTAACTTGATAATGTTCAACAATTATGACAGAAAATTATGTCTGTGGTATGTAAACAACATAGAATTGCTTTACTGAATGTTATTGCACGCGGATATATTTATTATTATATTAATTAATATTAATTTTTATGACAACACAAGCCAATTATTTTAATCGTCATAATTTACGCTTTCTTGATATTTATGCGTACATTTTACTCAATATTACTAGGAATAAAGATATGTATTTAGAGCTTTTTAATAAAATTTGGCCACCGATCTGTACAGATTACCTTCTGCAAATTTACGGATTTTAGTAAGACTATACAAAGTGACAAGTCACTGTATGGAATCTATATTTTTGAAATATAAACTTTGAATTTTTGAATGATACTTCATCTATTTATAATAACACTAATATAAGATATAATTTGTACTCCATCTACAAATTATATCTTCATATGTTATACAGTGGAGGTCTAACGTATCCTCCTTGCGTGATAACTTTTGATTGGTTTAATTGATAGGTTCCAATTTTGGGTCATTAATACGAAATACATATATACTACATTCTTGAAGTAAAATTTCTATTTAGTGTCAAAGATGGACGACAGGAGGCGCTATAGTATGAAAATTTTAAATTGAATGAGGGTAAAGTGACACCTCATTTTTAAAGGGCTCACTGAGTATGGTATCAGGCTAAAATTT
Organism: Holotrichia oblita; assembly: GCA_023690525.1. NCBI lineage: Eukaryota > Metazoa > Arthropoda > Insecta > Coleoptera > Scarabaeidae > Holotrichia > Holotrichia oblita. Next base: position 107,420,209 of record CM043015.1, on the reverse strand, counting down.
CATCAAAATGTATCCCCTCATATGATCATAGTAATAGAACAAAGTTTTATTTCATTATATATTTTGTGTTTGTAGTTAACTGCTCAACATAAATTTAAGTCTTACGTAGCTGTGAATTGTAATTTTGATACTATATCGCTCCCTGCCGGAATCGTTGAAACGAAATAGAAATTGTATTTCAAGAATGTAGTATATATAATATTCCGTATTAATGACCCAAAATTGGAACCTCTCTACTTTAGAACCGCACTGTATATAAATGTTTGAATCCATACATTACTATACAGGGTGTCGCACTGTATATAAATGTTTGAATCTATACATTACTATACAGGGTGTTTAGAAAAGATGCGGCAATATTAAAGGGGGTGATTGCCCAGGTCATTTTATACAAAAAAGTTCCTATAAACATAGGTCCGCAAACGCTATGGGTCCGATCTACAGCGCGTTGAAATTTATGGGTCTATTCTCTAACTCTCTGTTACGCATAACAGTCTGTAAAACGTTTGTTACACTATAAAATAACATAATGTTAAAATATTGGTATTCTGTACACACGTCACAGGCTATTTTTCAAGAAAAAAATAGGACGCCGCTGATTTCTCTAAAAATAAAAATATGTTTTTATTCTTTGTTCAATTGTGAAGAAAAAGCTCTCTTAACTTTTTATCGTATGACGTACCGTTTTTATTTATCATGCGTATAAAAATATTTTTAAACAGTCCTGTTTTATTCACTGACATATTGAATGACATATTGAATGAGTCTCGTGATTAATAATTTTGTATGTGTCGAATTTGTTGAAGTTCCTTATCATAAATACGAACGCCGAGATGACCGACATGCACTACATTTATGGACTTGCTGATGGCAATGCATTAGAAGCTAGGTTCAATTCTCTGGAGGGACGGTGACATTTTTTCAGAGAGTTTAATCCCGGATCGACTTGCCATTCGCTGTTGGGAGCAAAGTGATTAACAGCGCGGCATCATAAAAGGCGATATGATGCTGTCACAAAGCCATTTAAACACAACTTACACACACTAAACTACACCGCAAGAGTTGCAGTGATAGCCAGACAAGTAATACAGCTTACGGAGTCACTGCAACTAAGCACCCACCACACATTAAAAAAAAATTGTAATTAATAACGTTGTTGCAATATATGTACATTTAGTATCAACAAATGTAATGTACTTCATGACTTTGTCTGTCATTGTTGAAATATCTATTTTACTGAACAATTAAATAACCAGTGTAAGTAAATGTATTGAGAGAAGTTTTATAGACCATTACATATTTGCATTTCTCTAAAATTTTTGTTTATATGAAAACATAACCGTCGTAATTCTTGTGCGTATTTGGATCTAAAATGTGGCACGTGTTGAATTTAATTTTATTGTAACTGCTTGCTCGCAGTGCGTGATTTTGATAATGAAAATGAAACTTGTTTAATAAAGATTATTAATTGCTGAAACATAATATTCTGAGTAGTTTTTTACCAAATGGATTCATTGAATAATTGATGATAAATCCAGTTATTCCTTTAAAGAATACTAAATATCTGTTACAAATATTTACGAAGGGGTATCGTGTGAAATAAAGATTGAACATTTAAACAATGTTATTTCTTAGGTATTCAAAGTTTCTGTGTGTTACACTACATATTTATAAAGTAGTTTAGTAAATTAGACACTTATCAATTAAGTCGATTTTGAAGATTACGAATTTACAATTATTCCACAGTCACGAAACGTTCATGCTGTTTTTGTTATAGAGTTGAATATTCAATTTTCAGTACTACATACAGTGAAGGAAAAAAGTCATCATACAGGTAAAAAAATCGCTTGTTTTACAAATAAAAGATGAAAAACGATTTCTTTCGCCACAAATCGGTCATTAACGACAAGAAAAGCTTAACTTTGGAGTATTTCTCTAGTAAGTTAATTATGAACAAAGTTACAGGCAGGACTTCCAACGGGTATGGTAGGAGGCTATTTCGTTACGTTACCTCCAACCCCGTTGCCATCCCCCTCCCCTCTCGATGGTCCGACGTTTTTTCGCCCCGTCGTGAGGCCAGACATCTTTGATTATGCGACGATTAACTTACTTTCAGTCGTTCATGTGCGTTCAGTTGCTGACCTGTCGTCGGATCATAATCTTCTGATCACCATACCGGAAGATCCACTCCTATCGAACTCCGCCCTTCGGCGAAGCGTGGACTGGTCAATGTTTGAGGCTGAGGTTAACAAGGTTCCAACTGTGATTGTGTGTGATATCAATGATCCCCCTTCCCTTGAGGCGGCTGCCTTTGAGATCACGAGCGGTATTTCGACACGTTTGAGGGGTGCTACAACAATGAGTTTGCCACAGTCGGATAGATGGCTGCTTCCGGAAATTAGGCCGCTACTTCGCGACAAAAGGAGGCAAAGAAGGAAGGCGCAAAGAACTTTGGACCCGCGTGACGCTTCGATAGCTAATATTTTCTCTAGAAAGCTCAAGGATACGCTAGTTCGATATAAAAAGAGAAATGCTGGAAAAGGGTGTCTTCTTCTTCGATTCAGGACGGTTCTGTGTGGAAGCTGGCCAGGACCCTTAAGCGCGGTGGGCAGGCACATTCTCGCCCCCGTTGCATGGTCCAAATGGGCTTGTTCATGATCCCCTGGCGAAGGCCGAGGTCTTGGCCGACCATTTTCAGTCGGTGCACCAAATTGACTGTGTGACTCGGATGACGATCTTGTGGAGCAGATTGATGCAACTGTGGATAATCTCCCTTTTCTTAAAGGGAAAAATTTCCCCTAAGCCACCTTGGGAGAAATCGAGAACTTTATTAAGTCTCGGAAACCTGGCAAGGCTCCAATGCCTCTCTGGACTCTGTTCTGGAAAAACATTGTTCTTACAATTAATGCCATAGTCACCTTCGGTTATTTTCCTGAGATTTGGAAGTAAGCCACGATAGTTGCTATCCCCAAAAGGGGCCAGGATTCGACCTTTCCTCAGAGTTACTGCCCCATCTCTCTCCTGTCGAATCTCTCTAAAATTGCCGAATCTGTCATACTTAATCGCCTCCAAGGAGAACTGCTGGTACATGATACCATCCAAAATGAGCAATTTGGTTTTCGCGAAGAACTGTCTATGGACTATCAGCTCTTTAGAGTGGCGGAGGCGGTCCGTAATTTCATGGAGACACGAGAGACGATGGATGCGGTTTTTCTCGATTTTGCGCGAGCTTTTGATACTGTGTGGCACCGAGGTCTTGTTTATAAGATGTTAGTTATAAGATTATAAGAGGTCGTTAAGATCTTGTGGTCGTATCTTCAGGACAGGCAATTTGTTGACCGACGCTTTTTCTCATTTTCATCCACTTCCTAAGATCCAAGGAGTTCATTTGGCAATTTATGCTGATAACACAGCCATTTTTACGTCGTCCAGTAGCGAGGCTCTCGTGTGTCGTCGTCTCCAGCGAGGCCTGGACGTAATATTACGCTGGTACACTAGATGGCGTTTAAAAATCAACGAGGCGAAGTGCCAGGCTATCCGCTTTACCAGACGCCTTCGCCCTGCCTATGACCACCTCTTCATTGGCGACTATTGCTTTCCTTGGTGTACATCTGTTACCTATCTTGGAATGACCATTGACAGCAGGCTGACTCTTCGTCAACACGTCAGCAAGGTCATTGATCGCTTCGGTGTGCCGCCAGGTCAATTGTCTATCCATTTCTCTGCACTAAAAGCCTGCTTCCTTTGAGGCTGAAACTTCTTGTATACTGTATCTTCCCGCGTCCCGTTCTCACATATGGTGCGCTAACTTGGTCGTGTGTGGCCAAGACAGATTTAGAAAGATTGGAGGCCCAACAAAATAAGGTTTTGAGGATGATTGTGAGTGCCCCGTAGTTCGTAAGAAACACAGACCTGCGAAGGGACCTGCAGATGCCATCGCTGCATCAACATGCAATAAAGCTGGCGGCCAGCACCTTAAGTAGAATGGGCAAGTCCTCTAATCCGATCGTCGCCGAAGTCGCCGGCCTGGATCCAGACAGACCCCCTCCTCGTACAACTGTCAGAAGAGCGCAAGATGTTCTCATCCAACACAACCAGGGCTAATTTCCAACTCGCTACCATAAAGAAGACACGCTATACCTGCACCTAAAAAACTCACACCCAGCATGGGCTGTCTCAGTTGCAGATAAAAGGGCTTAGGAGCTTTGCTCAGTCCTAGGGAGAGTCTGTAGGGCCGATGGAATTACATTATGGTATAAATGTACGATCCTAAAGTGTCTCTTTCCTTGTTGTAAACAACCCCTGCGGTGCCTTATTTGGTATTCCCGAGTAATGTAAACCGATCGCAATAAAACAAACAATGGAAATTTGCCCAATAAACCATCTTTCTAGAAATATATTTATCTAAAATACCTGTTTTCTTATTTTACATTCATAATAGTGTATTGTATATTAATATGATTACTTAATAAGTCTAAATGCTAGGATTTTGTAATTTTATAGAACTTTAGTCGGTGCCCAAACTTCCGTGAGCGGTAGTGTATGTATATTATGATGTTCCATTTAAATTTTGATAACTTTGGTGTGTAATTTTCTTTTGGGGTGCCCTGTATATTTCAAAATAATTTTAGAACGTGCTCTCAACGGAGTTACACATATTTCAATAAAAAGTTTTTAAATGTATGTCATCGTTTTTTGTATCAACCGAGGCGAATGTGGTGTACCACTCTGTATATACAATATGTGATAATGAAATAAGGTAACAGATTATAAGTTTTTATCATATAACAGATTTACTTGAAATAGAAAATTGATATATGCCGTGTAACCGCCAGTTTTTAAATCTTTACCACGTTCTTTTTCATTTCCGGTTTAGCCTAAAACTAATCAACGCTCTATTTTTTGCTTATTGTTTTAGTATAGAAATAATGGCAAAAAGCCTAATAATTTAATATACTGCTAATTGCCTGTGTTTGACTTTGAGAATGGACACGCGATATGGCCGATATATGTATGTACATATGTATATTCGCTCTAGCAGCATTTCGGTGAAATATTTATTGCTGAAAAAAATGGCCACGTTTATTAACGTTTGGATATGATATTTATCAATTCAACTATGATAGTAAGTGCGTAGAAAGTATCCGCCATGTGCATACATCTAATTTTAATGCATGGTATTCCTATTCCAACTTCCGTATGTTATTTTTATTGAATGAGTATTGTCTGCTTATCATTCTTTATACAGTTCGTAATTAACGAATATCTGTATGTTAGGTATACAGGGTTGGGAACGTGTTTTGGAACGGCTTAATTATACGAGAATAAAAGATGATTCTGGCTTTCAACAATCTGTAGGACTACAATCCTAATACATATAGGAAGCATTATTATGCTTCCTATAAATATGTGAGCGCTATCATTAGTTGTCAAGATGTATCACTTCTAATTTTTTTAAATGAAATATCCTGTATATTATTATTGATTTTAAATCCTCAGCTAATGTAAAATATTTTTATTATACCAGCCTAAACCTAAATCGAACTGCTTCGAAAATAGTGAACAAAAGGATGCAAATTTAAAAACTTTAATATTCATTTAAATTTAATTCCTGTCGGCCACATGTCAATGTCCCTCTTCTTCCTGAAAATGTATTATTTATATAGTTTCTGACACGAACCCAAACATTATCTCTTAATACGGTCGGTACCTGGATCAGGAATGCAATTAGTTCGAATAGAATCCTATTGCGGACTAGGTATAAGGAGAAATTAGACATCAAATGTTTGTGGATGGAGAAATGTTGTTTTCAATTATACCTGACCACGCATTTAATTTTTGTCGATATTGCTTATTTTGTTGTAGTTATGTCTATTGGCAAATTTATTAAGACTTTATGACCTTACCGGAGAACAGAATGCAACCTACAAAAGTAAGGTTATATGTCAATGATCTTCACTATATCTATCTGGATCATCTTTTGATAATTTCCGAAGCAAACTCATTTTATATGGGCACGGTTTATTGTTTTTATAATCCTACTAAGACGTTTCGCTATTATTGTGTCGTACGACAAACTTTGGAACTGAAATTCGTGAAGCATGTTACAGGCTAAGTAAAGCATCCAAAGATGTTTTATCATTACTAACTGTTTTTCCAAGATCTATTTTAGGTAAGTTTTTATATGACCTGTATATTTGAAATTAATCCTGTGGTTGCTCATTTAGAAATAGGATCTCGTTGAGGTAATGTTTGATTGAAAAGGTCGGTTGCTTCTTGAATACATTATTCCTATCCGTTTAGCTGAACAATAGTGATCTTTTCAAGTGGTAGTATTTAAACCAAAATAATATCACTAATTCGAACTAATAACGGTGTAATTAGCTGCAAAAATGTCAAATTGAAAAATTAAGTGTTTCTAGAAGTAATGACAACAATTTTCAAACATTACACTATGGTGCTTTTAGAAAGAATTGTTAATATTTCTAAAACAGTCGAATTAGACATCGAATTATATAATAACAAATATTAGTTTAGAGGAACCATAATATACAGGTATTTTATTTTAAGAAAATGACAAATGTTACGATATTTTGACAGCTGATGATGTCACTCACATATTGAAGGCGTAAAAAATGGGATAATTTTAGTCGTACCCATTGTCGAAAACCGGAATCACCTTTCGTTTTTTTGTAATTAAGCCATTCGGGAATACATATTTTCTCAACCTTGTATATAGTCTTTTATAAATTATCTTACTTTTACCCCATTTTAACTTCTTAACTGCTGCTCTAACTTTGTATGACATTATTAAGGCCTTGTCCTTTGCTTTGGAAAGCGAGAGTGCATTAAAAATTCCTCACATTTCAATCGTTAACGTCCTCTCTCAACCAAAAATATTGGTCTTAAATTGTCATAATAAGTACTAGATATCAACTTCTATTGTATTGATAAAAGTGTACGGTACTGCTATCTAGCGCAAAGAATAAATTTTAGTTAGCATCATAATGTAAATAAACCGTACACTCGTCGAGAAGTCTGTTGTCAGTATCGCTTGCTCGCATGTCAGAACGAGAGATACCGCCAATAGACTTACCGTCGATTGTAAATACATAGTCGTGCTTTTATAATTTGCGATAAGCATTTCTCTATCCCTTCTTCATGCTTGTTTATTTCTCTTTGTAGGTTAGGTGCAATGGATAGCTTGCATGTCTCTGGACAACAGATAAGTAGTAAAACTTCCAGTAGAAGCGCTTCGCCTTGTCGGCCTCGTAGCGAACACCCCCACACCATGCACATCACACCAAAACACTTAGTCATGGATCAGCAGATAGCAATAAGGTGAGTAATCCAATTTTATAGGCGTAAAGGACGTCCACCGTAAATAAAATGTATGTATGTTTATTGTCAGCTCACATCTATCGCTAAACATACATAACTGTAGTAGGTACTTGAATTGGATAATAAACAAGAAAACTATTATTATTTACAAATGAATTATATTTATTCCATACACATTTTACCTTTATTAATAAATTACTGAAAAAGTGCATATAATTTTCTTACTATGTACTTCTTAATATTGATTGTTTAGTTAAAGCTTTAGATATATTTATATCCGAGGATAAGAATCTTTGTGAGTGTAATGACTTGCTGTTTTTGGTGCTTTAGATTTAGGGTAATGAACTTCGTCGAAGCTTACAAATGACATAGCAGTTCTTGAAGAACGTTCCTGCCATGTATATGTACAGTGATAAACTAAGTTAATATAATTATTGCATGCTGATCTTATAAGTCTACTTTTGTTTCGGATTTTCTATAAATATTTTTTCCCACGGTTATATGTGGATTTCAGCGAATACACGTAGTACAAAGCTTGCGTTAAAGTGCTACAGGCTATGCACACCAGATAATTTTTTACGTTGAACATTGTTTTAGATGTATGTTACATATGTCAACACTAATTGAATATGAGTTTGTAAATCAATAAATTACATATGTTTTTATTTTTGGACTTCATTTGTATCATTAGTTCAGTTGTTCGAATATAATAAAATTGTGGAATTGTAAATAACAACAAAAGCGCTGCAAATGTGGCCTTAGAAAATAACTCAATGTGCTTAATTTTTGAGCCTTAAGCAGCTACATATTTAGTAGGCAACTTTGGGTAACTAAACAACAGTGGACTAAACGTTATTGACATTAGAATGATGAAGCGTATAGCAGGTCTATATGTACAGATGGGTTATGATTTACTATTAATCATTTCAATAATAGAATTCTTTTAGTTAAGTTCAGTTAATACAATTTTTAGCGTAACATAGTACCATGTGTATCAAAGATCAACTTAAGCCGGTTGGATGCTGACTATATCAAAGCAGTAAATAAAAGTTCTTAGTTTGTATACACAAAAGATTAGTGTTAAATTCTCAAGAATTAATTATTGTAAACGGGAATGCCATGTCATAATTATTTAACATTAAAAAGAAGGATGTTTTACTATTAGGTTTTATATTCTATCACTTATTATGGCAGCATAAACATTGAACTGAAAATTTTCCTGAGAGCTCCTTTCTATAAATATGTACGTGTAGATTCACGATGAGGCGATTAAAAAGTCAATTCTTATGAACTTGGCTTAATCTGCTGTATAATATTTTCTAAAAAACCACGGTCATCATTGACAAAACTGTTTTCTCCTCTTATAGTTTTCTTTTTTTCGCACTTTCTTAAGAATGCAATATGACATTGTGCTTCATTCAAATTCTGTGCATTGAATTGTCTGAGATTTCCGATTCCAGAGACGACTGCCTGGAAGATACCGTTCAAACTGCCCGAGAGTAATCCAGAATGTTAATTATTGAATTCTCATAATTAAGAATAAGTTTCTTAGTTCGGACTGGAACGTTGAGTGAGCTATGGTTTTTAAAATCTTGCACTAAAGATCTTTCATGACCATGAATAACAACTTTCTGCCGGAGGAAATTATATAACAAGATGGTCCTTACGCAAACCTTAGGACCACCATCTGAGGAAGAAGTGGCTTTAATGAACAAGGAGTGACTAAATTCGAGTTAGATTATTGAAGCGTCTGTTAATTTTTAATTTCTAGTTGTAATATTAATATCTTTCAATAAAAACTTGGTTCTTTCAAGTCAATAATATGAGTCACTTTCAAATTACAAACATATTATTTTCTACTATGTCGTTTATCTAAATCAATTTTTATTTTTGTTCGATTTATTAACTCAATGAACAGACAGAGGTTAAAATGATGATTAATTTTAATGAATCCTAATAAAGATAATGTAAGCATTTTTATGTATTGTTTATTTAATTAAGATTTAAGTAGTTGTTCTTTGTAAATTAGATTTACATTACGTCAGTCCATTGTTAACAGTCAAGTGCTAATATTATTATAATTATGTTCTATTGGGCTAAGAATTACAATCAGGTATTCCGTCAGAGATTATGGTAAACGTCTCATCATACAAATAAATATCAAAAACTATGCAGTATGTCGTAATACAGTAGCTTATATCTGACGCAGTAGTGGATTTTCACTTAACTAAGTGTTTGTATGTACATACGTAACCGTACTGTTATCTTCAAGATTTCCTGGTCATTGTTTGCATTTTCTTCACTCTTTGCCTTTCCTACTGGAACAAGGTTTACAATATGCGCACATCATTGTTCGTGCTTACTCGAAACTTCCTGGATGTTATTCTCAACCAAACAATAGAGTGCTCATTGCAAAGATTAAAAACGTATAATATGTCTTGAGGAGAAAATATGTTATTATCTCTGTTAGCTAAGAATAACACTGGAATGGTTTTTAAATTATAAAGCAATGAGTCAGCGCTGCGGTTTACAAAGAAGAAACGTAGTAAAGTGTCTTATTGATAATTTTATCATAAAGGTTATATTCTCGTAAACTCTATATGTTTGCATAAGGAATATTTAAAGAATAAATTTTTCAAAACAGTCTTCAATTTGTCAATGACTTGTAGAATAAGTACGTACTGTTTTACCTGTAAAGTGTTGATTTGAGAAGTTAATGTCTTTTACGTTTTTAAATCTGATTAAATTTAAGTAAGGTTAAGTATAACCTGATGCATGCTTATTTAATATATTTCACCATATACAATTTTGATTTGTCTCTTTGGAATTAACCATATTTTGATTACTTTTCAACGCTATTAACAACCTGTAAGGAAAGATTGATTTTTCAGGACGTGTACACTAAAAAACAACAATTAGTCAATGATATCATATTTGTTGTGCGTATTGCGCAAATGTGAAGAAACCATATTTGCTAATATTGGCACTTATTCAAGTTAAATATACAATATTTGGTTTATATTAATTATTAAGAAAAATAAAATGCGCTAAAGCGAATGGATGTAAAATGAAGCGTTTTGATAATGAAAGTTCCGAACTCTAAAACTTCAGATTTTAAACACATGCAAATTGTAGTTTGAGTGCTGCCCTTTGTATTAGTCTTATGATATTTTTTAGCTGCTAACGGCTTTTTGTCGTACTGTTTAAAATTCACAAATTCGCCCCGTCCCCTCTCTCCTCCCCCCCCACACATAAACATAGGAGATTTTGAATTACCAACGCCTACTACTATTAAAAAAATACATAGACTCTTTATATTTGTAAATTATGAATCATAAATAAATATTCATATCATTGACATATTTTTGCTTCTAGCTGTATGCAGTTCATTCATAATTTATGTTGTCGGTAACATTAAGAGTAGTCCTCTACTTACGAGTAGTCCTCTACTTACGAGTAGCATTAAGATGCGAAATGTGGAAGTTCGTTATTATTAAAGCGACTCACTTACGATAATATAGATCGGCATGCAAAACTTACATTCGAAGTGATTGATTGAATATACAACAATATTAGCTCTATCTACGACAGATCTAGAAGGTTCTACATAACTAATATACAATTTCAATGTTTGGCGGGGACGAATAACCAATGCTTATACGTGATCAATGGCAGAAATAGTTTAACGTGTAATTGTATTTAGTTACTTTGTAGATCTCAGTGCAAAAATATTACTGGATAGACTCGATTTTTTATTTTAAATGGAGCAACACATGTAGTATATCTAACATCTACTTACGCACGATTACGAGCTTCCTAAATATGTCTAATCTTTTTTTTTTGCTTTATATATCAATGATATTGTAGTATAGCAAATAATTATCGTTTACATATAACGAATAATATTAATTATGCATAAGAGTTCAACGTCTAAAACACGCATTATACTGATAGTGATTTAGTGCTATCACTCACGGGTCATACTGCGGCGCTGTTTAACATTGTTAACCTTAACAACCTCTCATTCAAATATTTTTGACCCAGAAAAAGAAGAAGAACCCGTGATCACTTCCTAACGTGATGAAATACAATACATTATGTGGATGCTTTATATACGAGGATTGTTCAATAGAAGTTCATTTGAAGGAAGTTTCCATTTACATTAGTGCATGGATTCCACCAGTGAGTTAATAAATAGTAGAGACAGTCTACACGTTTAAATAACGTTGATTTGTTGAGCAACGTGGGATATGTTAACCATGAAGGTGACATTTCTACACATATTTCAATTAACAGTATTTGAATTATTAAAAAATAATAAATATAAATAAAACTCTAAGGGAGTAAAGTACCTACATCATACCAATTTCTTGCCTGCAAGAAAAACATCGATACCTTACCACAATAGCTTACAAGTACATTATGGATGGGAAAGCGAAAATTCTCGTATAAATCAACAATTTGTACAATTGGTAACCTCTAGCAAACACGTAAGCACCTAATACCCTAGACATATGTAGACGACACAAATTTTAAAATTGTAAATTAAATGGTCATAAATTAATAAAACACTGATTTTTTTTAGACAGGCTCCTACGTCTTATCACTGATCCTTCGCATTATTGTACTCTGCCGGCACATAAAACAGGGACAATCTGGCACTCAGTAAAGCAGAAGTTTGCTAAATATTGATTATTAATATCTACTTTCTCACTTTTACCATATAGGATGTGTCTTACATAATTGTATCTTTTATCTAGCTATGTTGTACGTCTATGCAGTATGCAGCGTTCAATTCAGTAGAATGCCCGGCTGTCCTTTATGATCTCTTTCCTACAATCTTTTGTTAACGTTGGTGTTTGTTTTAAAAGTATTAATAACACATCTACAGTTGTGAAATTCTATACACATTGATGAATTTGGAGTTATTTTTACGCCAATGTTTATTTGTTTTGGCTATCTCAATTGTTTTTTTAATATGTTTGTACCGTTTGTTGATATTACAGGTTTTGGTCATTGATATTTTGCAATTATTGTAAGAAGGCAATGAAATAAAAGGTCATTGCTATTTTGCTGTTTCATACTACTAATTTGGCAGGAATTGTTTTCCGGAAAGATAATCTAATATTAATTTATATTTAATATTATTATATACATACGTAATACATAGTTATGAGATTTTTTATCTAAGCATATCCTTCTATACATATACAGGTTGATTGGTGAGAATGGCCTATTAAATTAAAAGTATTATACAAACGGAACAGAATTTTAGAACAATACTTTGCAGTTGGATATGGTTGAATATGAACTATCACGTGAAAATATTTTTGAATAAATATCGCTTTCGGTTAACCGGCAGTGGGCATCAACTTCGTTTTTTTAAATAGCATGCTATAAAATAAATTATAAATTCAGCTTCTTGGATAAATTTTACACATATTTCATGTGTCATACCCTATACCCAAATACCGTTCCTTCTGAGTTATTCGCAATTAGCGAAAAGTCACAGATACCGATATTTATAATAATATTACGTCATGTAGGAGTAAAAGAGACGAACGAAATTTTGCATATACCCAGCTGATATTATGTAGTTACACAGCATTTGAAGTTCTTTTCTGTAACATTATACAGGGTGTTTAAAAACTTAGTTGCTTATAACAAAGTGTGTTAATATGAAAACACATACATACACGCACCCTATTTTGCAATACATGTTGTCTAGTGGTTAGGTGGCCGTCCACCTTTAAATGGCGGGCTTTCTCTTTCCATGGTGAATCGTATGGGATATTAAAAGAAAAACTTTTGTTGTCACTGTTCTCCCAACCTATCCTCCCACCCCCCAACCAGTTTTCCGTCCCTTCCCATACCAATAATGTTATGATTTGACAGTTACTTTTCATATTGTTCCCTGAATAAAATATCAATAACTGTACCATTTTTTCACAAGTGGATCAACGTCTTGCGCTTCAATAAAGATGACTAATAAAAATATGTAGTAATAATATTAAATAATACTAGATATTTGTGATTATGTAGCTTGTATTAATTAATTTTTCCAGCCCTTTTATTTAGTTGACTCTGCGATTTTACTGAACAAATTGTTGCAAAGATTTACGGCACAGAATTTGTTTGTATAGTACACATGCAGTAAATCAGATGAATTGTATTGGTTTATAGAAATAGCATTACTTGTCATCAGTATCGTTCAACTATGCATAATTTTGGAGTTCATCTAGCCTCGATTCCGGATCTAATACTATCCATTACCTACATACTAAGCAATTAACTTTGTAGTTAATGCGTAGCAACCGGATGAGTGCCTTAATGAGGGTGGTATATAAAAAAAACAAAATAAAATGTTTCAATTCTGGATCGTTGACCTTACGACAATATTGTATTAACATCGGCGTTAAATTAAGTTCCGTTTTATTTTTTAGTTCTAATCTAAACTGATGAACTTATCCAAACATTGATATCCAATTTAGTGGTTTAATATACGTATTACAAAAACTAATATGTTTATACGTTGTAAGTTCGTGTATTTTGTACATTTTCACCGCTAGTTTGAAGATCTGCGATCAATTGTCCATAGTTTACACAAAAAGAACAATCCGTATTATATAGAACTTTCAGATTTAAAGATTATTTCATTAGTTCATACACTTTTTTGTTTTTGTTTTTGTCGTGGATACTTCTTAGAGCAGTACCGTCACAGTAATTGTATATAAGTAACAACTCAATAATTGAGAGCTGATTTGAACGCTTAAAGCAGTAGTTACACATGGATTTTCATACATATATATGTGTGTATGTCTACGCTTCATTTTGTTGATGCTACGTACACAACATCTGTTTTAGATTATTTTCTCATTAGGACACTGGACACGTAAAAAATGTATTCATTTGTCCGATATGTAATGCACAGTCAAGGATAAATAAATTTCAATTTACCAACTTAATCTACTGTGACCGATGATACTGTTCTCGTGGTAATGTATTCCATGGTAACTTCTTTCCAATTCTATGGATTTATATGCAATTTAAAAGGTTTTCTAGAAAATTCGAGAACTTTCATAATCTTTCCAGAACCTAATTTAGCACGATCTGTTGGATTAGAATAACGCGCTTGTGATCAATATACTCGTATCTACAAAACGGTTTTACATTGTGAAGCACTTTAAATTGCTCTCCTATTAGCTTTTATGTATCGAAATATCGACTGACACCATGGTATTGGGATAGCCGGTATATGGGTACAGGATGGTGTAACTAAGATGGGGTGGACGATTATAATTAAACGGTGAGGAATTTCGAAAACCTTTTTAGAATTTGATTGAGGGCTATATGCCTACGTTTTAAAAATATTTTCTTTGTACAGGGTGATCAAACCAGTCGGTGACGAACCAAACTTCTGTTTTTTTTAATGAGACACTCGGTATTAAAATATTACAATCGATTTTGCTAATTACTGCAAATAATCTGATATAACTTTAGTTGGGTCTAAAACCCACAGTTACGGAGACAAAAGCGATTAAAGTTGAAAAAACCAGTTAAGTGAATAGTAAAAAACTAAGTGTATCATTAAATGTGCTAAATTGTTGACTAAAGTAATGGCCTGCACTGAAATTGAAATTATTCGCCATTATACAAGGTGATCGAGTTTAGTAAATCCATTTCGGACTTCGTTTTTTTCAAACGGAACACCCTCTATATTATTTTCGTAAGTTAAAGAGAACTTTATAAGTTTTCTAAAAATACCATACCCGTTACCCTTTTGACTGACGATTTTTAAGCAAATTCACCGCATATGGAATATTGTGAGATTTGTTACTTAAAGATTTGAATAACGCATGTAATTAGTAATAAGCAAACCATAACAAAATATTTAATAGGTACGCAAAAAATATAGGAGTTTTATATCGATTTAATGACAAGGAGAAATATTGGTAATCCAACATTGTTAAGTATTACTACAATAGATGTCCAAATAATACTCCGTGGAAACGAAGACATACTTTTTGTGAAGTACGTGTCGCAATTTTGTCAAAACTGCGCGTTTTTGAACAAATTTTTCGTAAATTTTTTTGGATTTGCTACGGATAGTTAAACTCATCCAGTTGGAGTATTTTAATAGAAATAAAGATTTAAGGAGTGAATACTAACTGTCATTCCTGTCAAAACCGAGTTACCATATCACCTAACAATTGGTTAAGAACAATGTTTTCTTAAAAGGGCAACAAAAACTGCATAGTTCAAATGAAAAATTTTGAGGTGAAATTAGGTTACTAATAATAAGCACACATGAAATTTGTGTTATTAAATGTTAGTTTTACGCTTTCCAAACCTTTGATATACGTACAAAGTACATCGTATTTTTCAAAATTATCCGTTATAAATTGATGTAATAACATTGACACTTCCGACAGGTTCGTATCATGACAACTGTGTTGTTTTCACAGATAACGCGATAAACAAAAAGTTGTGATGCCCATAATCAGAATAAGCTTAATTTTCCAAATTTTGACAAAATTTCCATATCATGCTACACATGATTGTATTCAGAAAAAAATCTCCTTTTAAAAGAGCCCCAAAAATTGCACGGTTCCAATTTAAACTTTTGAAGTTAGGTGAGATTACTAAAAATTTGCGCAAACGAAATTTGTTTTATAACGCGTCAATAAAAATATTTAAATTGCTTCAAGCCGCATCTTAATATCTCAAATAACAAAAAAGTTACGGCAAATAAAAGAAATTGGGAGATTTCAGATTTTCCTCAATATTAAACAAATGAAGCATGACAAGTAAAATTTGAAAATGGATTCTTAGCGGGCGTTAGAATCTACACCTTTTTGCTAATTTAACTGTCACTCTATGTCTTCAAATAAAAAAGTTACCCATGTTATCCCTACGAAATCCGGGCACCCTGTATATACTCTGAATTATTTTTTGAATTCATGAAGGACGATTTCTAATGAGTGTATTTGGCGCCAACAGATTTATTAGTCAGTGCGGAAAGTAAAACATGAGTCGTGTAGATATTTATATATAGGGTTTTCAAACAGTTCACTTCGTAAAATTATCCTGTTATTGTGGTATAGTGGCAGACTAGACGACAAATAATGAAGTGATCGAATGTGCATGAAAGGAAATTTTATTTATTATGTTTTCTGCTGTAGGTGGCTTTTATCAGTTTCAATAATCATTTAAATAGTGATTTATTAAATTACACAAAAGTCATTGGTGTATTATACCCTGAATCCTTCGTCCTGATTTTCTTTTTAATTCATCAAGAGTTTATGGTGTTTGAATATAATCTTTCGCCTTTATCAAAGGCCATAAGAAAAGAATACATGAAACGCTAATGTTCAACGACCGTAAAGGTGAATTCAAATGGCTATTATGAGAAACTAAATAATCTTTCTGGAAGTTATGATTTCACAATTCCATAAAGAAGAACAGTATAAGTAAGCTACTTATTTATGTATTGTAACGTTTACGGGGTTTAAATAAATATTCAGGCGATATTTAGTAACAACAACGATTTATTTCTAGTAATAATAATAACGTAGTAACAAATAGACAATAACGATTGACTAACACTAAAAGATTATTTATGTCCGCGCACTATTTACTTTTACAACGTTTATTTACACTTGTCGAAGTTCGGTAATAGACTGTTTTTTCCGTCCAGCCTCGACCCCCTTTTATATGTCTGGAAATACCCGAACCTTCTATACTCGAATAATCTAGAACTTTTCTAGAGGTTTTCTAGAATTCGAAGTTCTCTCGAATAAGTCATAGGCGTACGGCCGTAACACTGCCCCCTCCTTAGAGCTGTTCCGTCCCGGAGCAGTACCTCTCAGAAGCTCGTGGTGGTAACGACATTCCGTTCCTCTTCTACACCGCGATGTTTCGAAGAAATAGCAGGGCACGGACTTTCTTGTCATTTCAGTTGCGCGTGGATTGTAACAGCATACCAAAACGTCGATACCAGTATATCGGAATAGTTCCTCAATCATGCTTCTTATAATTCGCCAATCCAATCCATCCAACCCGCATCCTAGCTTCGGTATGCTCAGCTTCCTGATGCCCTCTTGTAACAGACGTTCACGCAGGCTCTTCAACGCGTCCCACATCGTTTGGTAAGACGGCTTTCCATAACTGGCCTCCTTGGTCACCAGGTAAAATAAGGGACGGCCGTTGCCAGTGTGGTATAGTGCTTTGCCAATTTGTGGCCGTTGTTTTCGAAGATCCTCGATTCCCCCAAACTTCTGCCGAAACACTCTAGCAATCCCTTTTCCCATCTTCAGGTCTTCAGCCACGCAGTGAGCTAGTGCATGGTCCAGGGGAGTCGCAAACAAGTCTTGTTGGATTTCTGTTGTGACCCCATGACGAATCTTATGTCCATGTCCATGGTTGGCCATGAATTCCTCGTATGTCATTTCCTCTTTGGGGACGTTACAAATGCGGACACTTTGTTCATTTCGGTCTTGACGATTGTCTCCAAGGAATGGCGCCAGTCGGTTAAAGTGGATCACTCTCGGTTTACCGCTTGGTTTCTTTCTAATGCGATAGATAACATCGTTGATTCTTTTGATCACTTCGTAAGGTCCTTCCCATGATCGCTGGAGCTTTGGGGAATAGCCACGTCGTCGCTGGGGGTTAAATAACCATACCAGGTCCCCTGGTTGGTATCCGTTTTCGTCCGCTTTGATGTCATAGCGCTCCTTCATTCGATCACTAGCTTCGTGGATACTGCCTCTTACCGCACTATGGATTTCATTCATTCGCTTCCGAAGGTTGGATACATAGTCTTCCCCGACTACTTCTTCATTGGGCTTGAAACCAAATTTCAGGTCACATGGTAGTCGCAGCTCTCGACCAAAAATTACGTTGGCTGGGCTTTGACCAGTGGTTTCGTGGACTGATGCTCTATACGCCAAGAGGAATAGATGGAGTTGTTGATCCCAGTCACGTTGGTGGTCGGCCACAGACTTCGACAGATACTTTATAACCGTTCTATTCATGCGTTCTACCATTCCATCAGATTGTGGGTGCAAAGCTGTAGTTCTGGTTTTGTGGACTCCCAGTATTTTGCAAACATTTTGGAACACAGCCGATTCAAAATTGCGTCCCTGGTCAGAATGTAGTTCGAGTGGTACACCAAATCGGCAGATGAGTTCTTTAACCAGGATTTCAGCAACCGTGATAGCTTCCTGATTGGGCAGTGCGTAAGCTTCAACCCACTTGCTAAAGTAGTCCATTGCCACTAGAATAAATTTATTTCCACTTTCCGTATCAGGGAATGGGCCGGCGATGTCTATTGCAATCCTTTCGAATGGACTACCCACATTGTACTGCCTCATTGGTGCCGTTCTTTTACGATGCGGACCATTAGCAGTAGCACAAGTTACACATCTTCTGCACCAATCTTTAACGTCTTCCTTACAATTCATCCAATAGAAACGGTTTCGGATCTTCTCTAGTGTCTTCCGGATTCCCAAGTGTCCTCCTGATGTTCCATCATGCAGCAGCTCTAATATCTCGGGGATCCTCCTTTTTGGTACGACTAGCTGTAGCTTCCTGTCTGTTCCATCCTCGTCTTCTAACACACGTTTCAGCAGACCATTTTCCAATATCAGAGAGTCCCATTGCGCCCAATATGATTTTACAGTCTGGGTGTACGAAGCAATCCTTTCCCAAGTTGGCTTGGTTCCTGCCATCTTCCATTCTAGCAAGTGCTTCAAATCCTGGTCCGACTCCTGATCAGCTCGAAATTGGTCTTCGTTGCATCGATCATCTACTACCGAGACTCTACAACAAGAAGCCTCCTCCTTTTCTTCGGTGCGGTGGCAATGTGCACAATCCTTGGGACAAGGTCTTCTTGATAATGCGTCTGCATTACGATGGCTGGTTCCTGGTCGATGGACTGCATCAAAATCGTATTCCTGCAATCGTTCAATCCACCTCGCCACTTGCCCTTCTGGATTTTTGAAGCTTAGCAACCAGGTTAACGCTGCATGATCGGTTCTTAACAAGAACTTCCTTCCGTAGACGTATTTGTGGAAATGCTCGATTGATTTAACCACTGCCAGCAATTCTCTCCTGGTTACGCAATAGTTGCGTTCTGGTTTTGACAGTACCTTGCTGAAGTAGGCAATAACTTTTTCCTCTCCGTCCTGTATTTGAGATAGGACTCCTCCGATACCCACATTGCTTGCATCAGTGTCCAGAATAAAGTTTCCGTCAGGACGTGGGTAGGCCAAAATCGGAGCACAAATCAACGTTTGCTTGAGTTGCTCAAACGCATGCTGACAGTCCTCGTCCCATACAAAATCTGTGCCTTCTTCAGTAAGTCTTGTTAGTGCCTTGGCGATCTTGGCAAACCCTGAGACGAACCGACGGTAATAAGTGCAAAGGCCGAGGAAGCTTCGAACTTCGTGCTTATCCTTTGGTACTGGCCAGTTCCTAATGGCTTCTATCTTTTCTGGATCGGCCGATACTCCTTTTTCCGAAACAACATGGCCAAGATAGTTGACTTGCTTCTGGAATAGATTGCATTTCTTCGGGTTCAGCTTTAACTTGGCTTCACGGAGACGTTGGAATACAGCTTCTAAGTTTTTCAGATGAGCATCAAATGACTTCCCAAGCACAATTATGTCATCGAGGTATACGAGGCATATTTCCCACGATAGCCCTCTTAACACATTCTCCATAAGCCTCTCAAATGTTGCTGGAGCATTGCATAACCCGAATGGCATAACGTTGAACTGCCAAAGCCCGGTTCCAATTGTAAATGCAGTCTTTTCTTTGTCTTTGGGCTCTAAGTCTACTTGCCAGTAACCACTTTTGAGATCCAGCGTTGAAAACATTTTGCAACCAACCAACGTGTCCAAAGTATCGTCGATCCGGGGTAAAGGATAACTGTCTTTCTTCGTTACGTTATTGAGGAGTCGATAGTCTACGCAGAATCTGGTACTACCATCCTTCTTCTTTACCAGCACCACTGGAGAAGCCCATGGACTCTTCGATGGTTCGATAACGCCATCCCTTTCCATATCTCGGATAATTTGGGCCGCTTCTTCTTTTTTTGCTAACGGTAAGCGTCTGGGTGCTTGACGAATTGGCTTCGCATCTCCTGTGTCTATTCGGTGTCGTACCACATTGGTTCTTCCTTTGATACCATCTTTGATTTGGAAGATATCTCGATAATTTTCAATTAACGTTCTCACTGCTCGACGTTGTTCGGTTGTCAAACCCTCACAGGCCGTCTCAACAAGTTTGTCCAATAATTTTGACGGCTGCCCAGATATGCTAGCCATACTACAGGCTCGTTGGGCAATCGAAGAGATGTCTGAGCAGCGTCCCAATGTGGTTCCTCTTTTATTTTTACCGGATAATCATTAAGATTCATCAGTCGGACTGGAAAATTTGGCTTGGCTTGGATGATCGACTTTGCAAAGAGTACTCCTTGATGCAGACTATTATTTACTTCTGGTTCTAACAGTACAATTTGGCCTTCAGGAATATTGTCCTCGAGTGTCGCCGATGTAATGGTTTCACTCCTCCCGTCGAGAACTATGTCTTTGACCAAAAACGCACGTGTGGCAATATCTTTACAACGGTTCAGGACAATGTCTTCGCCATTTACAACCAGTATACCTCCTTGAAGGTCCAGTTTGAAGCCAAATTCTGCCATTATATCCATGCCAAGAATTATGTCCTGTTCTATGTTGGCCACCAGTATGCGATACCTGAATTTCGTATCGCCAATTTGGAAGTTGGCAATCGTTTCACCCAGGACGTTGACCGACTCCCCAGTGGCTGTACGTAATGCCATTCTTGTTGGCAGCGTTTCCGTTTTTTCTTTAAGTATGTCTGGACGAATGATGGTCATCGTTGCACCAGTGTCCAGTAACATATCTCGTGTTTGACCATTGACTAATCCGTTTACAAAAAGACTATTGGTTTGGCACTTCATGGATGCGACAGTTACATATGTTTGGGGGGCGCCGGCAACATGGGTCAACGATTGCCCCTTCACGTTAACCCATTTTAGTTTTCCGCTTGCTTGGGTGCTCTTCGTGGCTGAGGACAGTGGTTCCTCAAATGTCCAACCTTGCCACAATTCCAGCAACGTCCCGCCTTCCTGGATTTCAGCGCTTCCAGTACTTTTGCCACAATTTCCTCTACAGGGTATGCCTGCTTCTCGTCCATATGATTCTCCACTGTTCGCACTCGGGCATGGCTTCGAACAGATTGCTTGACAGCTTCAAATTCAAGTGCTTGAGATAAGGCTTCGGTTAACGTTTTTGGACGGGCCAGTTTCACTGCTTGCTGGGTTTCCGTATCCCGAAGCCCGTCTAGAAATTTATCCACAGCTAAGCTCTCACTGACTTCGTCAGGAACTGTCGGATATGCGCTTCTGATTAAACGAAATACATCGGCTTCATATTCTTGTAGACTTTCCGTGGGCTTCTGGTAGCGGTTTTTCAATTGGGAGCGGTAAACTTGTTCCATGTGATTGTGCCCGAAACGCATCTCCAACTGCTTCACAAGCTCTGTATAGTTCTGTCGCTCCGTCAAGGGTATGGCTTGCAGCACCCGCAAGGCGTCGCCACGTAGTGTAAGTGATAGAGTGGATGCTTTGGCAGCCTCGCTCCAACCATTAACCAGGGCAGCTGTTTCGACCAGTGTCAAGAATTCCTCCAAAGGTGTTTTGCCATCAAATGTTGGTAGCTTGGTTTGACCATGGGGTATGGGTGCTATTCTATCTTCCTCCCTTCGTATGACGGCTGCTTCCGGCTGGATGAAACTATCACCGCGTGTCACATGTGCTTGACCCAATCTTATTTCAATTTCCTTTATACGCTCGTCCAGTTCTTTCGAGAGTTGTTCTATGTTACCTGAATTTTCTAGTAACTTTTGATCTATTTCTTCTTTCAAGATTCTGGAATTTTCTAATATTTCCTTCTTTAGGTTTTCTCCTATCTCTTCTTTGAAGCTCACCATTTCTTCTTTCAGTCTTCTAGAATTCTCCGCTATCTCTTCTTTCAAACTTCCCACATCTTCTTTCAAGCTTCTAGAATTTTCTACCATTTCTTCTTTCAAACTTCCCACATCTACTTTCAAGCTTCTAGAATTTTCTACCATTTCTTCTTTCAAGCTTCTAGAATTTTCTACCATTTCTTCTTTCAAGCTTCTAGAATTTTCTGCTACTTCTTTCAACACTTTCTGTAATTCACTCGTGCCACCATCCACCTCGAATCCGTGATTATCTGGATCCTCACCATTTTCTCTCATGACTTGCGACAGCCGCTCTTGAAGTTCATTCTTCTTTCCGCTGGTATCTTGGTCTCTCTCTTCGAGTTCCCGCTTGAGATCCGCCACTTTTAGGTCTTTTAATTTTTTCGTAGCCATTTTTACAAAATATGTCGAGAAATATCGCCAAACCCCACACCTGACACCAATTGTAACGTTTACGGGGTTTAAATAAATATTCAGGCGATATTTAGTAACAACAACGATTTATTTCTAGTAATAATAATAACGTAGTAACAAATAGACAATAACGATTGACTAACACTAAAAGATTATTTATGTCCGCGCACTATTTACTTTTACAACGTTTATTTACACTTGTCGAAGTTCGGTAATAGACTGTTTTTTCCGTCCAGCCTCGACCCCCTTTTATATGTCTGGAAATACCCGAACCTTCTATACTCGAATAATCTAGAACTTTTCTAGAGGTTTTCTAGAATTCGAAGTTCTCTCGAATAAGTCATAGGCGTACGGCCGTAACAGTATAAAGGACAAGTGCATCTGAAAATTTTAATAAGAATATGCATGTTTCAAAACATTACGGGTTAAAATAATTTTCAAAATGTTGCAGTGTTTAGCTCGTTGTAATCTTTGCTTTGAAGAAAGGAATTGTATTCAAATTTGAGAATTATTTATTCAAGATCTACCTATACGGGATATATTACAACGACGATAAACATTGCGATTTAAAATTTACGTGCTTTCATTCTACTCTTTTCATAGCGTAATTCTATAAAATCAAATTGAATACACATTTTGTAAAATAACTTCACATTCTGAATGTCACAACTTGACATTCAGTAAATATATACTGCTTCTAATTTTCAACGTGCATACTATGATATAGAACTAAAAAAAATATTAGTTGCTATTTGCAGACACTAACATTTGACCGCCATTGTAGTTTTAATGCAGGACAGTTTCCTAAATAATTACGTAAAATTTCAAATTTGTTCATGCATTTATTTATTAGAAATATGATCGTTTGTAATAATACGTAGTAATAGTAGCTATAGGATTTTTTTTTTCAAAAACGACTAGTTTTAGAGGCAAAGTTTATTAGACAACGCAATTTTAGATTTGTCTCGGCAGTATAAATGAATAAAAGAAAAATAGGTAATTTCAATTGAAATAGGGAAGTTGATACGTATTTTCAGTATAACTGGAAAAAGTAGAAGCCTACAATTATTTTAAAGTGAAAGCACGCATTACAAATTATTCCCGGCAAAATTTTAGATCGGAATGTTTCTTACGGAACGAGATGTTGCATACAGTTTTGTATAAGTTATTTTCAATGTTCATACGACTCGGAATGAATGCAATATATGATTGAAAACTCTTTGCAATGGTCAAGTAGGCGTTTGTAAAATTATGATATTTCAAAAAAATTAAATATAATTTATACTGCAATAGCTTTGTTTTGGTTCAGAATTCAGGATTAGTAACAGAACTGCGCAGAACGTAGGCGCACAACATTATAATTCCAGAATGGTTCCGAACTGTTAATAACCAAAACACATTTTAGGAGCCTGTTACTGCCATCTTTTAGATACAGACTAAAATACAAACCAACAAAATATCAATAGCGAATGTTCTGCGCTAGTCTTTCAAATCCTGTCTCTGTCTTAGGATGCCACTCACTTTCCATAAATTTTATTCCCAGGACATTAATTTACAAAAAAAATCAAATACAAACGGAAGAAAATCTCAAACTTTAAAAGAACGTAAATATCAATGTCATTGATGACGAACATATTGAAATAACTCGAATTTCTGAACACATGCACCGATGACGTAATTTTGAACTAATAATTCAGAATCGGTACTCATGGAAGTGCAAGAACTGTTTGAACGGTTCCAGAATCATTCTGAATCGATTCTGTCAGTAACCAAAACATCGGATTGAAAATTCGGTTCGCGTTCTTAATTAACCAAAACCCTGAACTGTAAATGTGCGTGCGCAACAACTCTAGAACCATTCTGAATTCTGAACCAAAACAAAGCTAATAATTGTGATTTAAACTAGCATAAATTCGAATTAATTTGTAAGTTGTACTCCACCGATCATTTGACACCTCGCTTTATAATTAACTCAAGAGAAAAATCCAAAATCGCGGTCTGCCACTACGCTTGGTAGTAGTTATTACTATTGCCATTATTTTTGTTGATCTTAAGTCGATTATTTTTTGTATACTACTTTATAATTTAATTTTAGCGTTACGCGAATGATTATTGTTTTCTTTAGCACATACTTATTGTCGTAAGCATAAATTTATTGCCTATTGCAAAATTGCCAGTAACAACTAATAAAGGGTGAGTCAGAATAAAATTCGATTTTGTTTTATGTATCTTGGACAAACTGTCAGTGGTGTCAGATTATTTTTACTGCCACCATTCGAATTATGGTGTTCTGGATCTTTTTTTTGCCAATGGAACACTTAGATGGTGAACAACGTGCTTTTGGTGTAAAAGTATTCTACGAAAATGCTCATTCTTACGTGCAAGTCCAAACAGCGTTTCGAAATTACTACAATTTGCGGTATGCTAATCAAAGTCCATCGGCTAATTTAATTAAATAATAGATACGCAAATTTCAAGTGAGCGGTTCTACAGTTTGCTCTAAACCCCGTGGCCGCAGAAGATCTGTCCGAAATGCACATCGTTCGACAAGAAAACGTACGTTTGCTGTACATTTAAGCCGGTCCAGTGTTGATAGAATTTTGAAAAAGGATTTACATTACCATCCATATAAGATCCAGTTGGTTCAAGCTTTGAAGAATGATGATCACCGTAGCCGTTTTAATTTTGCTACTCTGATGCAGGTTTTCAATGATTTTGATAATATTCTTTTTAGTGACGAAGCACAGTTTCATTTAGACGGGCACATGAAAAAACAATTGTCGGTACTGGTCCGAGGCAAACCTAAGAGAAAAACATGCGGTCGCTTTGCACACTGCCAATGTACGGGCAGAAATGTCTTCCAGAGGCATTATTGGTCCGTATTTTTTTGAGAATAATCAAGGACAATCAATTACAGTAAATGCACAACGATATTCTTCGATGATTCCCAATTATTTAGGAGCAGCATTACAAGCAGAAGACAGTGCTTTCCTGAAAAATTCATTTTGCGTATATTGACTGGCCTGCAAAAAGCTGTGATTTGACACCACTACATTTCTTTTTGTGGGGCTACCTTAAAAGTAAGGTATATGTAAATCCTCCGGGGAATGTAAATGAATTTAAAGACCGAATACGGGAAGAAATTATCGCCATCCCTGCAGTATTGTGTCAACGCGTTATTCTAAATGAGTGCATAAGATATCAAGGGCAACATTTAGATGACATCATTTTTAAGGTTTAATTTCCAAATGTTAACAATTATATTTGTAAGTTCAATTTATTAAAACGTTCAAAAATCAATGAGCTATTTTATTTCTAAAATCGAATATCATTCTGGGACACCTTATATTAGGGTGATTTACTTGGTAGGTATATAAGGTTTGGCAAAATTTTAAATAGGTCAACAATAATCAATCATAAATTTATTAATTACATATAAGCGTCGACAACAGTTATCTTGCGTCATTGCTCCTATTAAGAAGCGTTACAAAGGAAAGTGAACAAACAGAAAATGACGAAAAGACGTTTAATTTTTTATCAGCTATTATGCCGAAAATTTCATTCTCCAACTGCGTGTAATGTCAATAGTACATATTTTAGATACATTTCTTTTAGCAGCATAGGGTTAGGACTGCAAAATAATTATAAGGAAAATGCTATGCGTTATAAAGAGATCGTATAATCATGCTCTGTGTAGAGGCTCGTTTTGCTTGAATGTTTAAAGGTCTGCAGTTAAAAGATCATACATACATTTTGATTACAGCTATTATTTATCAGTACGTGTTTTCTATTGTGGTCTATTTTTATATTGCCTCCGCCTATAATATATAATGGTGTCTTGGTACACATGCACTCCACACTAAAAATACGCAAATAAGAATCGTCAACAGAGGTATCGAACATAGTGTGTTGTATATGTATACATAAATACATACATACATGCACATAATAAGTGGAGAGTTAAATTTCTCTTCGTATTTTTGCAGTACGAAAAATTCTTTGTTTATTTTGAAAAAAAATGCAGTTATTTAAATAATTTTAGTAACTCAGTGGAACTAATCGTTCTGTATGACCGTTCTTTCATACAGTATTCTTTTTAAGCTTACATCTAAAACTGTATTATAAATATTATACATGATGCTTGTATTTATTTTGTGTTCCCACGTATTTGCTTATGTGAACTATATTTAGATATTGTCTACGTAAATCACTAGAAATTTTTGTAGGTAAAATAAAATTGGGCAACATTAGATATTATGTATACACATACACTTTTTACTTGGATATAAGCGTTTCATAAAAATTATATGTGTGTAGATCATCATATTCACGCATAGAAAGATATCTGTGAATATGACAAATTATGCTTTGAAGAATAAGAATGATGATTCATACTTTTTTATATTATATATATACCGAGTGATTCGATGTGAAGTGATGCATGCACGTGCATTCGGTGCTCTCGTGTTTTTAATTTATATCTGTTGTTTTATTGAAAATCATAGTCTTAATTATGTGGTATTCGTATTGGACTAAATATTGATACACAAATTTACACAACAACACACATAAACAGTTTTGTTTTTTTCTTTTCGCCTTATTTTTCTCCGTGCGATATAGTGTCGGTGGATTAATAATATCGGCCATATGGTCGAACTTTGTCTCGGTCACAGCATTTGAGTTTTTGTGGACAATAATATACAGGTGTATAAAATGAATGAAGAATGCGGCAAATGTACCGCAAAAATTAAACAAAATGAAACTGTTATTGCTTGTTCTGGTACCTGTAAGTTACAATATCATATACGGTGTGTCGATCTTTCATCCAAGGACTTCCAAACTTTAGCAAGCTTGACAAATGTAAAATGGTTTTGTAACAATTGTTTGCTACTATTTGATAAATATATGGATTTAAAGAATAATATAGATGTTATTGCAAGTACTGTTAAAATTGAAATGAATAAAATTTATACGGCCGTAAAATCTAAACAATCAGATTTAGAAACACCGCGAAGAAGTTTCGCTGAAGTTGCTGGAAATACAATTATAATAAAGCCTAAAGCAAAGCAAGATACTAAGACAACGAGAAGTGACATTACAAAAAAACTCAATCCAGCAGAGTTGGAACTGGGAATAACTAGAGTGCGTAGCATTAGAGAAGGCGGATTAGCTATCACATGCAAGACAGAGGAAGATACTGGTAAGATCAGGAAAGAAATTACTAAAAAATTGAAAAATTACACAGTCAGTAGTCGTCAACCACGTAAACCTTGTATTAAGATTCTTGATATAGCAGAAGAAATTGAAGATGAGATGTTGATAATGAATATTACAAAGCAAAATTTATCTGTTTTGCATGAAGGGTCGGACATACGTGTGAAGACCATCAAGAAAATGAAAAAAACCTATATGGCAATAGTTGAATG
Source organism: Holotrichia oblita (assembly GCA_023690525.1). Taxonomy (NCBI): domain Eukaryota; kingdom Metazoa; phylum Arthropoda; class Insecta; order Coleoptera; family Scarabaeidae; genus Holotrichia; species Holotrichia oblita. The sequence goes on along the minus strand of CM043015.1, from coordinate 107,391,995 downwards.
CGATCCATTGACTTATAATAAGATAATGGAAGTGGGGCGGCTGACTATTGGTTGGTCAGTTTGCAGAGTGTTTGAGCATGTGGGACTATTTCGTTGTTTTCAGTGTGCAGGATTCAATCATAAAGCAGCCGACTGTCAGGTGAAGGTGATGTGTACTAGTTGTAAGTCATTAGAGCATAATACAGATGATTGTGACTCACATAGTAAAACTTGTCAAAATTGTAAAATATCCAAAGCCAAATTTAATCTAGATCTCGATGTAAATCATTTTATTTTTGATAATGACTGCCCAACCTATCAAAGGCATATAAAAATTGAAAGACAAAAGATTAAGTACACCCCAGAGGCATAGCAATTAGAAACTAATGATAGTACAATTTGTCATAAGTTATCTATAATCCACCAAAATGTTCAAGGCTTAGGAAATAAAAGTAATTGTCTAGAAATCATATTGAGAGAAATGAATATTGATATTGCTTGTTTTTCTGAGCATTGGTTGGGGTATACTAATATTAGTAGCTTTAAGTTATCGAATTATGTTTTGTGTAGTAATTTTTCTAGAAACAATTTAAAACATGGTGGAGTCGCAATTTTTATAAATGAAAATTGTAAATATAATTTCAGTTCTATTGATAAGTTAAAGGGTTTCTGTTGTGAACAGCACATTGAAGTTTGTGGTATTGTTTTACAGGTTAACGACAACAAAATCGCCATAATTACTGTATACAGATCTCCCAGCGGCAATGTTCAGTTGTTTCTTAAACGGCTCCAATTAATTCTTGAATACATCATGTTAAACATTTCCCAAAATATAATTGTTAATGGTGACCTGAATATAGATTTTCTTGTACCATCTAAGAATCGTGATACACTTTTGGACTTATTTAAGGCTTTCAATCTTAGATTACTTTTAAACGAACCTACTAGAATAACAGAAAATTCTTCGACAGGTGTTGATTATCTCTGTACCACTGCCTCGAGTGGTTTAACTTCCTATTATGTCAGCCATAATGGCGTGTCCGATCACTCAGCGCAAATTTTATGTCACAGGATAAAATGTCCAGTAGCAAATATAGAATATTACTTCACAAGAGTTTATAATGACGAAAATTCACAAAATTTCCTGTATTTTTTATCTGGTGAGAGTTGGCTGGATGTATACAGTGCAGGTACGCTGGATGAGGCTTTCGAGATATTTACATCTACACTTCGATATTATATGGATTTATGTTTTCCTCTAAAGAAGTTCAAAGTGAATAATAACCATCGAAAATGCCCATGGATGACAAATGGTATTCGAATTTCGTCTGCTAATCTGAGGAACTTGTATCAGATCGCCGTGCTTACGAGGGATTCATCTGATTGGAATTATTACAAAAAATATAAAAAAGTTTACCTCGATGTTTTAACTGCTGCCAAACGAATGTTTAATTCGGATATATTTCTGAAATCTGATAATAAATCGAAGGCGGTTTGGAAAATTATAAACAATGATGAATGTAGCAAAGGTAGCGACTGCAATATATCTGAAATTGAATTTAATAATGAGCGAATCATAGATCGAAATAGAATTGCTAAGGTTTTTGGTGATTACTACAACAGTATTTCTACAATTGAATCGAATACGACCTCTCACAATCGCCTTCCCCATGGTAATATCAGTGCTGTGTATCCTACAATGTATATTTCACCAGTTACTGAATACTGCACGTACAATGCTATTTTAAAGTTAAAGAAGTCTAAGTCGTGTGGGGTGGATAGTATATGTTCGCATGTGCTTCGCCTATGTGCTCATTTAATCGCTGGTCCGCTAACATTATTGTTTAATAACTCCATTGATACATGTACATTTCCGAAGATTCTTAAAATTGCAAGAGTGGTTCCTGTTTACAAGTCCGGTAATAAATGTTCTGTAAAGAATTATCGCCCAATATCTCTGCTACCCACACTTTCCAAAGTCTTCGAAAGGCTAATGGTAGAGAGGTTAACAGATTTTACTAGCCGACATAATATTATAAGAAATGAACAGCATGGGTTTCAAAAAAGTAAGTCAACTTCCACAGCAATACTGCAATTTATTGAAGATTTGTACTGGCACCTGGATAGAAAAAACAAATGTGTGGGTGTATTTATGGACCTTAGTAAAGCCTTCGATTTAGTAGATCATGCTTTATTATTGAAGAAATTGGAGTCCTATGGATTGCGTGGAAATATTAATTTATGGATAAAATCATATCTACATGATAGGCACCAGATCATTGATGTCAACGGAGCCCAGACTGGAGCATACAGTGTGAGTTGTGGTGTACCCCAAGGATCAGTGCTTGGACCACTTCTCTTTGTCCTTTTCACTAATGATTTGCCTAATATTGCTTCCAATGGTCAGATTACTATGTATGCGGATGATACCACCTATTTAAACAGCGGCTTAGACACACCCTCTCTTGTCTCAAAGACGCAGGATATGCTGGACAAGTTCATCGCGTGGTTTGGTCAAAATCATTTGTTACTCAATAGGAATAAAACACTCTTCATCAACTTCTCAACTCAGCCATGGACAACCGAGTCATCACTTTTATTAAAATCAGATGGCAAATCACTTAAGCAAGTAGCGTGCACTAAGTTCCTTGGTCTATTTATAGACTCAGGCCTGTCTTGGTACAATCATACTGAACAGCTTTGCCATACTCTATCTAGTGTGTGTTATGCTCTTTATCGTTTGCGACATATAGCTCACAGAGATGTACTGATAACATATTATTTTGCGGCTTTTGAAGCGAGAGTGAGATATGGTATTGCGTTTTGGGGATGTGCAGCTAGTATGCAGCGTGTGTTTATATTACAAAAAATGGCAATAAGAAATATAATTGGATTGAGAAAATATGATTCTTGTAAACGCTGGTTTAAAGACTTGAAAATTCTTCCGCTACCATGTTTATATATCTACGAGATATTATTATTAGTTTACCGTCGTCTACCTCAACTGCCCAGAAATGACCACTTTCACAATTACCAAACACGTCACAGAAACGAACTTATGATGCCTATACATAACCTAGCGCTCACTGAACACAGTCCACTTCTGTCAGGAATTAGATTTTACAATAAGCTCCCACACTACGTAAAAGATACCACAAACGAAAACATGTTTAAAAGAAATGTTAAAAATTATTTGCTTGAACATTGTTTCTACAGCCTCGCAGAATTCTGATTAGTAAGTGTATTGTTGATTTCTTTTGGATAACTTAATTTGTTTTCTTTTCTTTTCTCTTAGTTTTAAGATTTTCATTCATTAATGTATTTTTGACTATATCCTATATTCTTTAATGTACCTCAATTGTACATCTCTGTGAATTTTTGGGATTAAATATATATTATTATTATTATTATTATTATAATATATTTTATACGTTCGTAAGGTATGCATGTACGGGCTAAGATACTGCTCTACAACTTGTTGATACTGATTTTGGTTCATAATTCCATTAACCAAATACAGTGGTTCAAAGCTTTTTGCTGATATACACGACCATATCATTTATAGCAGGCCGGTGGTTTATAGTCCTGATCGCAGCAGTTTCTAAAAATCGTTCAGACGGTCTTCTCCTAGCGAAGCGAACGTTTTCAGTGACAGCTTCTACATGAGACTCGTCGCTGAATACGACCTTTAAAAAATAAATATTTTTAATACTTTATTATAAATAAATAAATATTATTTTAGCAATCACTTACCTTTTCCAAATCCTCTATTGTGAAGTGTCGATGTCCTTTTGCCCACTGCAGTTGAGCTATTTTCAGTTTAGCGGTCAATGTTGGTTTTTTCGCAAGCCACCACTCTTCAGATTCTCTTCGAAGAGACGTAATTTTAAAGTACGCTTCAATATTTTAATATTCATTTGGTCAAGATTTGATGGGGAAACTCTTCTTTCGCAGTGATTTAACGATGAGAATACAACCCTAATTCTAGGGGAGCTTGTATTGTTGCTTTCTTTTCACTAGACATGTCTTTACGCTTTCACATTTACAGGAATGATCAAAAGCGATTGCAAAAACTTAATAATAATCAAAAAACTAAAAATACAAACTATTTACACAGAATCTTCAACAAAACAGAATTATCATATTACTAACACATTATTCGCGCAATCGACACCTAATTTAGAACAGATAGAAAACCCCTAGGGCGCTACCTCGCGTCGCCACCAGGCATACCCTGGATACGGGCGCCTAGTGGTCGCCATGATCAGAGCTGTGCCAGTTACAGGCAAATGTAATTAATTTTTTTTACTAGATACATATTTCGAGTACTTGTAATTGTAACTACTTAGTTACTTGAAAACTAGAAGGTAACTGTATTCGTTTTACAGTTACTTCGCAAATGCTTATATAACTGTTGTATAAGCACTTCCTCTGTAATATATACGTAACTGCAACTGTAACTTTAATGCAGTTACGGTTCTCGCCTTACTTTCGACATGGCAACTTCGGTTAGGGCACCCAAAATACTACTTACTTAATGTTTAATGTAGAAACTGTCAACTTTTTATAATATCACTACTAATAACGTTAGTCACTAGAAACAGTTACTACGAAATGAGAAATAACCATATCCAATATCCATAAAACAATGCTCGAAATATATTGTTCTCGTTTTATTTATAACTCACAGAAACGTAAATTCTCTGTATTCTTAAACACTCCAGGTACGTGTTAAATATTTTTACTAAATGTCCGTGTTTAGTAGCCCGATGTATGTATGTACAAACATACATATGTGACTATATTATATTAACTACAAATTCTATAACTATTTAGGAATTTTTGTTTTATGTAGTTCAAATTGGTTTTTAATAAAGTGTGAAAACATTTGTTTGTAAATATGTATATCAAGCCACATTAAATAAACAAGTAGAAAGAATGGACTTACTCGAAACAAATCAATTACTTAGAATTTAATATTTTTTTATATAAACGAATAACAGATTTTTTATGGGAACATTATCTTATTTTATTATTAATATCGACTAATCTAATAAAGCACTATTATATTTCGCCTTATTATTATTATATGAGGAATTAGAATGAAAACGTAAATATTGGTATTATAAAACCACTAACTCGGGAGAATATTCACATTATAATTGTAATCGTCTATGTAACTAAATGATTGCATGAAAAACTAAGGTCATTTAAAAGCTTTCAATTTAATGCTTATCGTTCTGTTTTGAACAAATTACTTTATACTGAACGCATTTTTTTAGTGGAATGCTTCCTATATTTTTAGGTATTCTAAGAGAAATAAGCAAGAAACATTAGCAACAAGAAATACTTATTTGTATGTATTTCTTGATCATTATCAAAATAATGTGCAAGTATACAATAAGCGAATATTATGCAATAAATAATCACACATACATATGTAGGTTGTTCTAACAGTTGTCAAATAAACGGTTTTTTAGGATTATAACTTCATTAGTAAAATACTGCTTTGAAAATGCCATTTATTTATCTCAAAAACTGTGATATGCTGGAAACATTTAAATTGTAGAAGAAATTTAGTAGAACCATTATCAACGTCTAGTACCAGATAAGCAATAGTGTTTGCGTTTACGAGGGCGACCTGAAATGTTTCCGGAATCGACAAGAAAAACACAGTATTGGCGTGGTTTTTTGTTTTTATTTTTCGATGTAGTCTCCTCGAAGATCAATACACTTTTAAACGGTGCCCCAGTCTCTTCAAGCCGTCGGAAAAGTAGGACGTTTCGAGGTCTGCAAAATAACCCCGCTACAGATGGTGACCTCTACCCTACGATGACCTCCTCATTTGAGGCAAGTCTCTTTCCTATTAGCGATTTTTTCAGGTTTGGGAATAGGAAAAAGTCGCTGAGGGCTAGGTCCGGTGAATATGGAGGATGAGAGACTAATTTGTAGCGCAATTCATTCAATTTGGACACGACGATGCGGGATGAATGAGCTGGTGCATTGTGGTGGTCCAAACACACTTTTTTCGCTGCAAACGAGGCCGTTTCTCCTTCAATAAGCACCGAATCGAATCAATAATTGCTGTAGTATTGACACGTGATCGTTCGTCCCTTCTTCAGATAGCCGATGAGGATTACACCTTGGGAATCCTAAAAAATGGTTGCCATGACCTTTCCGGCCTTTCTTCGGAGCTGATTCGCTCGGAAAAGTCCACTGCTTCGACTGTCCGTTGGTCTCCGGTGTGTAATGGTGGATCCAAGTCTCATCCACGGTTATGAAACACATGAAGAAATTCTTTGGATTGTGTTGAATTTTGGCCAGAAGCTGATGGTCAAAAAGTTTTGGAGTACATCCGCTATGAACCTCTAGCAAAATATTTCGAATTTCCCTGAGCGTTTTCTCAGTCATCCAGAAGTATTTTATCAGTGCACGAAATTCGATTTTATCCATTTTTGCGAAATCGCCTGACTTGCTACACAAAACACACTCTTAAACAACAACTATTAACAGTGCCTAGACGTCTAAAATTTTGACAGTTGCTATAAAAAAAGGTTGCCATCTCTTGTCAATTCCGGAAACATTTCAGGTCGCCCTCGTTTAATAGTACAGTCGAAGAAAACAGAAATGGTCCCATTTCTTTTTTCTTTGAGCATACCTCTGATAGAGTTTTCGGGAAATATTTCAAAATAACTTAATACTCTTCTGCTTTCTAGTTTTTACTTTTCTTATAAATACGCATTCATTATTTCGCAATTTTCTTTATGGAAGATTTTTCTTGGTATTGTTGTACGTAGTTTTTTTTACTAAACAAGTTTTTACAATTTTACGTTTAGCAATTCACATTAAGTCAACTTTAAACGTTATATACCTTTTAATTAAAGAAATGCAGCATACCGTTTAAATTGCTTTCGCTAAACCGGAATTCTTTTCAAGTGATTAATGGACTTGCGTCATTCATTCATCTTTCCATTTATTTTTAATTTAGTTTTTCAGCTTCAACTTTCATGGCAGGCGGGTGATCCATAGAAAAATTTCACGTCGATTTGTAATCCTATCGTTCGGGCCTTCATCAGTTTTCTGTGGTTCCGCGCCATTTATCGTCGCTCTACGTTTTTCGGAATAGGGCATCATACTATATGCGATAATCAACTTGTGTCATAATAATGCACCCGGTCATTTCAGATGAATTATATGTATGAAATATGCACAACGCAATTGTATGCCTTTTTTAATATACATCCCATCCCGTCTGCAGATTACATTTTTTATAGTTTTTGAGGTTTGAGTGTATGTATTGCTCGGTCGAGGTTTGGAAACACAAGCTGTTTTAAAAAAAACTACCTTATTGTGCTGGCTTTCTCTGTTACATACTTAATATTTACTGCATACATGTATATGCACTACCCGCAGTTGATATTTTTCGATATTGACTATTTTTGTGGTAGCTGCTACTTGCAAATGCACCTTCTTAAGCTGTATTTCTTGACTTTGCTGTGTAATTTGTGCGTTTTAAATGCGTTCAATGGTCTTGTTACAGCATTATTTTATCCTTTATAATACTGTGCTGTTAATCACTGCCCCCAACAGCGAACGTAGTCGATCGGAATGTAATTCTCCAAGAAATATCGAACCGCCTAACCAATGCGCCTATTAATTCGTTTTAATATTATATTATTAAAAATTTCTACAACAAAGTTGAAATTATAGTTCTTAAGACAGAAATCTTTATTAGAATAGAATTAATTTAAAAAACTATCAAATTCTTCAGGTAATAAAATCATTAGAAATGACATTTAATAGATAATTATAAACAGGTTTACAATAGAGAGGGCTATAAACTGGAACTTATTCCACGTATTTCCGATCATAGTATAGAGTAATTTTCAGAGTAATACCGATCTTCGCTTGCAGTGTTAGTGGAAATAATGTTTTAAAAAAGCAGGAAAGAAAAGCAAAAACTATAGAAAAGCGATCAGCTATTCTAACATTACACGGGGAAGGAGATTCCGAATGCGTAATAGCGAAAAAATTGTAGGGTGACCCCAAACGTTCACCACGAATGTTTAAAACTTATATTTTAAGCAAAAGTGAATGTTCTTCTAAGAACGAACTATACATTTGTAGATCAGGGATAATAAATAATGCAAAATACATACGTTTTATTATCTTGCAAGTCGAAAGACATCTTTGAATCCTCTATTCTAATCTAATATTCCACCAAGTTTTATGTACACTTAATGAAAATGTTAGCTAATGTTCGTGGTAGATATATTATTAAATTTTTATTTAAAAACGTTCATTTAATGTAGTTTATTATTTAATGAGAAAGGCTTTTTTACATGTTTTGTAAAGAATTTTTTAATATAGCTTAGCTAAAAATACCAAGCCAACGGTTATATGTATACACACTTCCTTCTAAATATCTGCATTCTATTAAGTTTACGTGTTTCCTTACGGTGCAATTTAAATTTAACTTGAGAACCTAGGGAGTCTGGTATCTGGTATAATTAGAAAGGTACGCATACTTCCAACATAATTCCATTTTAACTTCGTTTACTTCGATCAGTGTTTTGAAATTTCGTGTGATGTTTGTTTATGTAACTTTATGTTCAAACGGTAGCCCGTAGTTAACGTGTTGAATAACAAATAATAAAAGTGTTGATAAACTTGAATCTTTGAAATGCTTTCGATTTTTTTCTTTATTTTATCTACATACATTGTCTTAAATTACAACTATACACGCAGAGATACTAATCAAAAGCACGCGGCTACCACTTAAATGCCAAGATAATGTACAGAAATATTTTTGCCGTCTATTACGATTTATTTTATAACTATTATACGTTTAATAGGTATTCCTCACGCAATGTATAAAAACACATACATATAATTTTTGCAGTTATTAACTTTATAGTTAACAATACAAAACAACAATTCAAATAGCATGATAAGTAAAAATACATTTTTATGTTCTCATGCCCAAAATAGTTTCTATCGCCATGGAAATGGACCTGCTACTTTTATAATTTCGGTATTTAAATTTTTATGTGCAATATATGTTTTTTTAGTATGCATGTTCTATAATTTACAATGCAAAAATATCTGCTTGAATTTAACGCAGAATAAATCCTAAGCCAAAGAAAATTTGAAGTGCTTATAATCTCTACAAACTTTAGTAAAGAGTGGATTTATTGAATAAAGATTATTAAACTCACCAGAGCTTAATATTTTTAGGGAGGCTATTAGTTTGAGTGTTTCTTTGATAATGCGAGGTTGATGGCACACAAATGGCTTAAACTGGGATATGATATCAATTAGTAATATAAAATTTATAATATTTATATTTAAAACCTACAAAGAGGGAATGTCAATTAGTTTGATTGTATAAAGCTCTACTGTAATGCGTCTGCAGTAAAAAAATTAAAAACATTAAACAGTGATAACATTGAGCTTCAGTATGTACTTATAAATATTCATTTAATGTCGTAGCTGTCCGTACTAATTAATGGCGTGAAGTAGGTGATTAACGTAATAGCGTAGTGGTTTTAATAACATTTTATCTACACTATTCATTGCGTATATATTTTGTTTCATTTCAGAGAATACATGAACTAACAAATACTCAAGGTTATATTATCACTTCTGTGAATGATAACTGCTGAGGTAATCTAATATAATGTTAGTATTCACACGTAGTTCTAATATTCAAAGAATACCCATGTAAATAGTTTTATGTTAGCGAGAATAATTTCGTCCACTTGGGCGTTACAATGCTAAACCAAATTAGTTTCTATTGGTTAATTGAATGATTTTAAGAATAGAGTTAATCGCAAATGATAAATATTTATATAAACATGATCAAAATTATTCGTAAGCAGTAGTAGCCGCAAGTAAAAACACACATTTATTTATGAGTTGTATTTCTTTTTGTAACGAAATTATTTTGTCAATCAGTTATTTTATCAGAAAACTGGAATGAAATTTGTTTACTGTAAGTTTTTTGAGCAAAATTATTGATTGGAAATACATACCGTAAAACGAGGTGACTTTGTGACACCCAGGCGACTTTGTGACAGCACCACACTCCTTTGAAAAAGTTATTCTTACACCTGTTTATTATGTTATTGTAGCAACCTTTCGCACACGCATCGGTAAAGGGTTGAAGCAGTGTCACGTATTATGTCTCGCGGTCGTTCTGCGGTTTTTTTACAACACATATTTTTTAAGGTAGATAAGCAATTTTTACATTATCAGAAACTTGCAATACTTTGTCTTGTGTAACTTAAACCGTTTATTTTATCTATTTTTGCATAGAATAGTGTTATAGTATGATCTATTAAGAAGCAGTAAGAGCCATCACCCCTCTGTTCTTCTTAAAAATAAAGTACTTATGCTCTACGAAATGAAATGTCAACAAATATCGAGGTGATATTGTGACACATTTTGGTACTAGTAGGGGTGAGATTTTTTAGTGTAATTATTTGGTGCATATTTTAGAAATGCCACGGAAGTATAAGGGGCTACCGGAGAGTCGCCCCTACGAAAGTTATACATCTGAATCATTAGAAAAAGCTTTAAATGAAATTAGAAAAAAAAGTAATCGCAAGAAAAGGAAGATACTTAGAAGTAATAAAGATCTGTCCTATATGTGCTTCATAATTTCGATTTTGCTTAGGCATGGAATACATCGTAATACGTTATATTTAAAACTTAATTTACGTTGTTTTCTTACATTTTCTGTAAATAAATTGTGCCAAAACGATAATTTTTATTATTTGGGTTGACTTTGTGACATATTGATGATTCGGTTAAGAGATGTTTCTGCGACAACTTTGGAGCCTGGCATACATTTACGTGGTTATAATGTTCCAAAATCTCCTCACAGAAAGATGACTGTGTGTTCTAGTGAAAGCCCGATGCTGTCACAAAGTCACCCCCAGCGATGAGGTGAATGTGTGACAAGTATACATCAAAATTCTGGCTAAACCACTATTGTTTTTTGTTTCACATTGTCATTGTTTAGTAGCTAAATAATGTGACTACTTCATATTATTTACTCGACCTTCCAGTTACAAAACTAGAACTGAAAAATTATTAAAAGTGTCAAATGTGTCATCAAGTCACCTCGTTTTACGATATATTGAGTTAAAAAAAAATAGGAGAAAAATTAAAGCTGGAGTGTTTTTTTGGTAAAATAAATTAATGATGATAATAAAATAAAAACAATACTTCTTGTAAATTGTTTGAATTTTTTGTTTTTCATATCTTAAACCAAATGTTTTAATACACAGTCTGTCTCAAAGTAAACAGAATTTTTTTTTAATAAGAACAAGAAATGGTTTTTCCGGCAAAATTGATTTATTTTATCCAAAATAGTCCCCTTCCGCTTCAATAGACTGATTTGTACGACGTAATAGCATTTCAAATGAGGATTTTAGGCCGTTGGACAGCATGACTGAGCACGCCTTTAGGATGGCCGGAATGTCAGCATAACACATGCCGTTCATTGGCAAATGCAGTTTTCCGAACAGATAAAAGTCGCACGGAGCCAGATCAGGCGAATATTTCATGAGTGACCAATAAAATGCGATTTTTGGTCAAAAAATCGGTGATGAGTGTTAATCGATGAGAGAGCGTATTATCGTGCAACCAACGTCAACTCCCTTTCTCACGATTTCACTTTTAATATTTCTGCAGGCAAATGACTTTGAAGCAGATATCTTTTATTGTAACATGAGTTAAAACGGATTCTAATCAGATAAACTTCACTTTATTACTTCTAGAGCTTTTCCAATCTTTTTAAACATTTAATTCTTGCAGAACCATCTGAAAACGGATTTCCATGAGTTGATACTGCTTTTTGTTATAAAATAATTCACGAAGTCTCCATTTTTGCTCATTTTAGGACTTTTATCAATATAGTGATTTTTGTTCGTAGAGACTGTACTATAATCAGTTATTTGTTAATAAAGCAACGTTTCCATGTGCGATAGTTATTAGAGGCAAGTCATTTTTTTAAAATTAATATCTTAAAATAATTCCAAATTCATATTTATCATAAATAATCATTATTAACATATATTATAATTAATAATTAGTATTTCCAGAGTTTTCTAATTAATCAACATTTTTTAAGAAAATCAAGAGAAGAATACATGTTTACTATTTATAGAACTGCATTTCAAGAATCATACGTCTTATATCAAGAATACAAATTTTAATGGGCTTTATTGAACACGTATGCATGACAATTTTATTGAGACAAACCACTGACAAAACTTTTGTTATCGATCGAAATTATTATGGACAGACATCAGCAAATGTATTGGCTCTCATAATAAATAAAAGACATGTAGCAACCTTGATTTGAAAAGTAGGAAATTATCGACTGCCTACCACAGCGCTTTTCGCTTGCCGCTTTCATGTAATCAATTCTAGTGTTTCCATTAAGATTTTCTTATCGAGCATTGTTGTAAATGTCGTGCGAAACAAGCCATGTCGGAGAATATTAGAAAGCGGCAAATATCTGCTGTTATCTCTGATTTACAAATAACGTTTATTTAGTGATTCTGTTACGATCGTTATCATGAAAAAACGGGTAAGTTGCAAATGTCTAAACTAGAACTGTCAAATGAGGTCATTTTATTTCTGCAGTATAAAGTATGCATGCTGTAGAATATCAATACACTTGCCAACTTTATTAAAACGGTTATAATTATCTGCAACATATTGAATATTTAGGTATTTTCTCATAAACGCTCTCTAATATTTGCTAAAAGTTGCCCAAACAAAATAAATCGCATTTGTCCCTGCAAATAGAATATTGCAGTAGTGAATAGTCGGATACAATTACAAATATCAGCAATAAATATTGCCCGTTAGTAGTAGCAATATACCGGGTGTCTACGAGATCATGTATCAGTCCGCCATTTATTTATTAGTTAAAATAAACTTTGATATTCGGACCGTATATATGAGTGATTGGTGGGCTTCTTCAGGTGCACTCAGCTTTTCTATAGCACTTCTGGTCCAGCCGGAAGTGACGTTAATTTTGAATTTTTAAATACAACATGTATTATTTCTGTTCATATTCTGTTTCCTCTAAAAATTTGCCATCTAGTGCAGGTCAACTTTTGACATTTCTCTCAAAGATGGCGGTATCTGTTAAATTTATCAATTAAAGTGAAACTGCTTCGCAGCAATTGTCGAAATGTAACAACTATCAATGTTAGCTTTGAAAACAATTAAGAAACGTATTTTTCACATTTACACGCATTGGCGAAGGAAACATGTACTTCACGTTGAAATTACTGAAGAAAATAAGATTTTCTTTTTTTCATTTTCAAATGACAGGTACTCGTTTTTTAAAATAGTAACAACTATTTTTTATTACAGTGCCATATTCGCATAATTTTTAGGTTTCAAATTATATAAAATATGCTGTGGTTTAGTGGTAGACAGGTAGTACAAAATATAAATGTTTTAAAAGTAGTCTAATTCCAAAGCAACAGAACAATTACATTTCAAATGAAAAAACACAGTTTCCTTCGCCAATGCGTGTAAATGTGAAAAATACGTTTGTTAATTGTTTTCAAAGCTAACTTTGATGGTTGTTACATTTCGACAATTGCTGCGAAGCAGTTTCACTGTAATGGATAAATTTAACAGATACCGCCATCTTTGACAGAAATGTCAAAAGTTGACCTGCACTAGATGGTAAATTTTTAGAAGAAGCAGAATATGAACAGAAATAATACATGTTGTATTTAAAAATTCAAAATTAACGTCACTTCCGGTTTGACCGGAGGCGCTATAGAAAAACTGAGTGCACCTGAAGAAGCCCACCAATCACTCATATATACGGTCCGAATTTCAAAGTTTTATTTTAACTAATAAATAAATGGCGGGCTGATACATGATATTGTTGACACCCGGTAGATCGCGAGTACAATTCCTTAGTCTGTATAAATACTAAAATAACCGTAATATAGTTGTTATGTATTCTTAAATTACACTTTTCAAAGAAGAATTTTATTTATAGGTCTATGCATACAGTTCTTTGTCCCAGCTTAACTGCTTACTCTTTGTGGATATTTATTGCATTGTATTTACTGATTCATAGAATTTTAAATATGTGCATAGGCAAAATATACTTGTTTACTTTTATACTGACGTATTGCAGAAATACCGATTAACAATAGCAATTGTTGCCTTAGCATCCCCCAACAGTTTGCGTCAATTACTAATTAGATTAAATTAATAATTTTGCTATTTATTGTAAATTTACTATTTATCTATGTAGAATTTTCAATCTCACTTTATTAGTTATTTGAGTAGTTGAATTTGATCCATCATATTAATGCGAAGTTTCGTGATTTTATGCAATTTAATTTTTCTTATGTAAGACTAAATCATTACTTTGAATTGATGTTTATTTTTCCCAGTAATCGAAACTGATTGTCCTATAAATTTATTCATTGAAGATGCGATTAATCGGTACAAAATTATTCCACAGAAAACATTATGTCATTATATTCTTCCTTGCAGAATTCAGCACTAATCACAATAACCGTTAACATCTGTGTTATTGCTTTTTTCGAAGGACTTTTCATTAAGTTCGGCCGGATCAATTCCTCGAGAAATGATGTCAGCAATATTGTGACTTGATGGAACACAGTACCAATTAGCAGTGTTGGTTAACTCTGTAATTTCTGCCACTCAATTTGCAACAAACGTATTAAAGTAACAAGGTTGAGTATTAATCCATGCCAGTACGATTTTTGACTCAGTATACAAAATTACTGTGTAATTATCAACTTTAATGCAAGTTGAACCCGTTTCAGTAGCCTGGCAAGGAGTAATGCTCCACATAACTCTACCCGTAGTAACGTTATTTTCTTTAATGGCGATACCTTAGATTTAGCACGTAACAGTTTTACTGCAGTGACGGTAGCATTCTGAGATTTTAAATAAACGCAACATCCGTATGCAACTTCGCTAGCATCACAGAATGCGTGCATTTTTATTTGTACAGGATCATGGCAAATTATTTGACGAAAAATCTTAATTTATCATTAACAGACCGAATTTGCTTTGCATACTTTGTCCATATTGTATTTAATTCATTTGGAATGGGATCATATATGTATATTATGTCATTATATTCTTCCTTGCAGAATTCAGCACTAATCACAATAACCGTTAACATCTGTGTTATTGCTTTTTTCGAAGGACCATGTTTTGTGTGAGATGAGGTGGATGATTTGAAATAATAACGAAACGTCAATCTCACATCTGTAATAGCTTCGTAATAAACGTACACACTCTCTTCTACATACTGTGCATGCGCACTACTTAACCTATTATTCCAGATTGTATACATCGCCAACAGATGGCGTAATATACGGCATTATTAACTAAAACAATACAAATTTGTAAAGAAATAATAACAAATTTGTAACATAGCCGGCCTCCTTGAAAGCTCCAACTTTCAATATAAATACGAAAAAAAGAAAACATATATTAAACACACTCCACCGTAAAGTTTATTCAAGTGGAAGTACACGGATCTTGGTAATGGACCGCTTCAGGATGGATCCGTTTGACAGTTTTAAGGACACTACATGAACTATTCCATCTTGTCCTGGATGAAGGCAAGGCATCATCTTCTTTCGTGCTTGCAAACTGGATAGGTATTCTTGCGACCAGCGTTTCCAAAAATGTTGAAAGAGTTTCTGCATGTACTTGTATCGAGTAAGTCTATTCATTTTAACATCGGTCACATTTTGTTGAGGAAGTGCAGATAATGAGTCACCAATCAAAAAATGTGAGGGGGTTAAAGGAGTGAGGTTCGATGGATCATCGGATAAGGTTGACAATGGTCTAGAATTCAGGCAAGCTTCTATTTGAACGAGTACAGTATACAATTAATCATAAGTTAAAGCTGCTTCTGACATACTTAATACGCTTAAGATGATATTTAGTAGATTTAATACCAGCTTCCCATAAACCTCCCATATGGGACGAATTTGCGGGAATAAGAAAAAGTTAACAATTTTCTCGCGTTCATCATTATTATTTAAGAAGGTGTATAATTCTTTAAGTTCATTGTGTGCTCCTCTGAAATTAGTACCATTATCACTAAATACATATATCAGCTGGTTTTCCTCGTCTTGAGACAAATCGTTTCAAGGCATTTAAAAACGAATGCGTAGATAAGTCACATATTACATATAGTTCAATATGAACTGCTTTAGTTGAAAAACATACAAACAAGAAAATATAAGACTTAACAGTCTTCCGATTTCTTAAAATACTATTTTTAATAAAAATGGGCCCTGCATAGTCCACGCCGCATTTATAAAATGGTCACACAGAATGAAATCTATCACTAGGTATATTTCCCATAATTTGACTATAAGAAGAAGGTTTTGCCCTAAAACATGGAATACATTTATGTAGAACACGTTTTACAGAATTTCTGCCTGATACTGGCCAATATTCTAAGCGTATGATTGACAATAGTGTCTGGGCACCAGCATGTAAATGTTTTAAATGCAGATGTTGAATGATTAACTCTGTCAATTTGTGTTTTGCTGGCAATATGATTGGGTCTTTTTGGTTAAATGCTACATTGGCATGTGTAATTCTACCTCCTACACGAATAATTCTGTCATTATCTAGGAATGGATTTAATGTAAGAAGTTTACTGGAATTACTTATAGGTTTCATTTGTTTAAGACAATGTAACTCTTCATAAAACTCTTGAAATTGTGCTAGTCTTATAATACATATCATCGCATTGCTTAATTCACCTAAATTTAACGCGTCATAATATGTGGTTTTGTAGCTTACGCAGAGTAGAAAAACGGTCAAAAATTGAAAAGTCAGAATTTGTAATAGTTGTCAACATACTAGAAAATAGTTTCCTGTCCGGAATAGATTCGACGTTCAAATTTGATTTATTACTCGTAGGCTAATGACTCGCAACTTCATAAAGAAAATTAGGGCCTTGCCTCCACAAAGACTTTTCATTAAGTTCGGCCGGATCAATTCCTCGAGAAATGATGTCAGCAATATTGTGACTTGATAGAACACGGTACCAATTAGCAGTGTTGGTTAACTCTGTAATTTCTGCCACTCAATTTGCAACAAACGTATTAAAGTAACAAGGTTGAGTATTAATCCATGCCAGTACGATTTTTGACTCAGTATACAAAATTACTGTGTAATTATCAACTTTAATGCAAGTTGAAGCCGTTTCAGTAGCCTGGCAAGGAGTAATGCTCCACATATCTCTAACCGTAGTAACGTTATTTTCTTTAATGGCGATACCTTAGATTTAGCACGTAACAGTTTTACTGCAGTGACGGTAGCATTCTGAGATTTTAAATAAACGCAACATCCGTATGCAACTTCGCTAACATCACAGAATGCGTGCATTTTTATTTGTACAGGATCATGGCAAATTATTTGACGAGAAATCTTAATTGCATTAACAGACCGAATTTGCTTTGCATACTTTGTCCATATTGTATTTAATTCATTTGGAATGGGATCATCCCACTCAGCTTTGGATTTCCACAGATTTTGTATGAGAATCTTGGCTTGAATCGTGACATGTCCGATTAGATCTAACGGATCAAAAATTTTTGATATAGCTGATAATACCTGACGTTTGGTAGTAATTTTATTGGTAAGCATGGGTTCAATATAATATTGAAAATTATCCGAAATACAATTCCATAATATAATTTCTTTTTCGTTAGGACCAATATTGTCAATATTATTACTTGAAAATTGCGACGAAATTTCCGATTCATTGGATGACCATTTGCATAATTCAAAGCCTCCTGACAAGAGAATATTTGAAATTTCTTTTTTTAACGTTAAAGCATCATTAACGGTATCGACTCCCGTTAATAAGTCATCTACATAAAACTCCCTTAAAATAACATTACACGCATTTGGGTGTTGAATTCTATTTTGATACGCAAGTTCGTGTAAACAACTGATCGCTAAAAATGGTGCACTTGCAGTACCATACGTTACAGTATTCAAAGAGTAAATGTGAATGGGTTGGTTTTGGTTGTCGCGCCAGAACATTCGTTGTAATTGCCTATGCTCAGGATGGACAAGAATTTGTCGATACATTTTCTTTACATCTGCTGTTAACACATATCGATGTGCTCTAAATCGCAAAATAATATCAAAAATGTCTTTTTGGATTATCGGTCCTACGCATAAACAATCATTTAATGAAATTCCGGTGGATATTTTCGCGGAAGCGAACAGATAAAATTTCATTTCAGATATGAAATTTTATCTGTTCGAAATATCATGTCTACTATGTTTGTATTTTAAGATCAATGAGGTTCTAGTGATTTAAATTTTAACGCTCTGAAGACGCCCACAATCTCTCGGCGAAAATTTGGCATTAAATAAAAGAATCAAATTATTTTCGTTTTTGGAATCTACATCTTTATTCCTTACCTTAGTTAGATTTTCCTGGAGTCATAAGCGTGAATTTATAGTTTTTTAATATATGTAATTAAGCGTGTTTTCACTAGACGATGTACATCGAAACCGGCTTTATCGGAAATCATTTTTCTTTTTGATGATTAATTGCCAGTAAAAATGAAACTGAAATCCAAAAATCAATCTTAAAAATTTGTTTCTAAAATGGATTTTAAGATTGGTTTCAGGGCACCACGAATTAGTTAAGTTTAATAAGATCGGAAAAACGAAAAATCAGTTTATCTGGGTGTTGTGTAGATAAGTTTGCATTTGACATTCATACTGTTAACTTCTAAAGCTAAATCATACACCATGAACAAAAAACGTCAAGTCAAAATCTATCGACACGTCGCACTCAGAAGATATATCTGCTTTTATTTTTCTATCTGATGAATTCTTGTCCATTTATACTGAACCGGTGTTTTGGTCGTTCTTTCCATGGTTTGGTGTAGTTACTCACAATTATTGATAATTAATTAATTGTAAATCTTATTGCGTGTGATACATGTTTCCATGGTCCGTATTCTATCAATATCAATTTGTTTCTAATGGATGTTGTTTCTTTCTACCATAGAGTTATGAAACAATATTGTTATGAGAGCATCTTACTGGTTTTCATTTATCCTATAAAAATGTCTGTGTACCGTTAAGATATTTTTGAAGTATAGCGTTGCCAGTTAAGAATGCAAAGTGCTGTATCTCTGAAACCATTCGTCGTAGAGACTTGCGGTAAAAATTTTTATTACTAAAGTGGGCAAAAGAAGACGGTGGACAATATTTTCAGATTTCCAAGATGGTCGCCAGGGAGCTTAACCGGCATCTTAAACTTTTAAAGTGATTTTTCACTGAAATCCACCCAGTAAATGTTACCAAAAAATATATGCTATTTAAAACTAAGCTTTACTCGAGTAAATTTTGTTTAACACTTTTTGACGTATCTATTAAAATAAAATCGTATGGGGTAATTCAATGATTTTTTAAATAAAGAGCTGTAACTCCTAACTATATGCGTTGAAAGCTATGCCCCTACACGTTTTTCTTACAATTTTTTGAACTAAGAATACTTTTATTATTTAAAAATTATAAAATTATGAACAATAAGTAACGATACTCCTAAACAACTAAACTGATTTTAACGAACATGGTGTCATTGGAAAAAGCATTTATTTATATTACATGACATACATAATTCTTTATTAAGATTGTCCAAACTACGTCTTGTTATAATGATATTAAAGACAATGCTTCTTTTGTCCACTTTAGTAATAAAATTTTTTTTTTAAGTCTCTATGACGAATAGTTTCAGAGATACAACACTTTGCATTCTTATCTGGCCATCCCGTACATGAACGAATGCGTCATTTAGCTGTAGTCGTAACGACCTATTACGCTTAATGATAATATTTAGAAAGTTGAAATGGTTAAAATTCATAATATGTATAGTAAAGTTTGTTTGATTCTAGTTTTGTGTTTATATAAATGTAGATGTAGCCTGGATTCTACTTAAACAATGATGACTCAGCTTGTAATCCAACACATTGCATATTATCGTTAACTGTTGTTTCTAATCATGTCATTCTTATTTTCACTATAATATTAAAACCATGTGTTTGCTACGAGAAATAAGTAGGTATAAAACATAAAAATGCAATTAAAGCAGTTCTTGAACACGTCAGAAATATATCCTGTGAAAATGTAAAATGAGTGTAAAACAAGTTGACATCATTATTCTTGTATCAGTAGTAATTGCTTCGTACAATACACGTATGATATTTAATACATTTATTATTGTTTTAGAGAGGGACTACCCAAGAAATTGATGCGAAATTTGCTTAGTCTAATCACATCACAAGTATTACTAAAATAAAGTCGATATTTTTAAAATGGTCAAAATATATGATTTTTTCGTATTTAAAATCATTTGTTTAACGTAATTTCCTCATTTCATTTTGTTGATAGCTTTTTACTTTTAACATGAAATTTTCAATTTCTGACATTCTTGCTACAGGATAGGCCAGAAGGCATTTAAATAGCTTTGTTAGTTGTGAACCAATATTTTTTATACTCCACACAGTAAATGTTTAACATATGGAGATTATGTATGTAAAACAACATCCTTCAAATGACTTCCATTTGCGGCCTAGCAAAGTCGTGCTCTTTCGATTGCACTGTTCATAACATTCATTAAGGTGTGAGGAGTTAATGCTCGAATTTCTGCATGGGTATTGTCCTTGAGCTGCTCAAATGTACGCGGTTTGTTCACGTACACACGTTCCTTAAGGTATCTCCACAGGAAGTAATCGGGGGCCGTAAGGTCGGGAGAAAGTCGCGGCTAATTAACATGCAAATTTCTTGAAATTATTCGCTCACCGAACAGTTGCCTCAGGAGGTTCATTGTGACATTGGCTGTATGGGGGGTTGCCCTATCCTGCTCCAGGACGTAAAAATTATCAATCATATCCCGATATTTCTCACCAGTAATTGTCGCACTGTTACCTGTATCAAAGAAGTAAAGCCCGATAACTTCCTGCGAGGTCACCTCACACCAAACCGTGCATTTTAGAGAGTGCAGTTGGCGCTGATGAATTCTTCTTGGATTTGCCGTACTCCAGAACCAACAGTTCTGTTTATTGACGAAACCATTCAGCTGAAAATGAGCGTCGTCAGACATGATAAGTTGATAGTAAATTCATAGTTTTCCCTGGCTAATTCTTGAATGCGAATCGCATAATTTTGGCTCAGTTCGTGGTCCACAGATTTTGGTTCCTGCACAAACTGTATTTTGTATGAAAACATCTTTAATTCATTTTTTTTAATTCTTCTTAAGGATGTTTGGACATTCCCAATTCCTTAGAACGTCTTCTGGTTGATGTTTCTGGTTCTTCTTCGACGCTGGCTCTAACTCTTTCAATTAGGGCTGTTGCTCGAAGCCGGGTAACGGGTACCCGGGTACTCGATATTGTTAACAACGGTTATGCCCGGTTTCGGGTACTCGGTTTCGGGTACTCTGTTCTACTCGAATTCTGGTATTCGGTTTCAGGTACCACATTTCGGGTAACCGGATTTCAAGCATGCGTTTTCAAGTTTACGTCTTAGTTACTTAAATACCAATCAGTACCCATTATTGTTGTATTGTTAGTTGTTAGGTAAGTAATTTCTTAAAACATGCAAGTAAAATAGAGGAGGTTATTTCAAACATAATCTCCTGAATATCTTAAATAAGCATCTGAATTTTACTTCATAAATCGCATATAAAACAAAATGTTATGTTTTACTTGGATCCCTCACAAATGTTTTAAGATGTAACTTACCTAACTCTGTAACAACAATGGGTTTATGTAATTACCTAAGATGTAAACTCAAAAGCGGATGCTCGAAATCCGGACATCCGAAATCGAGTATTAACTCAAACCGTGTATTACCTGAAACCGGATGTTACCTGAAACCGGATATTACCCGAAACCGGGTATTACCCGAAATCGAGTAGAACCGGCTACCCGAAATCGAGTACCCAAAACCGGATACTTGATTGTGCAACCGGGTAGCCGGGTAACCCGGAACCGGCTGGACGGGTACCCGGTTTCTGAAAACGACGGATTTCGACAGCCCTACTTTTTATGTTCTTGTCAGGGCGAGCCGAACGTGGTCTGCAAGTAGGGAGAAGGTTCATCACAGAACCCTTTTCCTCTAGGCGTGCTATTTGTTTCCGAATCATCGTCGCTTGTTTGACATAGAAATGGTTGCAATAAGCTGTTTGCGTTAGAATAATAATATGGTGTATTTCATCATACCCAATCTCTAAGAAATCATTTATGATATGCAGGTGTAAGTAACGAAACAAAACTGTTAGCAAACAGGATATTTCATGTCAAATCTACTCTGCCTTCTGGCCTACCCTGTAGATATTCATTCCTAACTTTTACTCGAAACCTTTACTTCTTTAACTTTACCTCTTGCAGCATAATTTCATAAATCACTTTTGTGAAGTAGGGAAAGAACAACTATCGCAACATTCAATTAATATTTTTATATAATGTTTTTATCCACGTAAAGGTCTCTAAATTCCATTTCAATTATACCCAATTGCGCACATCTAATTTGCATTTAATATAATTAGGTGTAATTGTGATCGTATCGTACATGTCTTGACATAATGGGTAGGTGGATACACACGATAGTTTCTCTTTAATCAGTATTAATATTACCTTTGAGTCATCCTTAAAAATAACTTTACCTTTTTACGTAAGGCGCTGATATAGCTGAAACTATAGGATTTGTAATTTTTATTTTATTTTAATCAAATTTATATATAGTGACCTCCATTGTAGATATATAAATTAACAAACAATACAAACAATGTACACCATAAAAGTATGATTTCCCATACAAACTTTCCCGCTCTCCTAGAGGTTGAATTAAACACCGAAAAACCTGTTTTATTATTGGTTGCATGAAGTTGCATGAATACCAAGTTTCAAGCAAATTTGATCATAAAAATATAGTTTTTAATTCTCGGTTAGGGATTGGATAAAAAAATATGCGGAAATACGTTCATAAAATTGCAGGTTGTTTCGTATTTATTTATACGTATATACATACATAGTAACATTTAAGCTTAGATCATGCAGGCATTTCATGAAACTCCATTCAAACTTCTATTCAACAGTTTGATAAGCACACTGGGTTTTCAATTTTAGTAGGCTATGAAAGCTGACAATAAAATTTCCATCTTTTGAAATACCTTTATCGACTCTGGTCCAGCACGTAACGCGTGTATCGTGTGCCACTACATATAAATACAGTGTAGTAGTACTTTAAAATAAACACGGTTGAGGTGGGGATATGCTGTTAGAAGCAAGGAGTAAAACCTTCGCTGGTGTTGTTGCGCTCCGTAAAAACTCATCGTAGATCGTACCAATACGTGTTGCGATTCGCGTGTATATTCGTGGTATATTCTTGTTTTCTCTTTTTCGCCATTTTGACACGAGCAATAACCGGACAAGGGAGTGTAACTGAACTATAATAATACTCAGTGAACTTTTACTTGGTGTATTGTTCCTAATGCATTTGCATTTGTTCATAGTACGTAATTAATTAAGTCATTAATTGAAGCAGTTGTCGTAGGATGTGGTGTTCCTTTTGCGGCAAAAGCTATGTGTTCGACGATTGTGTATGTTATGGAACTAGGTTTCGAAGAGGTATGGTTATTGTGAGTTTTACTAATGAAACATAATTTCAAGCTTTTTTGCGGATGCACATCGGAGGTAATAATTTATTTTATTTGGTTGCTTGCGGAAGTTACCCTCTGTATCTGTACTCTGCAACAATTGCTTCCCCTTTCTGTAGCTAAGGGATTGATGAACGTGAATTTTATGCTGTATTAAAATTACATATATGTAGAACAAGGATCACACATACCTATCGTATTTATTTGCTGTTTTGCTTTACTAGGTAAATTGATCGTTCTAAATTTAAATATTCTAAGCTTCTATTAGTAATATTTTATTATATCAGTATGCTCTATTATTTATGAATGAGAATTTTCAATTGTAAATAAAACACCCAAGTTCAAGGTTGATTGTTAACGTTAACTGAATTATAAAATACCAAACACGTTTTTTAAAATTATCTTGTTGGTTGTCCGCCAACTAAGAATCAAATTTAACCACTTACGTTGCTATTTTAACAATTTAATCCTCTTTCCATGTTCTAATACTTTCAAATTATCTAATAAATACATACGAAGTAAGTAAATATTTATACTGAAGATGTTTTTAACTCAACTCTATTTTGTATAAATACTACATTAATATGACTGCAACACTATTAATTATTTAATTAGCTGTTACATAAACCTTACATTCGCTTCAGGATTTCCTTGTGATAAAGATGGTCTGTGGGGAGTATATTATTTGCACCTAATATATTGTGCATTTTCTTTATGTAGACTCATCATCAGGAGTTTAGAACACTGGATAAGCAACCTTGTAACCATGCATCATATACTATGTATTATACTTCTTATGTTCTGATCATGAGTAGCCATTTCTATTTGATGTTACTATCTATTGTTTTTGCATCTATTAAAATAAAGTATTATAATTGAACGGTACATACCATATAACGATCTAGCTTAGCAATTCATTGTTTAGAATACAATGTATTGTAAATTAGAAAACAATACTTAGATTACAAAACAGAGCTGGTATTGGAACAGAACAGATATTTATAATGGATCAGCTTATTACAATACTATCATACTCTTGAGCAAACATTAGTATTAAATATATACACCTTTATATATAAAACTTATATCTGCTACAATGATTATAGTTTAAGCGTTCGTGGAACAAATGTATTTTTGATTTTGTAATTACATATTATATCGCTATCCAGATTACTAATCTTTGATTTTAGCACGATACTTGCATTTGCTTTTTTCTTAGTGTCAGTATGAAAATAAACACTAACATATTCCCAGACTTATTTTAATAGTAGATATCTAATTATCTTTTAGTATCTTTTGTTAGTCACATTTTGTTTATATTATTACGAATTATGATTTTAGTTAATAGTTTTTTTTTGATAATTGTTAAGAATTGCGAATCTGATTTAGTGTTAGATATCACCTTACAAATATTAAACCAAAAACATTTGGCTAATACTAATAGTAGTGTCTAATTTACCTAATTAATTCTTATTTTAATACAGATTTTATAGTGTGGGAAAGCTTGCTCAACGGTCGTCTAATCTGGCAGTGTGCCTTGGCTGGCATTTATGGCACCTGCTTAATAATTTAGGTTCTATTTACATTCCACGTTCCGATAGTGCTGTGAGCTAACCCCTGCGAATAGTTATACATAATATGATTTTAATATAGGTTCATACAGAGTAAAAAATGAAATTATTCAGACCTATACAATTTTTTTAAGCAAACGTTTTTGTATTATTTACAAGGTCATTGTAAATCACCAACAGTATAAATATTTTTATCGGTGTATTTTATTTAGTCAGCATATAAATAAATATATATAATTTATTTATACCTTTCGCTAAGAAATCAAGCCGTGATAAATAGTCGGTTCCGCTACTAATTCTATCGTATTAAGCGCAGAATATTTAATCTATAAGCCTTAAGACATAATTTTCGATGATGGAACATTTTCAATTTTACTAGAGCTAAGCATTGTATCTTAAGTATCCACACTGGAACCAATTCTATTCATTATGTATGCCAGTTGCTTTACACTTTATCTTGAAACATTGCTGGTACAATATTTATGCTGATGATACGCAGGCCTATTACATATTTTTCCGATATGTTAGAACGCATCACTCTGTATACCTGTATAAACAATTATCTTAAAAATAATGTATAGTAAATGGATACCTATTGTCATTTTCGTCTCGAAAGCAAAAGGAGACAGACTTATCTCTAGTAACTCATACATATCTAGTTGCAAAAACTTCGTTGACTGACATATGTACTTGAGGTATAAGTTGCATATACATACATATTTTGTTTTCTTGTTCAGCTTTCTAGATTAAAGATAAGTACAGATATATACAGTACTAATATAAGATTTCTTGTCAGAACATTTTCTTATACAATATTGCGCTATTTAGTAAATTTCATGATAACTTTAGATCTATGGTATAGTTTAGTATTTAGTAGGCACGTAACTATTGATACAGTAATGAATGTGCGAATAAAAGAAAAACAAAAAAATGCGCTACTGTATTATAGAAAGTGTGTATTGTGCGTTACACATACTTTACTTACAGAGAGAGGTAAAGTTGATAAATTCTCAGACCTTCAAAATGCAACGCATTCATTTAGCCGTGTGTTTCATCACCTTCGTTTACTTACAATTGAACTGTTTCCTTTCATGGAGTCATAGCATTTCCCTTTGTATATGTGTGTAATACCTAATAAACATGCGTAATTTTCCACGTGAGTTAGCTTTTAATTAGATAATAAAAAGATACTTCACATTAACAATAAAGTGTCACCAAGTGACAGACGAAACTACGTCATATGAAACGGTAAATTGGAAGCAAGTGTAGCTATAATAATTTCCAATATTTTCGATATTAAATCCAAAAAAAACCCAATGTTTTACTATTTTTCATAAAATTAGATGGTCTAAATGAGTTCGTTAAATTGTTTGGTATAAAAACATCCTATTTAGTTTTTCATCCCGCACTTTTCTAAAAATCTCAACGTCCATATTTCTGCAACCATGTTGCATTTTTAAACGTAACTCGTGAAGAGAATGAATTTCGATTTCATAAACTTAGCACTTAAAGTGACAGTGAAGGAATATTTAAATTATGCAAATGTCAAACATGAATTCAAAGACCCAAGACGTCCCAGACAGCCATGGACGTTAAACGTTAAATTAATGGAACGTCGTTCAAAGTAACAAAGAAAATTGACATTTACTATTGCTGATTTGGCAAATTTTATGACATTCATAAGGTAGTATAGGCTTAATAAAAGACACACGTTTTAAAATTCATGGCTACCTAAGACTTTTAAATTTATGTTGAGCAGATAACTGCAAACTCTAAAGGTATAATGAAATAAAATTTTGTTCTGTTACTATCTTCATATGAGTGGATACATTTTTATAAAATTTTACCCTGACATACTCAGTGAGCTTTTTAAAATGAGGTGTCACTCAACCCTCCATTCCATTTAAAATTTTGATACTATATCGCCCCTTGTCGTCAATCTTTGAAGCTAAATAAAAATTTTACTTCAAGAATGTAGTACCTCTCTATTAAACCGATCATAAGTTTCTTTAGAGCCGCACTGTATATTACAATATGAATATTTATGGATACTTTCAATATCAATAACCGATATAATAAATGTGATATCACTCAGACTGATACGTAAATATGCCTATCAGCTGCTAATAAGATCAATGTTTTCCAAATTTACATATATAGCATACCTATTGCATATTCGTTTCTATTTAGATGTTGCTTTGCTACAAAACAAACAGCGACATATTATACACGTGTACTAGTTTTAAGTGCAATAACGTGTGGTGTTTGGACGAATTGTTGCTTTGCAATAACTGAAATACTTTAATCTACGTGTAGAAGTATTAATTCTTTTGTTACAGTTTATCGCTACTACAAAGTTTTAATTCTGAAATTGACATTGATTAATGAATAACATGCAATATCTGCAAAACTCGTTCAGTATTCATTTTGGGGAATATGTTCTACGCACGTATAATATTTGTATGATATGACAGTGGTTATTGTTTGCGCCTATTAACTATCGGATCCGCTTGGTTTTCCTTTAATAATAATATGATGCTTACCAATTCATGACATCAGGCTACAACGGAGAGTGCCTGGTTTTAAAAATGAAGATTAGGTTTTGTTTGAGGATACTGTCGTAGATCATACAGATGCGAATTATATTATTTACTTATAATAATTGAGATCTGCCAAACGAGTGCGTTATTTGAGGTAATCGCTATGAATATTAAGTGATTCGCTGCAATAGTGTTAAACATGTATATAATGCCGTTATATACCAGTTCGTCATTAATATATATTTATGTAGTATTGCCATGCAAACGCGGTTGTACAGTTGTCACACAATTTTTGTCTAGTACATACATATGTATATTCTAAGTCGATTAACTTCAAAATATAAAAATAAAGCCGCACATAATGAACACCAAACGATTTATATTTTGCCATTTTTCAAAGTCGATTATCTTGAAAATGGAAGTAGCCCAAAACTTGCTTTTAAACACAAAACGATGACGTAATCAAATTTTCGAATTTCGAAAGTGTGGCGGCCAAATTTACGGATCCATGTTTTTCAAATAAGTGTAGTTGACTAATACTTTATTGTATTGTATATAAACATGGTGAATGTAAGCACATGTTACTATCCTGTTTCAATCCAAAGAATAAGTCCGGTAAATTTATTCCTTCCGTGGAATGGAATTAGCATGAACATTCGACAAGGATGCGACAGCGCTCCTTTCTAATTTTTGAATACCATGTCACAATCTTATCATCACATTTCACAGTTTTGTAAATATTCTAAATTCTAGTGTCAATAAATTTATGATTGTTACAGTCATTCTCACAAAACAAATTAATTGTTTACAATGCACATTTTTACAATGTCTCATTCTATAAGTGGTCAACTCATTCATTAACGCACTATTAAATTGATGAGTCCTTGACCAAATTTTGGTAATCGAAAGATGATCGTTATAATTGTATTTCCTTTATTGTGGTTTAAACTGCTGTGCCTGTTAAAAGGAAAAAACAAGTACATAAACGACTGAATTTATTTACACCATGCTCGACCTTTGGGTTGTACATAGCTGTCGTGATATTAAATATTTTGATTGACTGTTGTGTTGGTATGGTGACGGCTAGGAAGTATTTAAAAATGAACAAAAAAACACATAGAAAACATGTAATTTCTTTGCAGATTCATAAAAACAAACTAATGCAAATAGCCTCAGTTTATTGACATCGATTAGTTTCCGTTTGTATTTTATACGACGTAATTAGTACTAGAGAAAGAGATTACGTTGCATGAAAAAGAAACACATAAAGGACTAATCTTTTTAGTATACAGAGACAACAGTAACAATCATTTTATCTCCATAATCGATCAAAGTATACAGTTAATATTTCACGGATATAAGAATATAATGTTTATTTTATTATATTGAATTGAGTATAGTTGGGATTTCTCGACGAGTAGCATTGGGACTCCGCATTAATTTGCAATTTATTAATTTTCCTATAGGAGGCCATTTTCAGCATGTATGTACACATAACACACTGTTGGGATGACAACCCTACAAATGAATTTCTGCAGGCCACTGTGGGAAGCAAATTACGTTTAATTCAGATGAACTGCCTTTTCTTATAAAAGTTATACTACATACATTTAGATTTTTATTAAATCATTTACCTGAATTGTTATTTTCAAAACAGTTTTTTTTTTGTTAATAACTTTTTTTTATTGTTAAGTAACTTTATCATTTGGAAATCAATATACCAATTGTTTCAAATCAATGTCTATGTTAGTTACATTGAATTATATCTATTTTGGTCAATATGATTTCTATAAAAATACTTGTCGAAACATTTTAGTAAGTAATCATAAAATATATATCCTGAACTATATGTATTATAATTCTGAATCTTTGTTTTTTGTTGAGGTTTCTGATCGCGGTGTAGTAGGTATATGGCTTCCACTAATGAGAGTTTTATGTAAGTGCTATATTTTACGACTACAAGTATATAAATTTTTTACTATTACTGAGTCAAAAAAAACTACCACGTTATATAGAAATAACTAAAATAAATCGTGTTACTTTGTATAAAATGCAGAACCTGGTTTAAAATTGTGTGCATTTACCTGGTTTTTAAAAGTTTATCGTGTATTTTTGAATGAAATCAGTGGAATCTTTTGACCCACAGTTATTTTTTTCTGAAATATCACTGCCCTTCAAACATTGTTCTAGGTATATATTAGGTTTCTAGACATTTTTGTAGTTATAATAGCATACTATGTAATATGAAATAATGTTGTTTACAAAACATCTCGTTCTTGGACATATTAACGGATTGTCAAGTAATTTCGACACATCTACTCACATCTATGTTTTAATCTGGTTACTTCTGGCACGATCACTACGTATTCTAAAAAACCAAAGACCTTATTGTCAAGACAGAGTTTAATGTTTCCAACACACACACACCAGATTTTCTGTTTAGTTCCCAATAAAATTTTGTAAAGATATAAAGTTTGTCAATTTTTAAAAATGATTATAACAATCAATATTGTATAAACATTTAGCTAGTCGTTATTCAGAAAATTCAAGATGAAACAAAACCAACAAAAGTTTTTTTCGAAACAATTCAATGGAAATGAATGATTTTTGCAAAAGCATGGTTAATTGCGACTGCCATACATAATGTGAATCTTTTATATTTACAACGAAATTGTTATTGAAATCAGTCATTTTTCTAACACTCGGGCATCTTTTATTTTTGAATTTTCATTCTTCGTTGCCAATTTGCATATTTTGTATGTATGGTTTTCCAATGCTACATGCTAAATGCTTATATTTAGTTTAGGTGGCATTAGACGGATTTGCAATGGTAATGGTCAATCATTAAATTGTTACATTAGCTGCACTTATTCGTGACACATATTTTACGTAACCTTTACTTCATCTATAATTGATCATATCCCAATTATAATTTGTACTCTCCACGTTTTAAGTAAACATAAACTGAATTTTTCTGAGTAGTTCACATGAACACGATATAATCTACTTACACTATACGATATGATCTACTTACACTTATTCATATGATTTTTCAACTGTTCAACTTCAGATTTCTTCTTTTCCTTCAAGCATACAGTTGTCTATCTATTCAGTTGTTAAGTTTATGTGATTCCCCCCTATCTTTGTTGGACTGAAGCAAAGTAAACAACTTGACTAACTGTCTATAAAATATGTTCATCTCAATTTTCAATATTTACATGATTTCCTGATTTTTTGTTTTGAAGTGGTAATCTCTTAAAATACTAAATGGAGGCCGGTATCTTCTGTGCCTATATTGATGCTGATGACGAATAAATATACGAATTTGCAAGAAGAGTCATATTGCCCAACACTAGTGCCAATGTCGTTCGTAAAACTAACAATCAGAAAAAAATAAAATGTGATAATCGTAAAAACCGATTGCAATGATTTTCAGTGCTAATCGTGTAAAATTATTACCACATGTACGCTTACGCTCTCCGTTTTAGTACAAGAAATTAGGACGTTTTATTTTAGTACTGAAATAAGTGTAGTGCCAAACGGCTCTATGAAATCAATTTACTCTAATTAAACGCATGAAGTATGTACCTACAGAATTTATAACGCATATCGTAATATCAGAATATTAAACGTGCCTTAACATTTTTTACAGATGACGGTAACTTATAACCGTTATCGTTTGCGCATATGTGAAAAACAGATTACGAGTAATATTCGATTTAATAAGAAAAAAAGGGGAAATATTTTATGCACGGTTGTAGAATATCTTCAACGTGAAAAGTAAATGTGAAAAAAAGTAACGTGAAAAAAAAAACAAATCTAATAGAACAAATGACAGTTTAGATGTAGACGTTATTGTATTTTATAACTCATGCAGTATCGATGGACGTTCCAAAATGTTTTAAATAACTTGGCAGACTTCGAATCGCACATGGATAAAATGCATATTACTGATACTTAAATACAATGTAATAAAACTGCTGCGTTGGATTTATAATTTTTAAATAAAAATTGAAATCTTATTTTGCAATAACAATGACAGATTTTGCTAAATTTTCGGATTATTTGTGTTTCTGCTGTAGCAAAATTGTTTAAATTTAGTAATTTATACTCTCTTCACATGTTCCTGCTGTATGTAAACAAAACGCACACGAACAATACATTCCATTAACCTAAGAGTAACCACTGCTCTAATTAGAACTACTATAACCTTTACTATTATCGTACATGCTTGATGTATACATATTTAAAGTTGGAACCACAGTCTACGTATGATCTACAGACTAGAAACACGTTTAATTTAGAAATAAACCACAACTTGTGTCAAGAATGGTCGAGCTAAGGCAATTCCAACAAATAACATCGTTTCCTGTGATTGTTTTAAGTACAATAGATCTTACAGCTATTTTTGTTGTTGTCTACCGCGTTGGTTTTAATAAGCGTTTATCGGCTACGATAAGCACATGGCGCTGATTCATTCCGGTTTTACGGATTTTGTTTTTATAAAAATGCATAAATTTCGACTCATGTCTATTATATGAGCAGTTATAGATATTGTGGCAAATTGGAATTCAAAAACATTTTCAAACGAGGGCTATTTTAAAAATACATACTGAGATATCATACACGAATAAGAAAGACTACGTAGCGCTTAGATTTTAATGTGCTCACATATCTGCGGGAAACGGGAACACACATAACACATAACTGCTTCATACATTGTACACGTTTCGTGAAGCCATTGCATACATGTTAATAATCATCGTAACCAGTGAACTTTTGTTGTCGTTTTCACGTATTCGTAGCGTACACCGGCACTCGTTGTTGGTGATTCTTTGTAACATTTGAGGAGTGGCTTTCTTCACTTTCATTGTCTCCATTGTTTTCTTTTTGATTACTTCTACATGTTGCCTTTACTTCTGTTAGTGGTCGTTTTTTGTTTTTGGTTTTTGTTAAAACTATATTTTTAACTAATATAACGTTATATTTTAGGGATAAGGATTTGACATACCTGTTTATATTTATACATATATTCAATGATTGTTCTTGAGACAATGAACATATCTACCAACGGTCTTTTTTAAAATTAATATTGGCGCTTTGTACATTAAATCAATTCAATTGTAAACACAATTACTTAGAACCTTGCGACTTTACCTAGCGCTGGGTTGATTTCGAATCTAAGCGGTATGTCTAATTGTCAGTTTGTAAAAGAAAAAACCTCTAAATATTTTACATACGTATGTATGTAGTTCAATATTAGTTTTGCGTTCGTTGTAGTTCTAATTAATTTTCCTCTGAACTAATTACAAAAAAAAAACTGGAATTATATGCATAGATAAGTTCTGTCATAGTAGTGATTTTCACCTCAAGTAAGTAACATGACTAGTTTTAGTAAAAACTGAAATATCTAAGGAAAGTAGCACAAAGTAATTTTAATCCTGGTTTCACATTCAATTTGTTTTATAATTGTAAAAATCTGGAACACGATGAGATATGATTTAGACTCAATATAGTTGCAAGGAAACCGCAATATCGAAACAAACTGCGAGTTCGAATAAAAACTGGATATAATGATATAGTATGGAGTAAGGAAATGATACTTCGCAATTAGGGGTTATCAATGATATTAACTGTACCAACATGTTTAAAATCTTTAGTGAGATTCGATTAAATTTTAAAAGAGAAAATAAATGTTTTTTCGATATATTACACAATTTGACGAAATGGTCGCACAGGATCCTGTTGAAGTTATTGCATATTGCGGTATTATATACGTATTCATAAAATTCGTCTTTGTTATGATTCGATGTTTGATAATATATTATTTGATATAATACGAAAATCGAAAATTTTTTTAATGAATAAAATCTCAAATCTAAAAGGATTCAAATCTAACAATTTTAACGAACAATTTTTAATTTATTCAGACTTGTATGGACCAAGCGCGGTACATTTCGTTATGGCAATGTATTCGTACTACTGCTTCGATATTAACGCCTGTCATTAATTTTAATGCAGCGGAAACAAGGATTATTGGATTTGAATATGACGTTTTAAGTTAGCAAGTTGATAGATAACTACGTAATTGAGTTTGATTGCGAGACTATACCCCTATATTAGGTATTACACGTCGTAAACATGACATACTTACCGAATGAAAATTTGAACGTACTTACTTGAACCAATTTCCAAGCTTATTGTCTTGTATTGGGTTGGTTAAAAATGTTTTTAGAGAAAGAATAATTTTCAATAACAATACATATAATGTAATCGATATAACTTTGCCATGTAATGTAAAGCACATTATTTACTCTTGCAAGAAGGCACTATCTTTTCTATTTACTAATCTTTTGTTGGTTATTTATATTTTAAAAACTTTTATCATTCAACGCACTTTGAAACAAACCAAAAAGATGCCAGTTTATTGATATAAGGTAGAGCAATTTTTGACCTTCCATTACAATTCTTTTCAAAAAAGACTCTAGGATATTATTGGTCTGTACGTTACAGTGTTCTAGCAAAGGCGCGAAAACAAAACTTCTAGTTTGCTCGTTTATATGCTGGTAAATGCATGGATTTAAAGCAGATAGAGGAGTCGGAATAGGAGTCTATGTGTTGAGTTGTAAAATCTCCATAGGTACAAGCCCAACTATCTTTCCAATAGAAATAAGTGCTATTAAACATTGCGCCCAGAAGTCCTTGAAAACACGCTACCAGGACACACGTTTATACAACTTCCTAGACAGTCAGGCAACATTAAAGGCTCTACCGAAGTGTACCTTTGAATCTAACCTAACGTGAGATTTTTTGCTCACTCTTAAAAGTCTCGTCTAAAAGAACACAATTACACTAATGTGAGCACCAGATCACTGGGGAAGGGACACTCCAAAACTAATCCTAAAAGGTTTATTTATTATTAAGTCATTGACCGGCGATGGTCTTCTGAAGTATCATCTCAAGACAATGAGCAAAGTGGACAATGATAAATGCCGATTTTGCTCTAAACACAAGGAAATGGCAAAACACATAATGTGCGACTGTGTGACGGTGGCCCAACAGTGGTATTGTCACTTCGAACACCTGGAACCGGCTGATAGAGCCGTAGCCCCCAACAAGATACTAAACTAGAAACTTGGCAATTGGCATTCACAACACCCTAACATACAGGGTGAGGCAGTAGTGCGTCAAAGCTCAATATATTCATTAATATTAAAGATATCACAAAATGTTATATACAAAAAACATAGATAGTTTTAAGCTACATACTCTAAAATTATTTTAATATATACAGGGTGTTTCATATTGCCAGGGTGAACCAAACATACATTTTCTTAAATGGGACACACTATATATTATTTCAAATTTAGATTAAGAAGATCTTCCTCATTTCTTCGATATAAGGTTTTATTGAGTTATACCGAGTAGTATTTCAGAAGTTGTGATCAATTTTGTTTGAAAATCATTGCGTGTTGAACATCTTATGTTCCACACGAAACGACTTGAAATTGTTTTTGTTCTGGAATGACTTTTTTATATCATTACCTACAGTTTCATAGTAAAGTGATATTTTGGCAATATTGCGAAAACTGTGTACAGGGCGATTCAAAACGCAAATGCATTATTTTCTCATCTTATTTAAATGGATCACTCTGTATTTTATATGAAGAAAGGGAAGGACACTGTATACACTTTCATTTTTATTAACCATTCCCTATATCTAAAATCATTAATTTCTGAGGTATTTAATATTTTCTCAATGAAGGCGGACGAAAACGCAGATTCTTTAAACGAATGGTTGCAAGCAATCCAGTCATTTTTATTCATGTATGTATGTACTAGTGCTGCTGAAATCGCTAGGTATTGCAAGTCAACTAGCCGATTATTCCTTAAATAGACTAACGCGTTTTGAGTCGAAATTGGTTTGAAAAATCGGTTTTAAACTTCGGTTAAAACGGTTCTTTCATTTACTATTTCTATTTTGATTACGATTAATCGTCATATGTAAAAGCGATTCTGATTAGCACCCCGAGAAGATACCCGCATGTTTAATCTGTACTGAAAATTGATCTGAAAGTATGGAGAATAACAACGTGAAGGATGTCAGAATATATAGAAATTTTATGATCTGAGTAACAATGTTATGAGTGCTTCCGGGTTTTGACCGCGTCATAGTAAAGTACATATATACAAAACAAAATAAAATAAAACAAAAATGACTATAGTCAATACCCCGACATCAAGTTCACCATGGAGATTGAGAATAAAGGTTCTCTACCTTTCCTTGATGTATTAGTTACTCATCTACCAAATGGTCGTTTAGGTCACTCCGTGCACAGGAAACTAATGTTGCAACGGTTACGGTTAGAGAACGGTTTAATTCACGGTTTTTGCTATTATACGGTTAACCGTAACCGTCTATTTCCCGCGGTTATTGTACGGTTCTTGCAAGTCTGAACGTGCAACTCGCAACAACGGGCGCGGCGGCACCGATACGGATAAGAGCCTGTTAGTTGACGGTGCAGTTTCAGAAAGCGCGCCCGTCGGACACTGTGTTGTGTTTGTGTTTTCGCGGTTAAAATGTCGCATACACGTAAAAGAGAAATTAGCAATGTATGGAAATATTTTACAAAGGCATCCGATGCGGCCACCAGCGCTGTTTGTAAATCCTGTGATGCCAAAATATCACGAGGTGGCAAAAATGCGTCAGTTAAGGGTTTTTCAACTTCAAATTTATGGAATCACCTTAAACGATGGCACAGTGAAGAGATAGAAACTGAAACGGATAATTCACAATATCGTTGTGAATCCGTTCCACCGCCCAAGAAACAAGCTACAATAATTCAGATTTTAGAGAACTCTAAAAAATATGCAGTAGACGATAATCGCGCAAAAGAAATAACACGACTAATTGCTGAAGAAATATGCGTGGATATGGAACCGTTAAATCACGTGAATAAAATAGGTTTCCAAAGACTTATGACGAAACTTTGTCCTAGATACGAAATGGTCTCCAGAACACATCTTACGCAGACTATTTTACCTGACATGTGCGACCGAGTACAATCTAAAATAAAATTAGAGCTAAACAGCATCACGCATTTGTGCATAACTAGCGATATGTGGACTAGCGATTCATCATCAAATATTAACGATTTTATAAGTATCACTGCCCATGGTTTAAACAGCAGTTTCGAATTAAAAAACTTTTACTTGGAAGTAATGCCTTTTGAGGGAGAATCTCATTCGGGCGAACTAATTTCTCAAAATTTGTGCCAAGCATTTAATAAATGGGAAATTGTGGAAAAAGTAAGACTGGCTGTCACCGACAATGCCCGAAATGTTGTGAATGCTATTAACAATATTCCAAATGTCGAGCATTTTTCTTGTATGGCACATTCATTGCAGCTAGTCTTACAAGACGCTTTATTTAAACAAAACGAAGTCAAAGATATGGTGAGCATTGCAAGGAAGATTGTTGGACATTTTAGCCACTCAACTAAGGCAATTAAAAAACTACGAGCAGTCCAGGAAGAATATAATGTTCCAACTCATGTACTTATTCAAGATGTGCCCACTCGATGGGATTCAACATACTTGATGCTAGATAGATTAAACGAACAACGTATAGCTATACAAGCTGTTCTTCCTCAGTTGAATGTCCCCGTTTCTTCTGCTTCTGAATTAAATACACAGCAATGGATTCTTATCGAACAAGTTGTTAAAATACTGAAATATTTTAATGATGTAACAAAAGCTTTAAGTGAGAACGACGTTACATTAGCTGACGCCATTCCTTTGGCAAATAGTCTATTCAAAGCCTTGGAAGGAGTACAATCGGAAAATCCAACGGTGCACATTTTAACTGAAAATCTTAAGTTACACTTAAATGACAGACTTGGAAACCTCGAAGAAATTGAAATGTGTATTCTAGCGACTGCCCTCGACCCAAGATACAAACTTAGAACTTTTCGCATTCAGAACACTATTACCAAAACAAAGGCTCTTCTTTATTCTGGTGCTGAAGCAATACCTGAACCCAAAGTGTATGAATCTGAAGCATTTTCTTCTGACGTTCAGCCATCCACAAGCAGTGGAATTTGGAGCATATGCCAGCAAATAATTGAAAACGTTGAAGGCGATGAACCACTAGCAATTTTTGCAAGTAAGTGCTAAAGTAGATTAAGTGGAAGTACCTCGTAATTTACAATTTGAATTTAGAATTTACCTAAAGTGTTTCTTAAAATCTTAAAATTAAAACTTTAAATATTTTGCAGGCAACGCATGTAAAAAAGAAGTTAACGAATATTTAATGTCACCAAATATACCTCATACATCAAGTCCTTTTTCGTTTTGGAAAAACTGTTATACGTTTCCTCATTTGAAAATGATGGCACTTAAGTATTTATCATATAAACCATCATCAGTTAATTCAGAGAGGCTGTTCTCCACTGCAGGGCTTGTGCAAACACCCAAGAGGAATAGGTTGA
This sequence comes from Holotrichia oblita, assembly GCA_023690525.1. Classification (NCBI taxonomy): domain Eukaryota; kingdom Metazoa; phylum Arthropoda; class Insecta; order Coleoptera; family Scarabaeidae; genus Holotrichia; species Holotrichia oblita. The sequence continues at coordinate 107,353,669 of CM043015.1, read as the reverse complement.
ATCCGCAGAATTTGCAAATGTTATGTTTCCTAAATAAAAATTTGCCTGCTGTAAATTTTGAATACTAATTTTTGTTCTTTTGTTCTTTTTTGTATTTTAAATTTTCAGTTTTTTAAACTTTAAATATTTTAACTACATTTTTAAGTAGGTAGATACAGATACCTACCTATATTTAAAAATTTAAATGTCTGTTTTCTTTTTTAATCTCTATCAGCTGTTATTGTTTACAATGTTTCCTGTTTATTTATATTTACGACGTTTAATTTTACGCTGTTTTTTTGTAATACTACTACAAAAATGTAGTTTAGTTTTTTTTTACGTTTTTGTTTTGTTTTAAATATGCTCTTTCAAAGTGTTGTGTTTTGTTTTGAAGAATAAAGTTTATTATTTTATCATTATGCGATTCATTATAACAACCGTAACCATAACCGTAACCGTAGGAATAACCATAACCGTAACCTTAACCGTATAGCCCGAAACCGTTGCACCACTACAGGAAACCCACACATACCTACCGATATCTTCATGCCAGCTCACATCATCACCCAGCACAAAAGTAATCGGTAATCGGCGCTCTAGTACATCGCGCGATCTCAATTTTCTCATCGACAAAGAATTGAAATATGTGAAAACTACTCTTCTACAGAATGGCTATACCTCCGGCAACATACAAAGGGTCATAAATAGGTACATTCATCCACGATCTCCTAAGGTAGCGCGAGAATCTAGTAATCAGCTAAGTACCATCGTTCTCCCCTACATCCATAGCGTTACAGATCACATCGGTAGAATTCTTTGTAAGCAAAATATCCAACCCATCTTTAAACCTTTAAACAAAATCTCCCAAATTCTTCCTTCGCCCAAGGACACTCGCCCTGCTCTCTCCCATAAAGGCATTTATAAAATTCCCTGTGACTGTGGCTCAGTGTACATTGGCAAAACAGGACGTTCTATTCAAACTAGAATCAAAGAACACCAACGATACGTTAAGTCACGTTCTTCAACACACACAGCCTTAGCCGAACACTTTATTGATACGGGACATAAAATTTGTTTTGATCAGGTATTTGTTGTAAGCAAGTCTCATCGCTATTTTCCACGAAAGGTAAGGGCAGCTATCGAGATCCAGAGACATCCCCAAAATCTCAATGGTGATATTGGTTACCCATTCTCCAGTATTTGGAAACCCGTCCTTTCCGCTTCATCGACCCGTGCTCACTATTCCGCATCGTTACCTCACGCTCACCGTTCCGTTTCCCTGCACAATTGTATATATACCCCCGCACGTCCACGTCCGTATTTTTTGTTTTTTTCATTTTTGTTTTATTTTATTTTGTTTTGTATTATGTACTTTACTACGACGCGGTCAAAACCCGGAAGCCCTCATAACAGGGACTCAGACCGTGGAAGCCCTCGATATCATTTAACAGAGTAACAATAGTTAAACATTAAGGCAGTTAAGTTTGGTTCTGAATAGAGTTCACGATTCTTTTAATCCATTATATACTGAGGTGCGGAATATAGTTAATGAACTTAAATAGCTTGGTATACGGGTTAACATTCTTGGTCAGTTGTCAGTATAAAATAACTTATGAATCACTTATAACAATGAACTCAAGGCTTTATACTTGTATTCGTAATCACCCGTTGATTTTGCTAAACAGCAGAAACCAACACCTTGTACCTACATATTTCGAAATCAAATATGATTCATATGTAAGATATAGCGATATGAGTCTCAGTTGCGTAGACACATTTCACTTGACCGGATTACTACTATTCCGTGCCACAACCATGAATATGCGAAATTCTTCACAGATTCTTCCTTCCTTACGTATTGTATTGTTTTTTTAATCACTATTCTCGTGAAATGTTAATTAAATTAATTACACATATTTAGTTAAGTGCTGTATATGTATAGTTACATCATCAAATTAAAATGACTGTAAATTTTCTATAGTTAGTATTACTAGGTTTTATATACATATGTAGACGTGATTAGTGTTTTACGTTTGTTTGTAAGGTGTGTGAAATTCAAAGATTTTATTTGTCCAAAAATAGTAGTTTGACAAAAGTACAAGTGTATAAAACTTAAAAACAAAGTAATTTTCTACTCAATAACTAGCCCTACAATTTTACTGAAAAGTGTATGGTAAAATAGAATATAATCGAAATACATAATAGAACGTATATAAACGTACTTACGGAATGAAAATGAGACAACTAATCGCTAAGGCTAATAAATATATTAGAAAAAATAAGTGAAAAAAGAAATAGCAATTGAAAATATATTATCTTCGGTATACTACTTCGACTGCATTTTCACCTTGTGGGAAATTGTGACCAACATCTGCATCCATTGCGTCTTCTGTTACATCTGTATCATTAAAGTATCTACTGATGTTATGTAAAACACAAGTAGCCACAACGGCTTTCACAGTAAACCATATATTTCTATTTCCAAAATACTTGTGGTAACCTTTGATAACATCGATCAGAATAGTAGTTCACAGTTTGCCATACATCACAAAGTTAGGAATAGTCCCTTCTTTGTTGGTAATTGCTCCTCTTAGTAGGAAATGATGCCCTATAAGAATCCAAACTGATTGTCGAATCGTCTATAAGCAAATTTGGGAGTAAGTTTCTCCAAATAATTTACAGCGAAGATGTTGACTTTTCCAAATAAAAGTTTATTTAGAGGAAGCGGAATTTGTATAACGTACAATTACATTTTCTTAGCTTCATAATGATATCTTGCTTATTTATGTATTTTTATGCAAAAATCTATAATGATACTACAACATGAGGCAATCATATTAACATCCAATTGAAAATACCTACAACTTCATTGAAAACTTATTACGAAAACACATAACTTCTGTAATTATTTTTCAATTTGTAAAATTCCAAATGTCGACTAATAAACATCAAGAAAACACCTAACCTTTCACGTTTATAAACTAGCATTCGCGCCCATTTCTCAGGTCAAATTTCGAAATGGGCGGATTAGTTCAGCGATGGCAGGAAACGTTTTAAATCATTTGAGTGACGTCATGGATCACGTTGATCCAAATACTCAATAAACACACCTAAGTAAGATGTAGTTTCCCAAAACTTCAGGCAGCTTAATTTTACAGATATTACTTATATATAATTATATGTGTTGTTGTGTGCATAAGTCTATATGACTATTTGTTGTATAATTATTATCTAGTTATGATTTAGATAGGTAATTATTCAGATAAACACAGTTTGTACCGTTTGGTTTGAGGTAAAGATTGCTGAAAACGTTCGTGTTACCTATTTATAAATTAGGATGTGTCTAAGAATTTAGTATATTTCCCAAAATATACTAAACACAAGTTTTTCATATTTTGGAATCGTAACAATATTGGTCAACGTAATTGGTATCGCCTTGATAAAAGATTAACTTGTAAGTGTCTAAGAACTAGAATTCTATTCTATGTATACTTACAAATCCTGTGGAGTGGCGATACTGTATTTCTAGTTCTTAAGCCGTTATTTTTATCTGTAGTTAAGTGTACTATTCGATAGTGTAAAGATTAATAATAATTTTCAATTTTATTAACTATTTCAATAAGTATAATATTTAACTTTTCTTTTTTGCGATGTATAAGCGATATCAATCGTTTGAAACCGCATTAGTTACTTCCTGGGGGTTTCGTTTCTATTGGAATGTGGCTTAACTACATTTCTTTACAATTCCTATTTTATTTTTTCTTTTCACATATATCCATTACATAACTGTTGCTATTCCTAGATAATTTTCATATACAGGGTATCCGCCTAGTACGCGGAAGGTATCTTGGTTGATAAGCGATATACAATAGAGTCTCGATTAACCGTCACCCTTGCGGCCGTTGGGGTGACGGATGAGAGAATAGACGGTTAACAGAAATAGGTCTCCGGATCATCGAGGAGCATTGGCGATCGATAAAAATAAAATACTGCGCGTTATTTATAACACAGATTGGTTTGGAGAAAATTTAGTAAAGCTTTTAAATGTTCTATTTAACTCTATTTATTAAACAAATCTAGTTAGGTCTTTAAAATACAGTAAAACGTACGTACATAGTATGTACTGTCCACAGGTACATTGAAAACTTTTCATATTGAAATGCTCTGATCGGTTGGTTATAAGCAGCACAGTTGTTCTTTAAAATCAAATTGGGGTATACAACTTATAAACATATGTACTGTACTGAACTGCAGTGTTAATTTTTGAATTTTTTTTTCTCAGAGACCTGACGGCTAATAGAAACTGATGGTTAAAAGGGTAACGGTTAATCGAGACTCTACTGTAATTGAATCTATTTTTATTTCATGTGTCTAGTTTTCTCAAGATCTACAAACCTAACATAATGCCGATTATACAGGCTGTTCCGTTTCCTCTGCACAGAAACCAACTCTGTTTTTTTTTTAATACAAACCTATATTTTTATCATTTACATATTTTAAATCTACATGAAAAATAAAAGGGATTTTATGCATGGTATTTATATGAAAAAACTGACAGTCTTTCAGATATTTAGCCTTACTAGTTTTTCTAGTAAATTTTTGTCAATTATAATATCGCAAATTTTTTGGTTACCAGAAAAACTATTTTTTGATCAAATGTTGGGCAATTCTTCAAGACGCCATGTCAGAAACTGATTTACAGTATAAGAGGTTCGCAGAAAATGTCAAATTTGACGAAGAAAAATATGAAAAATCTCCGTTAATTCAAATGGAACATCTTGGTATATTACTGATCAGTAAAACGCAAAATATTTAATTCTACGCTACAACTTTTCTATAACATTTCCTATACCTAACACTTTAGATAAAAAACGCAGTTCTAGTTCTTTTTCCTAGGAATCAATATGTACTCGATAGTGTAATGATCTGATGTGCTTTTTAATAGTGGTGTTAATAATATAAATTATTAATTTCAGTTCCCATTGTTATTATCTATAATTTTGTCATAAATGATAAAAAGTGAATTGTTATTAAGAGAAACAGAAAATTGTCAATCCAAACGAGTGATACGTTTTTCTCTTGTTTCATCTTGTGCTACATCACGAGTGAAAATTCTCTCGCCTCATTGGTAAGAGAGAAGATGAGACAAAGCCGGAATCTTATTTTGCCAGCAACACTATTTACAATGCTAAATTCATCTACAGATTAGAAAGTAATATGAAATGCAGAACTATACAAAGTTTTATTATTGATTATTGGCTAATAAATCATTATTTAATATTAATGTAACTGTGTCTGTCATATTTTTCATTGACTTGGCATTATTTGTGTCCAGTTTAAACTTTTTGTCTAGTTGTTGTCGCAAGATTATAATTGAACAGTAAAAATTCAATTTGTCTAACTAATTCGCAGGTACTTACATAATGAAACCACCATAATAGAATTCATTATATCAATTAACTACTTTTTATTTGTAATATTTATTATCGTAAATCATAATTCCAAATTAAAAAAAAGAAAGTAAATTTAAAATTTACCAAGCTATTTACTAAAATATTTAGAGAAAGTAACTGAGAAAGAAAACATAAAAACTGAGCTTCACACCAACAAACTTCATGATTCTTTTCACTATAATTTCAACATTCCCTATGGATATAGTTTTACATGTGGTTGGAAAGTTAAGTTGATATCATTAGATACCTAACTTGTTCATATAATGAGGCTTTCAAAACATTATCGTTTTAATACCTAAATGCATCTATGTATATTTGCATAATGTATAAGCTAGTGGCCACTATTAGTAAGGTTTATTTATTTATATGAATTTCATATAAGAGCTAGATTTTATATACAGAATATATTACATTATTTGGTTAAAAAGCTATAGGAAAGAAATAAGAATTGCGATTTGAAATTTTATAAGTAGATAATAAGTTTTGGATTACCTTCTTTCTATTTAAAATAATTTTAATTGCTACTTCTTACGGCTACATTGGAAATGCGCATCAACTTCAGTACTTCAAATAGAATAATCTTTTTTGCGCTGTTAAAGCTCGACAGATTAAAAAAAAAACGAAAAATACTAAAAGCGCACAATGTTCTTTTTTCGCCTCGTGAGCTTGGGGTAAGACACCAAAAAACTTTGTAAAACCTTTTCTATAGAGTATGAAATTTTCTACAAAAAAAAAATCCGAGCAACACTATCCTCTTATATTTATCAAGTTCTACCAATTAGAAATGTGCTGCGCTATTTGCCTACTTAGTTGCAGTAATTAATAATCGAATAACTGTTGTACCTATGTACAAGTCAAATATTTAGGTACAATAATTTGCCCAGTTACTGAGATCTGCTGACTTCCTGAAGTGGTTGTGTATAAAATTCTATCAATAGATCGTGAAATCTTTATAAAACGTAGCGTGCGAGGGAAAATTATAGCTTTGGTAATTTTCGTGTGACAACATTGAATGTGTGTTTGCAAAATAATTAATTATAAAACTTAGATTTAGGTAAAGGAAAATCAATACAAACTGCCCTTAATTTTCAATGTACTTGTACAATAAAACAAAAGAAAAGCTACAGTTTTGATTTGAATGTAATAATATACTAATATTTTCTGGAAGTTTGATTTTTAATTAATGCAGGTTTCTTGGTCAACGACTAGGTGTTATGAAAAATTTTTTTACGCAGACTTCATATTAAAAATGTCGTAGGAATATGTGTGTAACGTTTTAAGAATTATTTCTGATAAAAGCAAAAGTCTGCGTAAAAAAATGTTTCATAACACCTAGTCGTTGACCAAGAAACCTGCGTTAATTAATATTAATTACGATTAAGAAACTTTCGATATTCTAGTTTGAGTTTTTTTGACCGGGCGTATTTTTTTCTTTTTTTGTGAAAGTTATACTACCGAATACACTTTTGCAGTAGTCTTTTCTAAATAATTAACTAAAATATTAAATATCCACAGTACATGCACACATTTTTTGGAAATGTACTGGGTTGTAATAGAAAGGCAAATATTCTACATTTGAAATAGACTGTTTTTGTCGACTTATCAGTGGAATTTCAGGGAAAGAACAGGCATAAGAATATAAGCTCAGATTATCATAAAAATAATAGCAAGATACTAAAAACAACGATTTCAATCTCACGTGACTGAGGCGGCATTTGAAATAAAGAGCTTAAGGTCAATAAACCCTTACTCCTCAGGAAGTACTCGCATAAATGGGGCAACAAGTAATCTCACCTTTAGTGTCTGCGTGGCTTCTTGGAAGATTAGGAAACTCAAAGCGAAATCTAGTTAATATTTAAGGAAGAATGTTGTTTCGCGCACGTTTTATACGCCGGCAGTAATTGTGAATAATTTAACTTATCAGCGTGTTTCTCCCCTAAACAATTTTATAATTACAAAATTATTTTCAATCTCCGTGAATATTTAAACAAGAAGAAATATAGAAACCAAATTAGTAAGACATGCAATTATGACCAGATAGCACAGTGTTTTATAATAAAAAAAATTTTTTTCCTTGTTTTCATACTATATTAAAACGCTAAACAGTGTAGCCTCTTTAAACATCTGGTGTTTCCAAATAACTACATATGTACAGTTGTAATCACGAAAGATGATCCCTGCGTCATCAGTTAGATTTGTATGAATCAAATCAGTACTTCGGCGTCATGTTAAATACTATAAATATCAAAATGAATATGGAAGCTATGACATTTTTCATTTTTGGGTTAAGTGCGTGGGGATTTATTGACAGATCCTAAAAATTTAAAACAAGTTGTTGCAATTGTACCTACCGTAATGTTCTAGTATGTATTGCCATTATAGTTTAAAAAAAAAATTACTTCAAAAAATTGTTAAACGACTACGTATTTGTAAGGACGAAATCAATGACAGTTCCATCAAATGTCTACGGAGATACACTGTCAAATGAATGTCAAATTTTTAAGTAAAGAAGCGGAAATATATAGCTTAAGCGCAGACAACGAACTAATCTGTCTTTGTCTTATTCAAGTGAATTGCACGAGCCGTACGTCTGTGCTAGGCAAAGTTTCGAAATACAGACTGTCATCCAGGCTGTCCTTGTCATACAAATAGATATTTGGATATGAAAATTATTCTTTGAATGTCGTTGATTGAGTTATATGTAAGTGACGCAGGGATCATCTTTCGTGATTACAACTATATGTACCGTATGTCCGTATTTTCTTTGGATAAGCAAATCTGTTCTGCACGCGCAGACTTATTATACTGGACGCATAATGGCATAATAAGTGTTTTTTTTTGCGAGAGACCGTGTTATCAACGGTCTTCAGCGGTAACGTGACCGGAACGTTTTGGCGAGATATATTAGTCAGAGTAGTCACAGCTATGACGTCACAGTTTGTAACCGTTGAATAACGTTTGTTACCGTCCTCGAGAGGTATGTTATCAGCGGTATAACCTAAAAGAAAACCAGATGAAAATAACGGCTAGTGATGAAGCTAAACACGAAACAATGCAAATAATATTGAACGATGGAGGTATAGATTATATGGTGTAAACAGACATGGAAACGGCAGAAATGTTACTAAATGGTGATGATTAAATAACATTAATAAACTTTAATTTTTATTTTCTACAATGTTCTTTAGATGCCGATGCATTGCTTAAATGAAACATGTGTTATTTATTATTTATCTAGTACTAAACAATAATTTTATCCTACTTTTGTTATACATATTGCTGTCAATTAAATCACGTACCAGTCTACAAACGTCTAAATGTTTTGAATTTCATGCGTTTTCTGTCACTGGGTAACCGTTCTCATTTTCGTGTCGAATTTTGTTTATTGGATACCGGTTGTAACTGGTGACGTCATATCTGTTACCGAGATCGGTTCAACGGTTACTCGCAAAAATATGCTTAATGTCGGGAAGTCTCGGCATTGCCCGTCAGTTACCACGTATTCGTCTCATCATTCGAAATTTCAAGGGCGACAGGTTGGGTCTAGTTCTAAACTAATTTTAGAAGGTTTTAAACCGTTAGATTAAATTAATCGTTTATCATGAATTTAACTTTGGAGGAAAAGAAATCCGTAATACTTATTTATGGCAGCATTTGAACGCGAAGTACCATGTAGTTCTATGCTTTATTTGATAAACTATTTCGAAAATATGGATATTTACACTCGTTGTAACTACTTTTACTTTAATACTTGTAATTAGAATTTTATTTCAGTATACATTTGATTTATTTTGTCTTTAGTTCTTAATTCTGCAGATATTTAGTCCAACTTTTGGGATTGCTTATGTTTCTACTATACATCTGTTTTATATTTGAATCGTTTTATTGATGATATGCCTTCATTGGCGATAGCATGAGATTTAAATGTTTGTCGATCACCGTCGACAACAAGAGATGGGAGGCGTGACTTAGTACTAGTAGGCGAGGCTTTGAAGTTATTATATGCGCGATTTTCATGTTTTTCTCAGACACACTGTATATTACAACACAAGCATCTTTATTTTTAATGGATTTTATTAATTTCGTTTTTGATATACAATTTTTATTTAACAATTGCTGATTCTCCTGACTGAATTAATTAAATATGTTCTATATAGTTTTCCTTACTATGTATCCTTATAAGTTTAGAAAGTATGTCTTCTCTAACGAAGATAAAAATCCAACGAAGTCAAGTCCGGTTGTTGAAGATCACATCCAAGGTCTATTAAAAGCGATTCAGCAATCTTTGAAGAGCCTTCCCAATTTCGCAAACGTCTTGCGAGTAATGAGGCAGGGCATCATGATTTTAGTGCTAACAGTGTCTGAAAACGTTCACTGATAAATTTTTGGTCAATCAGAAAGAACGAAAAACAAATTTAAACTACATTTTATTATGCATCACTAAGAATAAAACGTTAATACTATGTAAATGAGTGCTGATGTTATTGTGCTGTTCTTGTACAAGGTGCGGCAAAACAAACAGTACAGTTTTGAAGGGCTATTAACAAAAATTGGCACAACTTACGAAACAGTGTTCTGCTTGAATCAGTACAACACCCCATTTTTTCACTTAAGTTTTAAAGATCACATCAGCAAGATGATGTCCTCCAGAAGCGATGCGCTGATGTAGGCGATTTCTGAAGTTTTCAACTGCGTTCTGGCACATATCGATCGGAATGGTGGCGATTTTCTCTGTAATATGGATACTCACTTCTTCCAAATTGTGAGGACGATGTTTAAAAACCTTTTCTGCCAACCGTGCCAATTCTGGCTCAAAAACATTTTCGAGCATCGAAACATAACGCCGAGTGGTGACGGTTGTACGCCCATCCTCCGCAAACAAGTACAGTCCAATAACCCCAAATTTGGAAATGGCACACCATACGGTGACTTTCGGGGAGTGGAGAGGTCTCTCGTGAACTTGTCGTGGGTTATTGTCCGACCAATAACGAAAATTCTGTTTGTTTACGGCTCCAGACAGATGGAAGTGGGCTTCATCACTACTGAAGAAAGTTGACCTTGGTGGGATACGGTCTAACATTTCTTAGGCGCGATCCACACGGTTTTGAAAATCTGGAGGCTTCAACTCCTGAACCAGCATAATCTTATAGGGATGAAAGAATAAATCTTTATGGAAAATCCTCCTTACAGAGCGGTCAGACATATTTAATGCAGTTGCATGTTTCCGGGCAGAGCTTGATGGTGATTGTTCAACAGCTGCTCTCACTAGAGCAACATTTTCGGGAGTGCTCCCTGATTTGGGTCTTGCCGTACCCCTAGACCTTTTTGTTGAACCAGTTTCTTCCAAAGCACGAACCCAACTCGTGATAACATTACGGTGCGGAACGGGATCGCGACGTGAAATGTTAAAGTGCCGTCGGAAGGTCCGCTGAGTGATGATGAAAGAACGGCCGCTTTCAAAAAACGTGCGAACGGCGAAGCTTTAAACCATTGTTACGACTGAAAACGGGGTGAGTGACCGGACACAATGAATCCCGTCCCAGGTTCCCATCCCCACCACAGCGGATGTAGTCGCCCATCGCAACTGCACTGTTTGTTTTGCTGCACCTTGTAGTATGTGGATTCTGCTGCGTGTAGTGGTATAAACTAGCATGTAACACGACGATGTATTTTTTGTATGCCGCCTATATAATTCTATGCGTGCTTTTGTGTTTAGGAAATAATAATTAGATTGTTTGTTGTTGTACACTACAATATTCAAGTCGTGAGAAAATACAGTCTTGCACAATCATCAGTCTGATCGGTACTCTTAATCTTTATAAGAAATACATATTAGCGATCCATTAAAGTACTGCTATGGTGTATTTTATATATGTATTTTTCAAATTACTCTGAATCTGTCATTTTATAGGAGGACCTTATGTTATAAAATCTATTCTATTATTACCGTTTAGTTTATCATAGATATTGTCAAAAAGACAGGCATTTTGTCAAACAAATATTCTAAATGCCAATTATTGTGGAGGTGAATTTATTTCGGTACTATGTTATTTTTTCATCGGCTACGTTAATTGGTCGATTCATCGTAAATTTAAAAACATAATAAAAGTAAAATAGGACGTCACGTGAAAATATGTAAGATAGTGATATCCGCTGATTAAATGCCTATACATTGTTAGAAAAAAGTAATGAGCATACCGTGTATCATCTGAACGCGTAAAGATATATGCATGAAGGTTTCCCGTCGAAGAGTTGATGCAACGAGTTTCGAATTTCTCTATAGCTGCATTTTTTAGTGGATCACTCCGTCAGAGCGACTCAGAAGGGGGTGGAACAACGAGGCCATTTTTACTTTGGTGCGAAGATATACTATGTAGTCGTACTTTGTGCGTAATGGAAGGGTGTTCGTGTTACCTGAGCGAAGAATGGTTGTGGATGTGCACATGGCAGATGTATCTATGCAGGCAGAAGGACGTACGCGCCTTCAGTCGCGAGTAGGCCGGTATCTCGTAACCACAGCACGCGTGGACTGCGCCCTTCAGCGCTAAGCTTCGCGTATATTCTCCTCAAGACAACTTGAAGCTGTGTGGTCGGCAGGAGGGGAAGGCGTATTCACTACGCAAACTGTATGGAGAGTATGTTGCTAGAGAGTGGACTGCCAGCGCGTCGTGCGTTACAGCGGATTCCACTGACTCGCGAGCACCGTCGTACACGGCGCCAGTGGGTCAAGACAAGACGTCGGAAGGTTGCCGAGTGGCGACACACTTTATTTTTGGACGAATCCAGATTCGAATTGGACATCGGGAACGCGCGAATTTTGGTTCATTGGAGACGTGGTGAGCGTCAACTCGTAGTACATCGAAATCACGCCGTATCCAGTAGGTCAATAGGGCATTATGGTATCGCGTGCGATTACAGATGGTGGACGTACAGTGAGGTGCAAAGATATCCGGACACGTCTAGATAGAGAAATACCCTGCGCTCAATACTTTATTCCAAAGAGCCGCAGGGCACCTTACTACCTGCTGAGGTTAACCGTAGTTTTTCGCTCTTACAATAACATTGCAATATACAAATGCGTATAATACGTATATACATATATATATATATTCAAAGAATGTTACATCTACATCACATGTACAAAGAATGTTATCCTGGTTGAAAGATGGATATATCTCATATTATTCTACAGAAAAGTGATGGATATATTATATATGAAACTTTTCAAAAATTCAATTATTTCTGGCTTATGTTTGGTCTGATGTCGCTAATTCTACAGCTACAGGTCAATGTAATAAATAATTACTGGCTTTGTAGAAATAAAAGTAGATAGACAATAGTCAATTCAACATAAGTCAATATTTGTAAAATTAATCTCTCATATATACTTAATACACGATGTTCGATATATATATGAGTTTTCACAAATTACTGTCATTCTCACAAAGACAGCCTGATGCGATTTATAAAATCGAAACTCGTCGCTGTATGGTGATGAATGACAGTGATTATTAATTATGTTTAATTATCATTTTCACTACTAGCCGCATTACCAAGAATTTCTTTCCTTAATTTCATATATATATATGTATATGGATATAGCATAAATTAAAATATGGGAATTTAAACTTCTGTAAGCGTCAAGTAGATGATATTATTATTCCTTATAGTAGCATTACATAAGTATGGAAATAAATATCGCGACTATTATTTGACTTGTTAGTTTTAACGAAAATTAGTCAATATCTAAAATATACACACTTTAATTATTAATAATAAATCACTCAGCTTACTGTAATAGAAGTTATAATGGAAACTAAATTTTTAAGGCTACGTAAAGGTATAGTAATATAGAGATAATTCAATTCTGTAATAATAACTAGTGTATTTATATTTATTTATATTTTTTAACGTGTAGTTAGTGTTCTTATTTATGGTTCTATATATGATTTAGTTGTATGAGTTTCAGGTTAGTTGCAAGGCAAAATAGAAAACAACTTACTAAAAGTGTTTTGACAGATTAACACCTTTGAACTCAATTACATATTCAGAATAAAAATATCTCATTTACATTATAATTAGTATAAATAGTAGATACATATAGTTTAAAATGATAAAAGCGATCTGGAGCTTTTGCCGATCGCTTACTGAAAATATAAAAACCCTCATATCAGCACAAAATTCGAAACAAAATTTCTCAAAAACTAGCCAGTTCCACATAAGGAGGATGTTGCAGTAATTAAAATTACATCTTAAACATATGCTAACGCGTATTGCCGAATTACGTGTAAAACCAAATGTGCCCGTATAGCAATATAATTTTAGTAATACGGTATCTAATTTTAAAAACATTTTTCATCTGAAGATGATTCACCTAATACAAGCGCAGGTAACAACAGGTAACTTATTTAATTCGAAATTTCATTTAAATACTTCTTAGTATTACTAAAACCTAAATACATATACATATTATATGAAGAAAAACCCCAGAAGAGATTAAAGATGTATGTATGTTATGAGTATTTGTCATAGGTGCTTATGATTGGATAATCCATCTATTATCAATCTATTAATCTAGTTGAGTATTAATTATTTATTTTATACACAAACATTCCTATTGTTGTTTTTAATGTATTTTACTATAAAAATGAATATACATTTTTATGAAGTTTTACTTATCTTTTATTTCCTATCATTAATTACAACTTAAATTTATTCTAGTTCACATCTTCGATTCCAACTTTATCGTCATCTTCTTTTTGAAAGGTAAATGACAAATAATATCAAAATTGAAAGACATGCCTGTTAAAAATATTTATAACCAAATTAATCATTGATATATTGAACCATGAATGAACACTAACTTAATGTTAAAAATTGTTAATATAAATAAAGTGATTTTCACTAAACAGAATTAAACAATTAAACAATTTACTTTCTATTGTGACCTCTATTGTATTATAACTTCACAAAATATTTTATAAGTTTGCAATATAAATAATCACGTACACTAAAGCCTAGGTAAAAAAATTGATAATGTATTCTTTGGCGAACGCTTCATTACTGCATCTTATAACAAAAGGCATCTGATAGCTTTTCACCTGGCGAAGATGTATTTTTTTATAATGTGAACATACATATATTACTAGTTTGTATCGGAGGACAACAATCTTTTTTTTTTCGGTATGTATTTGCAAAAATGCTATTCCTCTTAATAGTAGGTTGAATTATTACAATTCAATAGAGGAGTCATATATTTATTAATTTTTAGTAAAACGAACAACTCAGAAAATATCCGTGATATAGAACAACCGTCCTAAATTCTAACATTTTAATTTATATAATATGTCTACATATATATGCGTTTATATAATACAATGTTATTGTACGAGTGACAAACTGCGGTCCTACCCAGCAGGTACTAAGCTGCCCTGCGGCTCTTTGGAATAAAGTATTGAGCGCAGGGTATTTCTCTATCTAGACGTGTCCGGATACCTTTGCACCTCACTGTACACATGTGCTGCGGGGTGCTACGTCTCGTTCCCTACGTTCGGAGGGGCCCACATCACGACAACATCCGATCGCACGTTACGCCTGTTGTACAAACCTTTATGGAAGAGCATCACATAGGAATGATTCCATGGCCGGCTCGTTTTCCAGATCTGAATACGATCGAACATGTTTGGGATATAATTGGGCGAACACTTCGACATTATCCGGCTAACATTGAGCGGCTATGGAGGCGAGTTGAAGCACCATGGTTGACCATTCCTACCGCTACCATACAACAACTTCTTAATTCCATGCATCACCGTGCAGCGGTGGTACGCGAGGTATACTTCCGCTATTGATGCACCCTTTCCCAGCAGGGCTACTCTATTCTCCTCCTATACTCCCTTTCCTTACCAAATTTCATTGCGTTAGCATCACACGTTTAGCTTAAACAGGATGTGCTCGTCATTTTGTTCCAACAGTGTAATATTCTCTTAAATTGCGGGTATATTTACTTATTTATTTCTATTATCTAATTGTCTGCAAATTGTAATTTCTATATAATGTCTAAAATGTCGATTCTATAAGCACATGTTTTTTTATCGATGTATCTATTTAGTATGTCTCCACGTTTTGTTTATGATTCGGCAATTCATAAGAAGTTGCAACAAAGTAATCGCTGAATGTAATGAAACTTTTGTAAATTAATAAACCTCATCGAGTGTTATTTAACGACGCTCTTTGTTGCGACTGAGGAACATATTTAGGAGGTGTGATATACACTTAACGTTCGTTCTAAATTCCATTTCTCAGAACTTGTTAACGGTTAAAGAAAAAAACTGTCAATAGCGAACTTACATTGATTAACCGCCTGTTGTAGGTCTTCATACACATACTATAAACACGGAATAAAATGTGTTATGCTTTTATGTCGTATGTTCGATTTTTAGAAAACAATTGCATTGCCAAAATCAGTCTCCTCGGCCTTTTTAGTTTAATTTTGTTGTTCAATGTTTAACTAGAAACCATTAACGTTATTTGTTTTGTTTTGCATCGTGAACGGAATTAACAGTTTCCGTCCCCGTTCACGTATTTGCTGATCTTTTCTTATTGCCAATATAAAAGCGGTAGTAGGAGGTCTAGGGCCTATATACATAGTAGGTATTAATTCAGTGTAAAGGCTTTCAACAGTTTTAATTGTATTGTTCCTTTGTTGATATTGCAAATTAATTTAAAATTACTACTTTTACGTTCATTAATATGATATGTCATACAATGCGGGCATAAGATTTGGTGGCAATCAAGGTTTCACACGTTACATAGCACAGATTGTTAAATTAACAATCAATAGTGCATAACAAACATGAAAACTATATGCACATAAACACAACCTTGAACTTCTTTCTACTCTTAGTGACGCGTATATGTGGTTGCAACATAATTATATCGACATAAACTGCCTATGTGTATTATTATCTAGCAACAAAGGGAACAAAATCGTTCGGTTGACCCGTATTTAAATTGTTACGTATTGTTTTTTATAAGGTGTGTCATAGAGGATAGGCACAATAGCTAAATGCCGTGGAGGTTATTATAAATATTTCAGAATAAATGTGATCTTACACGATTGAAATATAGTTTTTCTATTGAAAATTATGTATGTACGTACAACTAAATATTTTTATATGTATATACATATTCGAGAGCTTATTGAAAGTGTTTATATTACTTTTCTGCATTACGTGTTAATTGATTT
This sequence comes from Holotrichia oblita, assembly GCA_023690525.1. Taxonomy (NCBI): domain Eukaryota; kingdom Metazoa; phylum Arthropoda; class Insecta; order Coleoptera; family Scarabaeidae; genus Holotrichia; species Holotrichia oblita. The sequence goes on along the minus strand of CM043015.1, from coordinate 107,336,989 downwards.
TCTGAGCGGTTTTTATGTGAATAGCAGGAATAGTATTGCTACGACGTAGTAATGCAGAGCAGACAACGTATCTAAATTTAGACTACGCTATTTCCTTGACTTGTAAATTTCAAAACACTGTTGAAATACATACTTGAGAACCGGCATATCTTTACATATTTAAATGTACTTAACAAATAATTCGAATCGAAATTTATGACTATGTATGTCTAAAATACATTTCTATTATATTACAATCAAAAAATATGCTATTGGTTTGCCAAAAAAAGTGTAACACGAATCAAACTACAATTTTATTTGGTTTTTTCTCTTGTGCTGGGTACTAGGCCGTGTTGTTTATCTAATTACTGTTACAACTCGTTCTGTATTATTTGTGTGTATGTAAGTCTGCACAATATCCTTGTTACAGTACTATATCCCCGTTTGTAATGCTATGCTGTTAATCACTTTGCTGCGAAAAACAAATGCTCGTTTGATCGCAATACAATTAAAAATTTCAAAAGTTTCTTCGGAGGATTGAATCCCGTACCCAGCCATCATCGGGTAAGCTGGCTATCACTGTAACTTACAGTGTAGTTTTGTGTGTGTAAGTTGTGTTCAAATGCTTTGTGTCAGCAGCATATTGCCTTTTATAATGCCGCGTTGTTACTCACTTTGCTCCCAAAAGCGAATGGTAAGTCGATACGGATTTCAACTTCGAAAAAATGTCACCGTCCCTCCAGAGAATTGAAACCGGGCTCTTATCGTTCCGCCACAACTATAGTCAGCCGCCTAATCACTGCAGCTATCGACCCGTTTAAATACATTTAATAATCATATTACAAACATTACCTAAAAAAAATACTATAAGAAGTATACAGCTGCTATTAAACTCTGCAAATTTGTGGAAATCCTAAAATAATGCAAGATAAATAAAACCACAGTGTAGGTAACGTGTATTATTTTAAAACTGTAAAAACGCAATAAAACTATGTTTTATTCTGAATTAAGAACTGCATACTTAACAATCTTTCGATCTTCTCTCTCAAATGGCCCTAAATATGTAATGAACTGGATATCCAAATAACTTCCATCCAAAAATGTTACCGTCCGTATTTCAGAGTAATAAAATATCTGTAGAATAATTTTTTTTGCAGAAACACCAAGGGTTACATTGTTTATTAATTGAAATATAAAGCAATAAATTTATTAACTAAAAAAATATATAACAAACTGTCCTGGGTTAAATGCACATTATTTTAACCAAAACATATATAATCTGTTCTGAATGTCGTCGTGTTAATCTAAATACCACAACTTCATAACAGATTTCATTTATACAATATATTTTATGAATATTTTATAACTAACTATAAAAAGTAAGTGATTGAAATATGTATAATAAAATGTAACTGTCACGTTTGTCGTCCTATTTCGTACTTTTCATTCTGCGCATTGTTGTGCACAAGTTCTCTATTTTTTACATCTGTCCTGGACAGTTCGCTATCTGTTCCGGATTTTAACGTTTTATTAATGTAAACGCGACTGATTTTAATGTCTTAAAAATAGTACAAAGTCCTTATGATTTCATCGATGATCTTCAATTCCCTTCATAGTTGATTCAACGCACTCTTGGAGCAAGCGCTTGGTCTGTTTAAATTTATTTAACAATGTTTTGGTGTTACTCACAAAATATTTCAAATACGCTGCAACCAAATGTTAATCGTATGTACTAATATTTTGTGTGATGCTCTAAAATTAATAAGATATATTAATATTTATGTATATTTTCTTGTGTAGGAGTTGAAGAGGGATTTATATAAGATATTGATGTTTCAACGTTTCAATTTTTCTTGCAATTTTGTGTTGCTCTGGGCATTACTTCCATTTTGTACTAGTTTCATAGAATTGTCATCATTGACATAGATTTTCGGATCTACTTTTACAATTATGCATTGTTATTTAGTTGTTACAGGCTGTTAGCTCTAATAACTAATTTATAAGTAAAGTATAGTAATGATGGCATACCGTTGTCGATACAAAAAATTGACTTTATCGAAAAAACAACCCTCAACCGAAGCACTGAACTAGTGACTTATTAACACTCTATAAGGATTGTACCATTCAAATACTACGGATTCCCAATACAAAACTGAGTATACCACTCTGTTTATGGTCCTCATTTCACTATCGTCTCCATTTACTCTTTGCATACGACTTGAATTATAAGAAGAAATGCTCCAATACTAACGCAAATTACTATATTTTTTGGTGTAGTAATAATTTAAAATAAGAATGGTATAATAATTACTAAATATTGCGGGAAATCTTAACGATAAATTACTAGTTAATTACAACTTTTTTACAATTTTTTTTAACAGACTAGTCGATAATTCCATGTAATTTTTTTACTTGGTTATACATATAATATTATTTGTAATGTAGTGCGATAGTTAAAATAGATTTTATATTTAATGTTGTTTAACGTCTAATTGTAGCTGGTTTTTTAAAGATCAAAAATTTCCAAAACACGATGTGTAAAGTGTATAAACGTTATTTGCTGTTAAAACGTTATTTACTGTTAATATTTCTCGTTATTTTTAATAAAAGTAAATAAATATATTACACGCAACACGTACTTGTGTAGTACAAAAACGTCGAGTCGCACTAGATGGTCCTCAATTCTCCAATATAAGATTCTATGCCGTAGACGGGAGTAAAAATCAGAATAATATACAGTTTGACAAATATTTATATTACAGCATCGTTTGAGTTGTATACCGTAACAGGTTTTGGCAAAATTAATGATACTCTAAATGCGAAAATATATCCAAATAACTTATTACAGCCATTTTTAAATACATTTACATGTTGATAAACTGAAAGAAGGATATTGCCATCAGAATAATGCTAGAGACCAATACCAAGATTAATTGAGTAAATTCTTCCAGAATGCTTGTATTAGACTTTTTGCAACGATTTCCAGATTTGACAATTCTGAACCATTCCATTTATACAAATTTAACCAGAAAACATAGATGATAGAGCAATTATTTCACAGAATTTAATGAATATCTTTAAAATTGAGTAGTAATTTTATGAATCAAACATGAAGGGGCTGTTTTCAAACTGAAATTGTTGCATAAACATTGTTGTATATATAAGGTGGCCAATATATACCTGACTAATTTAAATAGCACGCCATTTTTATACGTGTATCTCCGTAAGTTGTGCTCTAGTAATTGTTTAAAGTACATGTGTTAAATTTGTCATGGAACGCTACACGATCTAACAACACCTCCGGATTGTTAAAACGATGAAGTTAAAGACTTGTCAAGGTCGGTTCGTGTTCAAACTGTTCGTACCTCGGAAAATGTTGAGAGAGTTCATGAAAGTGGAGTGAAACGCTCTGAGATCTCTACCATACGTCGTTTTTAAGAACTGGACATTCGTCGCACGTCATCAGGCACTAGTTTAGCATTTGTGGCCATACAAAATTAGGTTGACCTAAGAGATACAGTTTTGAGACATCGAAATAAAATTCTCGTGCCATCCATCAACGACTACTTCATCCCCGCCGACCCCAGCTCCTTAAATTCAAAGAATTAACCTGCAAAACATGTGGTCCCAGCAGGACGAAGCAACTTGTCGTACAGCTAGCGAAACAATGAATTTTTTGTGGACAGTGTTTCCAGGGTGTTTACGATTTGGCAATGTTATCTGGGCCGTAAAGTCAGCCAATTTAATAGCTGTAGACTTCTTTCGAAGAGGATTTCTAGAAAATAATGTTCATGCAAACAAACCAAACTCTGTAGAGTAATTTAAGAACAAAATTCAGGAAGCGAATCTAAAGATTCCTCCCGAAACCTACCAGAAAGTGATGGACAATGAAATTAAGAGGACTCAGGTTTGTGTGGCTTCCAGAGGCTGACAATAGTCATACATGGATATATTTTGTTTAAGTATTTAAGAGACAAACCAGATACATAGATATTAACCACTTTTTACGTATGTAGCTACATATTTGTCCTAGCAAGGAACCAAATCTGTTAACAATCTTATTTTACATATTTATTCTGACAGCATAAATTAACGAAAAAATCGTGGCTCTAAGACTAGCTTGTAAAAATACTTAATCATATGGTAATATTAATTGTTACTGGTCAACATTGAATTAAATTTGTTGAAATTTTGTGCGTATGTTTTGTCTAGTTTATGATCTTTCATAAACAATTCTTACCATTAAATAGTTAGTGTAAGATGAATATTCGGACGGACATAAAAGTTATTATGTCAAACGGAGAATTCTATCGATATTTTCAGTTACCGTTCCTAGGTAACTGATATGTATGTATAGAGAATTTACTAAGCAAACATAAAATCAGAAAAGAATTATTATTAAATGAAATAATACCATGTCATATAACGACAAAGTTGTGTTGCCCAGACTATAAATAAATATTTTGTGTAATTGGATATAGGTTGATTATGAATCTTTGAATATTAAGTAATTTTCAGTGTGATATGATTTCCTGGATGTTTTACAAAACACGAGGCATTAAGTGAAAATGTTGTATAAAGAAATCCTGGTTGTATTACAGTATTTATTTTTAGATAGGACACGCTGACAATCTTATACAATACACTATTATCAGCATTATCTTTACAAAATGCGTTATAGTACAAAGCTTCCAAGAATAGAATAAACCAATAATCGTAATTATTGGTGTACATGTTAGAATAGAAGGTAGCAGGAAACAAAATAAGACAAATGTTAATAACATTGAATGCAGTTATGAAACCTGTGTTGGATATTTTGAATTTAACATAATTACCGGTCCTGGAAGCAGTTTCGGGTAGTCAGTTGTGTATCCGATTCCTGTTCTAAAGCCGATTCCAGGCATCTGACTCTGGAACCGGGTAATCTCCTGAACGGGTACTCGGTTCCAAAAGCCGGTTCTTGACAACCTATAAAAAAACCTAAATAGCTTGCCAATGATTAGTTACATCATATTATTTCTAATGAGAGATATGCAAATATGAATTTAGGTGTTATGAAGGTAGTTCAGTTTCCCTATGACACATTTTTTCTAGTCTCTACCTACATAAATCTGAATTGTCTACGTAATTAGCTCAGCTCCATATTTGACCTAAGTGTTGTAGTTTTTGTTATCATTCCTTATAGTAACTAACATAAATCTAACATAAAATGGTTTTGTTTTGTTTTGCATGGTGATATTTATTGTTGTACTTCACTATAGTAGTGGCAAAACACATTATTTATATATACTTTCCATAGTTTTATAGCCTTTCTACATTCACTATTTATCGATTTTCCATTGTATAAATATTACAGCAAGTCAGTAATGTATACCACGTATTTACTTCCTTTACCAATGTTTAAGTAGAAACGTCGAAAATTAAACGAAGAGACAGAGAACATTTGTAAATACGATGAAGACGTTAACAATAAGGGAAGTAGAAAGCTCGTTGTTACTTTACATGATAGAAATTGCCACTTAACAAGAACAATCGTGCTTTTAGCAAACATCCGGTTCAAAATAGTTGAGGAGGAACACCGGTTTACGAGTACTTCCTTTTGAACAGAAATATTCTGTGAATGTCATTAAAATACTTCAAGATCCACTTTTATAAAATACGCATTATGATTATGAAACTGTAAATATGTTAGATATTTATTTATATACTCACGAGAAGTGTTTAAAAATACCACTGTCATTTATAAATACATATATAGAGTAGCCTGGAATTTCACTTCGGTAATCTTACTCCGGATATTATAATTATAGTAGCGCAAATATAATTACATGTGTATGTTTGAATGAACGTAAAATTTCTTTCTTGTTTTTACAGTGAATAAATTCGAATACGCTAGAAAGCATAACTAGAGTTATTTCGAGATATAATCATATCGCAGGCATAGCATCCTTGATATTGCTAATATACTTAATGTTATATAAAATTAGTTTCTATGAAATTTTAGGTATGCGATTCATGACTAATTAATGAATCGCTGTAGAATTCGTAATAAATATTAATTTGCATATTATCCACAGAACCGGCTACTTACTCACTCACTTAAGAGTTAATAGAGGAAATAAATACGTATTTGAAATATGTTAATAATGTTTATGATTCATCATTACTTAACTGTGTATACGCTGTATTACCGATAATGTTTTTAAACAAGTTTTATCGGAATAGTATTTTTTAAAGCTTATAACTCCAGTTTTGTTTGATTTGTTAATACTTAAGAACGCTATTTCAAAAGGATATAAAATAGTGTTAAAGTACATCACTTTAATTTTTTTAATAATTAAAAATCTCTTGCTCCTATTATTTTGTTTTTTATTTCTGCATCTATTTCTGGTGTTTAATGTTATGATGTCCAAGTATTTGAATCTGTCAACCTCCTCAAATGTAACCATTCTTTATTTTAATGATTTTTTTTTTGGGTTCGTTATCTTTTCTTACAAACCTTAGGTTAATTATTGCTTCATAAGTTCTTATAGTTTTTTTAATTATCTTTTCTTTTCGTCTTCAATGTTTCTTATCTTAAAAAATTGGACACATTTTATTAGATACCGTGTATTATACTGCTGCATTGATAGTTATATTGTGTATATGTTAAAATATTGTGGAAATATTCAGAGAAAAAAACAATTTTTGTGCGGATTCAAATTTATCACTACATCAGAATAAGGGTGCCGATAACAGGATTCCACTCACCGTTTAGATTGCAACAAGTAATTTACTAGTAAATAAAGATAAAATTAATTACGAATTATTACATATTCTTAAATTTGAATAAAAATTATATCTAAAATGAATTTTCTCTCCTTGAATAGTATCAATCTCAATTTTTATATAAATTATATTTTTATACAAATTATATTTTTATTAATGATGAAGAACGTACTCCTAACTCTAACAGGTACAAAATTGAAATATTTATTATTATAAACATTAATAACAGTTTCATTTTGACTTATTACATAGTTATATATTACGGAATCATTTAAAACGGATGTGGTTTTATATTTTCTTGAAGGTCAAAGAAAACGATTACATTGACTGTTCTCTTTAACTTATTGTTATGATAGTACACCGTTAACATTTATTTTTTCCTAAGCACTATACTCGCATACATCATATCATGCTTGCAACTTTGCGTAAATTTTAGATGACGATGTAATGTTAATCCATGAACACGTTCATGGGAAATAATCCAATTCAATCAATGTAACACTGACCAGCATATTCAATTTAAACAGAAGATGCTTGTATTACGACATAATCAAATAGTGAAAGTATTGATTTTTAACGAGTTCAAGTTTGATGTTCGTTCATGATGAACTAAATTTAGACGAAAGCCTAAGTAAATAGACATATTTTATTTCTTTATTTAGTTATTACTATTGACATATTTATTTTGTTTGGATCATGATGTATAAATATAATTTGAGTTATCTGAAAATGTTCTCAATCACTCCGTAATTTACTTTAAATTGCGAGGTTGAAATTTTATCTAAACTTCATTAGTGAATGTTGTCCTATCGATTACTATATCTTTCTGTAAAGTAGTTACAGATTATTTAAATTTTATGATATTATGATTAGGAATTAAAAATATGAATATTTGTAAATTACACGTCATATTTGTATCTATAATTTTTACACGAGGTATTTGACCATCATATAAAAGTCGTATACTGTATTATATTTTCGTCTAAATAACTATACAAACTTGAATTAACTTTCTACAATACTAAGAATAAGGTAGTAACGAGTATATTTAACTGCTAATCGAAATTATATGGTTTCATTTTATTGAACACCGCATTGACTATTGAAGGTCTAGTGTTACTATAGCACAATAAAGAACGAGTTTCATTTTACTGTCGTACTAGATTTGATTAGGGGTGATATTGCACTGCGACCGGTTGATCTATTGTGCCCCCTTGCATAAGCTGTAAGCTGCTGGGGTTTGCCCGTTCTGATAGCTCCCCATCCAGTCTAAAAGGTTTAATAAACTGCAATAACTGTGATAATCCCAGAGAAGGTGTTTCTTCTTCGTCTATAACGTCTTTGCCGGGATAATTTACTCGGATTTCCGTAATAGCGGTGCAGTTAGTTGTCAGGTGTTCCGGATTTTCATCTTCCGCCCCGCAGAACCTGTAATCTCTATACTGTTTCAAACCTATCGTTGTCATGTGTTCCCCAAGGTAACAATGCTCTGTAAGGATCGTAGTCTGTTCCTACTTAGTTCTAGAAACTACTGTCGCACTAGTTCAAGTTTAATTAGTGTTACTAATGAACGAGTGAGGCAAGTACATTATGAATTGACACGTATACTATTGTATGTATTGATATTTTACAGTTAGGATTACTGGTTACAGATTACCGTATAGATTAGGCTTACTGGTAGTATGTATTTGACGAAATACAACATCATGATTACGTCGACGATTATAATCGCTTCCGACGATATGGTTTACTAAAATGCTATTGTCTAAATTTGTAGTAACATAATATATGGTACCAATATCTCACTAAAATTTCCCTTAAGTGTCTATAGGCAATGTGATTAGTCCTCAATTGAGTATCAAATGTGATCGCAACGCCGTCAATCTTTTTTGCGGCCCTCAAAAAACTAGTTTCTGTCCGATCCTTGTATTCAACCGCAAAAATCAAATTTTGCATCGTTTGGATGAGTGCGTTTCTTCAAAATTCTTTTTACAACAGTTTGTACTGCAACATTTTTTTAGGATATTACGGCAACTAAAGTTTTTTTTGCTCAATTATACAAAGCAAAACATTTTTCAATTTTCCCTTACGCGTGTGGCGTTTTAAAAATATTTTCAACTGCAACTATTGAATAGTAATCAAACTTTTCGTGTAGCATTAAATTTGATAAATTTTCAATTTTCAATTTTATTTATATGATTTAAATGTAAAATGTCAGTGCAAGGGTTTAAAATTACTAAAAATAGTCTACGATTATTACCTCGTTACTTTGTGTGTAAATGTTCCTCTTCTACTATTTTCCTCCACATTGTTCTATCTGTCGTTCTGGTCTTGGCGTCCTTAATTCCCATAGTTTCCAGATCCTCCGTCACCTGGTTCTCCCATCTTACACGCGGCCTGCCTCTTGGTCTGTTTCCATGCGGCTTCCATTTCGTGATTTTTTTTAGTACCGATTCTTGTTCTCTCCTGTTTATGTGTCCGTACCATCTTAATCTGTGTGCTTTAATTGTTTTGATTATATTCTCGCTTTTCATTATATCGACTATTTCATGATTCCTTAAGAGGCAAGTTCAGTGCGAAGTAGTAAAATTCGCTGCCAATAGGGGACGGTAGTGTAGTTTACGAAAACGAAGAACTGTACGCTTGGTAAAACACCTTACTTACAGCTTTGGCCATATGTTGGTAGATAGCGAAAATGTAAATCACAAATTCGTGGCATCTGGCAGTATTATTTCCGAATTACGATATTTCGTCGACTATATCACCTCATCACGCACATTTTTGTCAACCAATCACAAGTTGGAATTCCTTAGCAACAGCCAATGACATTCATATTATAGCGAAAAAATCACGTGTGGATTTTAATAAGTGATAAAATCACTCGTGGTTTTATCAATGCTAATGGAGTACTACCTTATTTCCTTAGTGACCAGCCAAATACATGGCAAAATGAACACAACCGAAGACAGTAAATTACGAAATTCGTGATAGAGTCTTTTTATTTTTCTGATAAAATTGATTTGGATAATTTGTTCGCCCTTGTTGATCCTAAATAATTTATTATCTCAACAAGCACTTACAAATTATCCAAATCAATTTTATCGGAAAATCTTCGTCACTTGTTATATTACTTATGAAAAACAAGTATACGTAAGAATAAAGTCTCAAAATTTTATCTTTACTTATGTAGGTACACAATCCATTCTGTCTTTGTAGTAAAAGAATTGCTTCATAATCACAAAGTAGATCGAAATGTGGAGGAAAGTTCCTCTTTGCGGTAAATAAACATCAACAGAAAATATAAAGTGTCACAAGAAAAGTTTTCCGTTTCCAATCGTTGGAAGTATTAGAAGCGTACTTACTAAACAAAGCTAATAGTAACTTCACTTCTTTCTCAATATCAAATATCAATTGCAAACACAAAATATCGTTATGATTTTCTTATGTTTAATCTGTGAGTTCGAAAGAGTGCGATAAATACAAGATACAACTGATTAGTTTTGTCTAGCTAGTATCAGATCCGACGAAGCACCGATTTCATTTATAAAATGTTCTTTGCTTATGCGCGGTAACCATGGCGACTGTTATGCACCTAGATTATTTGAAGTTACGATGTTGGTAGCAGTCTGGACGCGGACGATGTGAATCAGATGTGACACGGGGAATTTTCGTAGTTCAGGATAAGTAACTAAATATTTGAAAAAATGGGCGTGATTTAGTTCCCGCCGCGCATGTCCATTCTAGCGATTTTGTTCTAACTGCAACCGATCCATTATTTGTTGCAATATCTGTATCGCATTCTGTCTTCGACGTACGATGTCGTCATAGTGCCATCTATGTAAGAAGAAGCGTAACTACTAGCAAACATAGAGGTTGTCGTCACTGCTTTTACTCCATAAGAAGTAATGGAACAACTTTCTAGATTTAATTCTGAAGTTTCTGTTCATAAAAAAATAATGAAAAAAATTGAGTATTATCTACATTATAATCTTAATGTCTCATACATTTTTTAATAAAATCGTTTGAACCGTTAGCTAAATAAATGGAATTTTGGATAAGAAAATGCAATTACAGCTAAACGGCTCTAACAATTTTGTTCAAAATTTGAGAATACTTTTACTAGAAAATCTAAAACTTACACAATTTTTTTCATTTTTTTTCTATGATTTTTAAGGAAAACGGGACTGAACTTGACTCTTAATATTCTATAATCTTCTTCGTTTACTATCTTAGGTCCATATATTTTCCTTATAATTTTCCTCGGTTCTCTTGCTTGTTTGTGAGACACATCGTCTCCGCCCCTTAAATTACTACAGGTCTTATGGTCGTTTTGTATAATCGAATTTTTGTGTTTTTGCTTATTTTCTTATTTATTATGATAGTTTTGTATTTATAGTATGCCTTATATCCTGCTTGGATTCTACTTTCTATTTCGTGTCTTTTCTCATTTCTGTCGTTTATTATGGTTCCAAGATATTTAAAGTTACTTACTGTTTCGATTGTAAGGTGCCCAATTTTTACAGTTGACTTGTCTGCTCTTTTTGTCTTATTAACTCTCATGTACTTAGTTTTCTCTTCATTAATTTCCAGTCCTCTTTTCGTGACTGCTTCGTTTATTTTTGTAACAGCTTCTTCCAGGCTTTTCCTATTTCTTGCTAATAGGGCAATGTCATCCGCGTAGGACGCTATTTGTATGAATTTTTTGTTTATTGTTCCTTTCAATTCACATTCATTTATTACACCCTCTAAAACCACGTTGAAAAGTGTTGCTGATAGTGCGTCTCCTTGTCTTACTCCTTTATTCACCGCAATCTTGTCGGATATTCCTTCAAGTGTTGGTTAGTTAATTTTGGTGGAATTTCTATGTTCTTAGCGTCTATTAACATTTTATCCCTATTGACGCTATCAAATGCTTGCTTGAAATCTATAAATATTATCTGCAGTTCCATGTCTTGTTCATAACATTTTTCAATAATTTGATTTACGGCGTATATTGCATCTATAGTCGACCCTCCTAGCCTGAAGCCATTTTCATAATCTCTATTGCTTCTTCGGTATACAGTTTTATGCTTTTTAGAATTATTGATGTTAATATTTTATGTACTATATTTAGCAGCTGAATTCTTCTGTAGTTTTCGCATATTGTCGGGTTATCTTTCTGCATAATTGGTAAAATAAATATAAGTATAGCTAGTTTAATTCTAAAAACTATTTCCTACTGTTACTTTGTTAAAAGTTTATCTGCGAACAGCTGTAAATTTTATAATTATTATAACGTTGCACCTATTCATCATTAATCTTTTATGCAATTTTGAAATTGAATCTCATTGATACTATTCTTACTGATCATTTCTATAAGCTCTCAAATAAGCAACCTGCTTTTGTATGCACTCGTTAACGAATTTTTAGACTTATATCTGGAAAATTATTTTTGATGTTACTATTGATTTTTGTATAGGAAATTAATAACCTTTTTTTTCCTTTATTATAGTCTCAAGATGGTTTAGTAAGCCGTCCAACATCTAACAGACATCGATCGCCGACGGCTAGCACTAGCACCAAACCAGAAATGGAGGAATCCGGAAATTTGTCTCATACACTGGATGAAATAGGACCAGCCGAAGGCGATACTTCCGAAGTCTACTATCCACATTCTTTTGTCTCGAATGGCAGTACTGAACATGTTAAAAACGAAGACGAAACAGATGGCTCTAGACCAAATCCCGTTATAGAACAATTAGAAAGTAAAATTGTCCGGACTAAGGACTTAATACGTACTGAACAGAAACTTCGAGATGGTAGGTACACAATAACAATCAACAAGAAAATTTACTAAATAATATTAATAAAGTTGTTTCTGCAACATGGAAATAAGGTTCTTACGAATATCAATTATGTTAAATTTTATATTATACTCCATACAATAGTACCTAACAATATAAATATTTATATTAATTTCTGTATACATAAGTATGTATATATATATTTCAAAGATTTGTAATTTTCGTATTTGTAATTCGTATTTGTAATTTTCGTATTTTCGGCATTTGATACATTAATAATTGCCGCCAGTTTTCTTTAATTGTGATGAAATGTTTCATATTCATGTTCACAATGTTCCTGTACTAAGTGAATGCCGCCTCTAAAAATTACTCTGACTTACTAATAATTAATCGTTTTATGCTAATAGTATTTCATGCTATTGTAGATAATGTTAACGAATACTTAAAATTGGCTACAAATGCAGACAAACATCAATTGCAAAGGATAAAAGCCGTCTTTGAAAAGAAAAATCAGAAAAGTGCTCAAGTTATAGCGCAATTACAAAGAAAGCTCGATAACTATCAGAAACGTGTGCAAGCGTTAGAGACACAGGGTGTTCAAGGCCATAAACCTACCAGAGAAGTTCTCAGGGACATGGGACAAGGACTGAAGTAAGTTAAATTGTTTTTATAACCACACATTTCAAAAATACAAGTATATTTTTTAGTAGTAAAGTATTTATGAGTGTTATATATAATTAAAATTAATTTTTTTCAGAAATGTTGGAGGTAACATTAGAGACGGCATATCCGGTTTTAGCGGATCTGTTATGTCCAAGCCAAGAGAATTCGCTCACTTAATCAAAAATAAATTTGGAAGTGCGGACAACATTAGTCAACTTTCAAGTATGTATTTCTTAACAATTTAAATTTATATCCATGTATTTATGTCTTGTCTGTTGTAAAAAAATGGACGATGCATTTTGCATTTTATTTGTTAACTCGTTGTTTTTTATTCACTGCAACTTTGGAATTGGTATAAGTTATAGCCGTAGAAGGTAAACACAAAACAGTATCCTTGATTACCCGCCATCTAGATTGTAGCAGCTTCCGATACTGGTTACCAGTATCTACGCTTTCCAATAGAGCATGAATCACGTCATCAGTCACATCTTAGTATTGTAAAAAGCGACGTATGTTTGAGTTTATGTAAATACTCTTTTGACATATTGCTCTACTTAGTAAGTCATTTTCCAACTGTTCACATAAAATGCTTTGTACCCCGCGAGCCAACTTTCATTTTGATTGGACAGTAGTCCCCAAAAACTAACTGCGTCTTCATACAGATTTAAATCCGGAAGAATTTACTTATATATCATTACATATCCGTTTTACTTTTGTAAACTTTTACTTATGTTTCGTAACCACTTTCTATTTTTCCCAATTTTAATTCAAGCAATGGCAAGACATTTTTTGTGTGTTTTTGTTTTAACGTACACCACTACCATCAAGAGAAATACATTTTATTGTTTTATAGTGAATTGATAATGTAATACATTGAATAATTTCGTAAAATCGGTCTCTAATCTTAGCTATAGTGTGTGGAAGTTACTAAGTAAACAAATTAACTACGACCAAACATCTTAATAGTTTAATAGAGACGAAGAAACGAGTTTTATAGAGATGAACCTCCTAATTATAAATCTGAACATTGTGTATTTTATGTATTAGTGAAATCCTAGTAGATATCATGGGAAAGACAACGATACAACTATCATCCTCGTATTAGAAAAATATTCCGCGCAGTACATTGCAGGAATATAGTGTGAACAACAAAGATTGAAGTGTGTTGATGCTATATTTCTTTCCATTTTTTTTTTCAAAATTATTTTCTAGTTTGACCTTTACCAAAATTCATTTTAATTTGCTGTCAACTAAGAATATTAATCATTCATTTGCACATATACTAACTGTTAGAAGTTACTCTTTCGATAATTTAGCAACATCGAATATTATTCAAAATAATGTATATTATGCTATTTAAAATTAACTAAAACAATGTTTTCAATTTACCTTGAAAAATGTGATATGTTTTAACTGCTATTATTAGAGGAACTGCTCAAAGTTTGCTCCACCCCACTGCACACGTAAGCGAGCGCGGCGAATTAGTGATTCACCCACATTGTGGTGTTGTTGTCGAATCATATTAGCAGTGATAAGTCTTTGCCTGACCATCTGTCCAATGTTGACCACATAAACCACTTTTTCACCTCTGCTCCTGTAGCCCCAAATTCTCACCCTCATCTTCTTAATTTTTACGCTAACCTTGAATCAAACAGCCATGTGGCACTTAGTGATAAATTTGCCTTTCATAGCGTAACTGATACCGATGTTCTCCGCATTATAAACAAAATGTCCTCCAAGTCCATTGGGTGTGGCATTGAACACATTAAATTATGCTGCCCCTTCATCGTGCCCTTTATAACGCATATTTGCAACGCGTCCATTTCATGTAGCTGTTTTCCCAGTGCCTGGAAAAAGTCTAGGATTTTACCTCTACCCAAGAAAAACCGCCCTGAATCCTTATCGGACTT
This sequence comes from Holotrichia oblita, assembly GCA_023690525.1. Taxonomy (NCBI): domain Eukaryota; kingdom Metazoa; phylum Arthropoda; class Insecta; order Coleoptera; family Scarabaeidae; genus Holotrichia; species Holotrichia oblita. Next base: position 107,321,886 of record CM043015.1, on the reverse strand, counting down.
ACGTCCCATCAGTATTCTTTGTGCGATATCTAAGGTGTTTGAGAAATTATTAGAGGAACAAATACGTTATTACATTACTTTAGCTGAGGTCCTACCTCCCTATCAGTCTGGCTTTCGTCCTGCCTACAACTGTGCTTCTGCTCTAACTGCCGTGACAGATGACATCTTCACTGCAACTGATCAGAGCAAAATTACTTGCTTAATACTTCTAGATTTCTCACGCGCATTCGACACCGTTAATCATGAACTCTTATTAATTATCCTGGCTTCCATCGGTTTTGGTCCGAGTGCGTCTCGGCTGATTCAAAGCTACCTGTCATTCCGTTGCCAGGAGGTGGAGCTGTCTGGCAAAACATCGAATACCCTCCCAGTGAGAAATGGAGTCCCGCAGGGACTTATTTTAGGTCCACTATTATTTACTTTATATACGTCCAAGTTGCATAAGTGCCTTAATCATTGTTCTTACCACTGTTACGCTGATGACACACAGATTTACCTTTCCTTTAATAAGTCCGATCTTGCGTCAGCAAATGCTTCTATTAACTCGGACCTTGCTAATATTGTTGGTTTTGCCGAACAGCATTCCTTGAATATTAACACAAACAAAACATCTGTTCTTCTTTTTGCAAAGAAAAATGATATTACATTTGCTACCGATAACTTGTCCATCAGAATCAATAATACAGTTTTGCCTTTCCCTGAGAAAGCCGTGAGTCTAGGATTGCAGTTCGATCGCAGTCTTAGATTTAAAGATCACATTATGAAATGTATTCGTAATGCCTACGGCAATCTGAAAATGTTATATTCGCATAGACATTATCTATCCATACCTACCAAGCGTCTTCTATCGGATGCTCTAGTCTTATCTCATTTCAATTACTGCGACGTGGTTTACGGTCCTTGCCTGGACAGCGTTACATCCCGAAGGATACAAGTAGCACAGAATGCTTGCATACGTTTCATTTTTGGATTGATAAAGTTTCAACACATCTCCCACAAGTTAAAGGAGTTAGATTGGATCAGTATGGAGCATCGTCGGCTGCTTCATCGGTACACATTCTACTATAAGGTGTTAACAACAAAGACTCCGCCCTATCTTTATCAAAGACTGACATTTAGGAGCGATGTGCATAACATTAATATTCGCTTTCCCCACTATATTACACCTCCTACCCATCGCAGTGCCTTTTTCGAACGGTCATTCTCTTTCAATATCGCACGTTTTCGCAACGCATATCCACTTTCTCTCCTCTGCACTTCTGTAGCTCCCTTTAGACGATACATGCGTCGGGTGTTGCTGGACTCAGCGGTATAGTGGGACACTGTCATGCAACCCGAATTTTATTTTCTCTCTTTGTGTGCTGGGCTGTTGATTTCATATTATTTTATTTTTCTGTGTTATATATAAGTATTCTTTCATTGTTCACTTCTTTTTTCTCCTTTAATATTGTCTGTGTGCCTTATTCATGTGCACTTATTTTCATATTTTTACATTTAACGGTGATATTGAAAAACAGACACTGTGTTTTCACAATGGTCTGAATGTCACCGTTTATTACCGTATTTGTTTTTTTTTAAATCATTACTTCGATGTTCATTTGTATTTTTTTTATTTATGGTAATAATAAAGAAATATTATTATTATATTTGCCGATATCTCAATGCGATTTCTTAATTCGTTTACATCATTAATTTGCGTTCGATACACTAATTGTTTTAGATAAACCCAATAGAAAAAGTCCAGAGGATTTAAATCCGGTGAACGTGGTGTCCAAGCCAGTGGGTCCCCCTCGACCTGTCCATCGTCCCTCGAATTTATTATCTAAGTATACTCGCACATTACGTCCAAAATGGGGAGGAGCCCCGTAGTCGTATTGATACCACATGTGTTATCTAATTTGTAATGGTACGTCTTCTAGCAAAGCCCCTAAATCGTTTTGTATAAAATTTAAATAAGCCTGTGCATTCATGCGATCGGGCAGAATAAATGGTTCTACAATAGTACATATCACTAATTATACCAGTCTATACATTAATTGAAAATCGTTGTTGATGGTGTGTTGCATGGCTAGCGTGGAGATTCTCCACTGCCCATACATGTGCGTTATGCATATTGAAAACACCATCGCGAGCAAAAGTAGATTCATCGCTGAAAAGAATATGCGTCGCAAAATTTACATCTTTGGCATGTCTCTCTAGAAGTCATTCACAATATCTTAAACGTTTGGGATAATATTTTGTAGATAGCGAATGAACTATGTTATAATGATAAGGATAGTGCTGGTTTTTTCTCAGTGTTCTTCACATCGTAAAATGTGAGACATTTGTTAAACGGGCTATCAGCTTGCTCAGCAAGCAATGTCTCTGCAGATCTACCTGGACCTGCATCTGTATACCGTGGCTGTAATTTTCCGGTATCACGTGCACGTTGAACTACAGAAACACATGTTGGAGCCGACGGCACTCGCCGATTAGGGAACAACTCTCCATACCTTCTTTGTGTTGCATCTCTATTTTGACCGCATTCACAGTTAAAATCATATCCACCAACTCACTGTTACTGTATGGATAATCCATATTAACAATAATAGTATTAAGCACCCACTAAAAATAAAAGTAATAATAAAAAAAATAAGTCGATTAACGTTCGAACTGATTCTGCTTACAAGGACAGCGAATACACATTCACGTCTAGTGATACACTGAACTTGACCTACTTACCTCGACCACAAATGTTGCCGCAATGTTGAAAACTGCAAAACATGCATTTCTGCAAATCGTATAGAAGTTGGAGGTTGGACTGAGGAGTTTATAAAGAAGTAGGAGGAAGACATGCCGTGCTACACACATTGACTGCGATATTTAAGAATTTTTTCTACAAAATCTAGGATACTTTGGTTAAGATAATATTTTGCCTTTACGTTTGAAACTATTTGATACACATTTCGTAAAAATTGCGAAAAGCTAACTTCTAACACCCTCTATAATAAGAGGTTATGTATAGAGTCGGCAAAGCGGTAAGTTTCAGTGCAGTGTGGAGAACAATATGGAAGGGCCGAGCAGTCGTATTACGGCGAGCGTTCAGTAACGTTTACGTACTCGCATCATTTATGTTCGTGACTTTCATGAGTGAGCATAGGCGATGCAGACGAATGAATATTTACACATAAAATAATGTTAAAAAATAAATAACGTGATGAAACTCTTACTGTTTTAAGAAGCTTCCATGAAATCACAAACTGGGTGACATCAATTAAATATTTGAATCATTAAATATGCTTTCACACGTGTTTTAGTCAAATGAGTACGGTGTGCAGAATAAATATTTTTTTAATGATGAAAACGACCGTTTCATATCGAGTGATCTTATACATATTTGCAAATTTAAAATAATCTCTGTGACAACTTAATGGATCTTTCGACGCACTTTCACAAATTTGCCTTAGTATGAGAATTTCTGAATCCTTGTCAATAATACTTTCAAACTTGTTCAAACTTGGGTTGGTTCAAACTTAATTATTAAACGGGTCGATGGCCGCAGTGGTTAGGTGGCTGACTATCGCTGTGAGAGGACTATAGGTGCCGGGGTTCAATTCTCTGGAGGGACGATGACATTTTTTCAGAGAGTTTAATCCCGGATCGACTTGCCATTCGCTGTTGGGAGCAAAGTGATTAACAGCGCGGCATCATAATAGGCGATATGATGCTGTCACAAAGCCAATTTAACACAAGTTACACACAGAAAAACTACACCGCGAAAGTTGCAGTAATAGCCAGACAAGCGATACAGCTTACGGAGACACTGCAACTAAGCACCCACCACACATAAAAAAAAAATAATAATACATAACCATAATTTTTGTGTGTGTCAATTCTGCTTTAATTCTTCTATCATAGTCATAGTCACGAGCAGATGTGGCATAACGTTTCTTATCGATATCCTACTTGGTAATGTGTAATCTGAATACTTGCTCCAGAAGGAGGCAGATGCTTCTTGGTCTAGTAAAGTGAACGTTAGATGACATAGAATAAAGCAAACAGGTACATTAACTGTTAATTGTTCGCTGTATTGTTTGCCACGGATTGGAGAACAGTATTTTATACATTTTAGATGACGTTCACACTTCCATCTGCTGGTACACGTCAAACAGTTGTCTCGTCTCACACATTTAATTCTATCGGTTTGGCTTTCTAAATCCGACATACTCGCTATTAGGTTTTCTACTTTCTTCGAAGTATGTCGTTTCGGGAACGTACGTAAATGCAACATTGGATAATATTTAAGATTTTCGTGACTTACGCCAACTAACAAGATATTTCAGTATATAACAAAATCGCCAGACGATAGTCCTGCATTTTAGAAGAGTGGCCAAGCAATAAGCTACATATGTCTTTGAGTTAAATGAACCACATTTGCGAAATGATTTTAAGTTGTCAATATTTTAGTTACAAATAGAAAAATATTTATGTCCAACAAGAGTCGAACCGAACAGCTTCTGTTTACTGACTAGCCCATATGTGCCACGTGACGCGCACTGAATAACAACATTGCATCAATGTATTGTGTATTCGCCGCTATTATATATACATATTTTGTACTATCTTTCTGGCAATTTATCAATTCCTTTCTTGTAAAATGTGGTTGATTTAGACTGGAAGAAATTCTTTTACAGCCTGATACAGACTGATTTGGTGCTTAGAACTGAAACAAAATTTATATAAGGAAGAGAAACCGTGGTAGTCTGAGGTCAAAAATTTCTTCTTGAATTACTGTTGCTGTATGTGGTTGCCTATTGTCCTTTTTGCTATTGACGAGTGCAAGACACTTTTGTTGGAGTTTATTTACACTATTTGCAGTTACTGAGTAACTGAGCAATTGATCAATTTGACTTCAATAGCTCGTGATGAGTTACATCTCGACAATCTCATCATACATATAAGTCTTTTTTTCATGAATATTTGCTTTTGCATTCGGTAGGGGTGGTTGATGCTTATCAAGTCTTTGTCTTTTGTGGATGATATTTTAATGGGTAACCTATTTTTTAGAGCTTGCTATAATTCTGCCTAAAGGCTCGACTTTTACCCCTAAGAGTAACTTGGGGCGATAGGCATACGATGCTTATTCCGTTTACTGAGATTAACTTGCTGACTTTTGCTAATGTCTCCAGGTGATGGTAAACAGTTGATTATGATGTATTCAACTCTTCTGCTATACGTTTTGTTGATTTGATAATGATTTTGCTTGGATATTGCCTTTAAATATACAGTGAGATAGCTTAAGAAGTCGCTGCAACTACACCCACCACAGATAAAAAAGAAGTTGTTGTCAAAGTCGAAAGAATGTTGAATGTTATTTATAACTCGACCTAATACCAACATTATAAATATCCTAAACAAGTAGTTCCGTTCTCGATCAGTTCTAGAGTTACCGGACTTAACTCCCATTGAGTACCTTTGGGGAAAATTCAAAACAATGGGTATTCAGAGAAAAGCTGCTGTTCCTGTCCAATTGCGAACAAATTGTATATCAGTATACGGTCCGACACAGTATATCAGTATCTATTTAAATGTGTAAACAAATCTAATTACAACTGCATACATACATATATTACAGGTCAATACATGACAAAAAGGTTGTCCTTAAAAACTCTTCAAGTCAAGCACAAAAAAGCTAAGAGATGTATTCTGATCTAAATTTCTTTTAAGAGAGGTTAGTACTTTAATTTATCAGAGATACAGTAATATATTTTTATAACTTGATGCTCGACACTTTTTTGCGTTTTTGGTATTTTAGTTTGTGATGGGTTTAAGGACACTCTGGTATTTTCTCTTCTTTCTTGCGTATGCGTGAGTTCATGTTTCGCAAAATAGTCTAGGTACCAGAGTTTTGCAAATGTTGCACATTGAAAGATTTTAGTGTATGCATCTTAAACAAATATTGATCTTCAAATCTTCAACTAGGTGACAGTGGCGTTCGATGACGACTAGCGTTATTTCTACTAACTCAGAATTTAACCGAAATGAAAAGTTACCCAGTTTGTTTTTGATGTCTTGTTAATATATTATTATTATTATATTAGAGTTTCAAATAAAAGTTATTTCTAATTACACGTTGCATGGCTAGCAAATATTTCCAACATAGAGAGTGTTCCTATTATACAGAATCTCGTATATATCTTGTGTTAAATGCATTCTACCTTGCGTATTATATTTTCTGTTTTGTTTTTCTTTCTTACAACAACCTTCCCCTAAATAGGTTCTTTTTTTGTAAATGCTGCGGTATCTAAATGAAAACAACGGAGAAGCTCTCAATCCCTCAAATTGATGGGTTTTGAATTAATTCACTATTCTTCATATTAACACTTAAAACTCATCAACTTGCGCAAATCTCAACTTTTGATCCATTTAGAATAATAAAGTTACGATTCCGTATAATTGGAATACTTGTATATTTAGAAATATTTTCTAGTTATGTGTTGTGTAAATAGAGACAGAGGAGATATGCGTTCTCGAATTTTAAACTGGGGAGAAAGTAATAGTATCACTTCTGAGTGGATAAATATCCAACCATCCATTATCTGGGTTGCTATAATAAAAACATGAATATGTATTTATCTATCGTTTGAAGCCGTACTTATTATCTTCCATTAACAAATACTATATATTATGATCTTGAAGTATGTACTTGTTTTTTATTTCTTGATATAATTCAAATTTTAGTCAATAAAGCAACAATGAACCCCAAATCAATTTAATCTAGAACACGCAAATTATATTTTTGTTTGAAACTAGTAGTAGTAGAATAAATTGCAAAGAATACTTCATAAATGATATCTAAATATATATAGTCGTGTGTATCAACAAAGAAATTAAATTAAGTAATTAACTGGAAAAGTTGAGCATTGTTTAGCTTAAAATAAAAGCTAACAATGATTTATAAACAATTGTTGAAGTTAAAAGATATATGTATGTATTAGATTAGAGTTCAAGATCCTTTGTACACACTTCTTACTACATACATTATACATTTACATATATTACATCATCATTCGTCGATAGTAACGATTTTTTGTATTTTTTCCTCGCTTGTAGATCTAATTTAAAAAGAAAAGTGAATTTTTGCTGTTGTTTGACTCCTTATACTTCTATTTCTCATTTATCTTCTTTACTGGGCTCTAAGTGCGTGTATCTGATCTGCGTCCCTTTATTTCGTTTTAAACATCTCTTACAATATTTACGGTTGATACTTGCACCAACAACAAGCAGTGAATATGTTTTTAATATTTGTCCTACGCTTGTATTTCTGTGGGTGTAGGGGTTTAGTTGATTCCTCACTAATCATTAGGAAGTAGTTGATAACATACTTTTTAATAAACATTTTAGATAGTAATGGGAGACAGATGAACTCATCGCATGGTCTGAGATCAAATATGTGGCAACTTAAAGGAGCAAGTGGTGGGTTATACTAACCAAGTATATCTTTAAGAATTGTTAAAATAATTTTTTTGAGCAAATAACGTGTCGTAGTTTTTCTCATTTTAACTGCAAAATTTAATTCGATTAAAATATTTATCATCCATTAATTTCTTTGTTTCTAATACCCTGATTGTATATACGCGGTGTCCATTTGAATAGTATATTTTATAAACCCACATCACGCTAAATAACAAAGCACTAGTATAGCATGGCCTGCACTGCACCGTAACCTCGTGGTTATAATCCGTAGCGTGGTACATAGGGCCTGGGACCACAGGTTCCGAAGGGAGTGGAACGAATGGAGGTGCCGGGAGCGAGCAAGGAGAGAAAACTCACCACGGATCAGCTACACTGCCCGCCAATCTTCATTGCGCTACGTCCCATAACTCCATGAGCCAAAATGTGCCTCAGAAGTTCCCCAGTGACGAAGGAAGTGAATGTAGCAGTGTAATGACCAGCGAAAGTATAGAAAGGTGAGCATGAATTATTTTCGGCAGAATTCAAGCAATATTTTGTAAGACTGTGTTTAAATACGGGATATAGATATTTTGATAGATATTTTGGGATGGATTAACTTATTGTAAACGTATCGGTCGCGATTTGATCTTATCTATATATGTAGCTTTCCTAAGTGTTTTGTATAAAACGATAAGGATGTTCAGTTTATTTTCAACCTTCGTGCGTAAATTATTATTGTCAAGTTTACGCGGTAAACAAATAAAAATGCATATTATAACTTATGTAATTTGGATTATAACTTCTTAAAAGATTAGTTTAGAACGGTGCAAGTCCTATAACCGAATCGAATCAAAATAATGTTACTTGCGCTTCATGGTTCCGATGCGTCGGTACATAGCGAATTGCTGACTGAGAATATTTACCAAAGAGTCGTAGATCGTTTAGAAAATAAATTCGCCAGGTGAGATATGAGATTTATTGTGAAAGAGCTGACCAGAGACATTGATTTTTAATTTTTTGTATTTGACAAAGGATAACTTTGAGTAAACCTATTATTATATTTTATTGTACTTCATAACTACATTAGAATTTGTAATATTACCCTAGGTATGGAAGAGGTCAAGAAGATGTATCCCAAGATTCGAAATTGAAAGCGCTTTACAATGAACTCCAAAGTAAACAGCAAGAATGTGCAAGACTGAGGGACTTGGAAGATAACTACAAAACATTACAACAAGAAGTAACATTTCTACATACCTCTTTACAGGTATAAGAACTTCATATTTTTTCTTGGAATATACTGTCTTTCCTAAGTAGTGGCTAAACATTTACCAAATTAAAGTAGGTAATACATAGTAACTAATGAATGAAGAAAAAATCGACCAATAAAAATATTCAAAAAATCAGTTGAAAATGCCTGAGAAATGATAATTGCTTGGTGAGAAGTACTAAGCAAATGCTGCGATGTTTGTATGCGCATATTTATTATTTGAGTGTAGAACAGGTATTGATTATCCAACATTAAGCAGTGCCGGCCAATTTGGTTCTTATGCTAGAGCAGTTGAGCATTTTTATTTGGATTAATTACTATTTCTTACATACTTCCATTTGGCAAACGTTTGCCTTCTACTAAGGAAAGAATCTGTATGTGATATCTTGATAATTTATTGAATAATTTGATGTATATATAAAAGCCTGTTCTATTTTTAGGATGAGCGATTTAAATCTGATAGACTGGAGGAACAAATTAATGACTTAACAGAATTACATCAAAATGAAGTAGAAAATCTGAAACAGTTAATGAATGAATTGGAGGAAAGAGTGCAGTATCAGAGTGAAGAAAGACTGAGAGACATTCATGAGATGTTAGAACATTGTCAAACAAAGGTAAGTTTTACAAATTCAAGATAATGTAAAATGCGACCCCTAGCTTAATAACTATTTATTATTTTTTGTATTATTTTCAGATACAAAAAATGGAACACCAAGCTCTTCAACAACAACAATATGTAACAATAGAAGGAATAGATAATTCTAACGCTAGAGCACTAGTAGTTAAACTTATTAACGTTCTGCTGACTGTTTTGCAAGTAATTCTTTTGCTTGTTGCTACCTGCGCAGGGATTATTATGCCATTTCTTCGCACCAGGTTAGACATGATATTTTATTAACAATTTTTCTAATTACTAGAAATATCAGCAATTCTAAAATTTAGATTTGTATATATTTTAAGTCGGTCTAACAGTTCATCTGTTGTTATTTGATGTAATTAATATTTCATTATGGGCACCTGTTTCATGTTCTAACATTTATTTTTATAGTCGAGATAGTACTAGAACAGTCACTGTGTTGGAAGTATACGATGGAAAATACGCTGATAAATTGTCTCTAACAGCATCACGATCCACAATACTGACTAGGACGTTCTCAAAAACATGACACAGGGTAACTTATGGTTTATTTACTCTTTACTAACACTGTTAATGCTAGAATTACTAACATTTGTTTATAATTCATCAAAAGAGTAGTAAGTATATACTAGTGTTATTATTTCAAGAAAACAATATGAAAAAGACAATACTGAGAACCGTAAACGTTTATTTTCTCAGCGATTGCCTCAATAATACTTTCTGTTGTTTTTCCAGTATTTCAATGTCATAGTAGTAATAATGGAAAAAAAGAGGCAACTAATAATAACTTGTCTGAACTAAGGGCTGTGGAATATGTAATATTTTAAACGTGAACACAATCTCATAGTAAATGTGGTGGTTGTTTTTTATTGCCTATTTCTTAAATTACTTATGATTAGCATTTTCAAATGTGTTTACCAACATATTTTCTTTTGTGTACCTACATATTTGTTGTCAAAATGTGTCCTCTCTTTATGAATGTATCTCTTGTACAAGATAGCGTTGTCTTGATGCAATAGTTTTCTGGTTATTCTCATTTCTTTGTAAAATACCAATATTCCAGAAACAACAATTGGAAAGATGATTAGACTTTATTTAACGCTAGGAGATCAATATTGTTATGTAATACAATGTGTAAGGTGTATAAGATAATACTACATAAGTTCATCAACAAAACAAATAGAATACACTACAACAAGCACTTAATTAGAGATCATTGAAAATCATTAAGAAAATATATAACTCGACACGTACTATTCTTAAGACAAATTCCAAAGAATTTATTACAACAAAATGAATTAAAATGAACAGCACGAAAAATGTAGACCGGATTCCAGGATTAAGAAGTATTTCATGTCTGAATGTGTGCAGATAATCTTTATGTAATGTTTTATGGAAAGCGAGAATAGGAAAATCTTATTACTGATTGAACCCGAATGCTACCATAGTTATACATTAACCAGAATCCTTATAAAGAAGAGGACCTATCAATAGTGAAACTATTCAAGAGTATGTGAATTCCTATTTTGATTTTCGGATGCAAAATGTGGGACTCCAGTCGACTCTCAAAACGACTCATAAAAGCAAACGAAATGCGTTACTTAAAAGCGGTAGTAAGAGTGACAAATTAAACTAGTCAATAATAATCTAACTTCAGATGGGTACAGGAGTAGAGATACTAAATAATTAGGCAGTTTTGATACTAATACAACAAAGGCCTGGAACGGCATTATACAAAGACAATACAATTGCAAATATGTCGGCAGTATCGGCTTAAATCAAGTATAGGATGCTAAATTAGGGACCTGGTACGGCAAGTATCCATGATGACAATAATAAATACAAATACCATGGTATTGGGCAATATACTGAAGAGATCTGAAATTTGGAATGTTAGTGGAATGCAATATATAATTATATGTGTATGTAACTAACAGTAGCTAATCTGAATGAATGTTGTATATGGAACAAGCTAATCCACAAAAGTGCTGTTTTATGTCATTCAAGTAATTACAAATGTATATACATAGTTGAAAATATCAAATCTAAACTCTACCATATTATTGTTTTAAAAACCGCAATGCCACATTTATAGTATTTGGAAGACAAGATTGGTGCTTCTAAGAATATTTAAAAATTGCTAAAATTTTTACTTGAATTATTAGCATTTCAAAAATATGTATATGTGGAGCGAATATAACAACAATTGTTTAAAATATATGCCCCATTAATTACGCTTATCAAATTTACATGTAACTTCTATTAAATTAAGAATTCATTTTAACTAGCAAATAGTTTACGCCTCGAGGATCTAAAAAAAACGGGTATCTCAATGGTCTCAATGGTACATCCAGATATCACTAAGTTCACCAGCTCAGAGGACAAGTCGGATTTTCATGGTTACCATACTAGGATGTAATATACTTAGATACTTCGATACGTATATACCAGATGGATACATGTAATTAGAGTCTGGGATTTATTGTAATACATGCAGCTGCCACGTCTGGCGGAAGAGAAAAATGACTAGAAGTGGATAAGCGGACCTTTCTTCGTTTGTCAGTACCTATAGATATATGACATCGTTGTTCTTCTATATTTAAAGTCATACGGTTTGTGACATTTATCAAAGTGAGATCACAACAATTATTTTCAGGATATGTTTAAAACGAAGTTTGGATGAACATTGTAAACACTAAATGAATTTTTCGTTATAGGTTGTGTAATATTTCAATTAATTTTTAATTTATTTTTTCAATGTGTTGTCCAAATTTATATTCTCAATATGCAGTCTACATAATATCCATGTATACCACACAGAAATTCTTACTGTGTTTGTTGGGTGCTCTCAGGCCCTGTAGTGATGATCTCTTTGTATTTTTTCAAATGTAGAAACATCAATCGACATATATGTACATACAGTTGCGGCCAAATGTTATAGGCACCCCTACTAAATTGATATTCTAAATTACCATTAGTAATTTCTAAGAAAATTGTCTTGAAGATTTATATATTATCTACTAACAATTATGCACAAAACCATGACATGTATTTTATTTTAAATGGAGTTGATCAGTTTTAACGCAACGCTAAAATATGTAACCTGCCTATAACATTTGGCCGCAACTGTATATCTACACGTAGCTAACTAGTACAAAAACTTTTAGTAGTTTTTACGTGGAAGTATAAGCAAATTGTTTTCAAATTGAGAGAAGTGATTTAATTCTTCTAATTAACCATAATTAATCTGGTAACATATGATTCTGTCTTTAGGAACCTTAGTTTAACTTATAAGGCCCTAATTCTGTCTTTTCTTGTATAGTCAAACTACACCTTTCATAATCTGCACAAATCTATTTACCAATGTATATTTATTATTTTTTAATTCATAACAAAATGATATTGTCAATCTAAAATGAAAGCCTTGTGTTTTCTGTAAATTGTCTAAACACAAAATTAGTTATTTATAGACCGGCTTAGAATATAAAGAACCATGCAGATGAAATTAATTTGTTTCTTTTTTATTCCAGGGTTAGGATTTTGACAACAACGTTCATAGTATTAGCTGCCGTTTTTATATTACGTCAATGGCCGGAAGTTCAGGACATTGGTTCCCATGTCATGAAGCGTCTGAAAGATACTTTGGATCCAGTAAAATAGCATTTATCAAATCGATTTAATAGGAAATGAACACTATTTCTCTCTAATAGTTTGTATGTTTTTATAAATTTGTGAACGCCAAATGTGTATAAAAAGAAAACGAATTTAGAGTGATAAAAATTACCTAAGCTATACAAATAAAAATGAGACAGACTATCACAGTAATAATGACGAATTAGAATTAACGAATACGATTGTAAGTTATCACGAATACCAAGTGTGAACCCATTTTTATTGTAAATGTATTGCGCTTTATTATTACGCACTTTTTACTAGTGCAACTTTGCTATTCTACTAAATACATTAATATAAGTTTGGTGTTCACAATTATTAAATGAATACTTGTACGGTTTGACTGATAATGTCGAAGAAGAATGTGATTTAGTTCAATTTGTGTAAAAAGGATTTTAACATAGATAATAGTAACGTTTTTGTATCATACACATGAATTCTACAGTTTTATTAATTTTTCAACTTTAAAATTATATATATTTATCATTAATATTAATTACAACATTCCGAAGAGTTAATGCAAAATAAAATTTCTGCCTTGTGAAATAAACCTCTACTATTCCACTGTAAACTATAACTACGTACAAGATCTTTCTTTCATTTGACTATTCCAATAATTGCTTATAACTATTTTCTACTATTCTGTGTTCTATGCTATTACTAATTAATTTGTTTATATAGCTAATTTGTGAATGATACAAAACTTGAATATTGTAATTTTCGTCCATTCGTAGATTTTAGAGAATGTCTTATTTTTACAAGAATATTGTCTCTATAGAGACATTTTATAGTGATTCATTGAATTTTATCATTATTTCGCTAACGTAATTTTATTTATTCGTAAAAAAAAACAGACCATATACTATTTAAGAAAAGAATCATTTGTGAGATTACTTTTTAGGTATACACAGTTATTTATATTTTTATTGCAATAAAAATAGATAAAATTTTCAAATCGGTGTTTTTATTCCTACTGATATGTTGTATGTACTAAGACTCCAACTTTTATAAGAAATATAACATATGAAGATAGTTTTGGTAAGTATACCACCATAAAATCGGCATCAGCAAAAATGTTTAACACCGGCGAGGTAGTAAAAAAGTTACTAATTTTTTGGGGGTGTATACGGCTATTCACCGGATACCTTAATATTTTTGAAATCGTCAATATTCATGATTGATTTTAATCAAGCTACCACCAAAATAGATTTTCAATCTAGATATCGCTGATGTTATTGTGCAACTTGTATATGTATTTTAGTTTAGAGATGTGTAGTTCGTGAATAAACTATTGAAAAGAACTATTCTTTGAGCTGAAGTAAAATAACTGCTCACAGATTCCAAATGAACTAGTTCGCCTGAACTATTAAGGCTTGATGCCGATTAGGCATGAATTACATACACGTAGCGAGAACGAGTGATGGACGACGTTAGCCGACTAATAAATATGACGTCGAACGAGAGAACTATTAAAGCAGGATTATGGTTGTATGTAAACATCTGTTTAGCGTTATAGCGGCCTATGAGAATGCTTAAAGGCACGTGCGGATACGGGCGCTGCGAATCAATTCGAACTAGATCGTAGAAGTGAAATAGTTCGTGGGAACTAGTTCACTGAAAAGAACTACTAAGCACATCACTATTTTACTTGGTTTTTTGTAATAAAACATCCTGAAAACGTCGACAAATGCCAATATAAAAAACCAAAGAAATGCCTATAATAAGCGCTCATGATATATTGTTCGGATTCACCCTGCGGGCGAATGCAATGAAAGTAGACCAAGTATTAGAATATGACCACGTGGCTACGACCTTACAGGTCTCATCAGCGCTACTCCGGATGCAAGATCTAATTTCAGCGCCTTTCGCCGTCACTTATGTGTGTATGATACTCCATACAATGGTCTAACTCCAACCTCGCGCCCTCTAGTAAGCAAGGTAGGAAGTAGCACACCGCAAGGACGCTACACACAAGTCGGTATACAGCAGATACCGATCTAGCTCGCACAATTCGTGTGTTGTGAGTCCCGCTAGATGTCTTGATCCGCTAGCAGTTAATGGTGAATTCCATATAGGGCTTACCATGACGTAACGTATGAAAATGTCGACAAATGCCAATATAAAAAAACCAAAGAAATACCTATAATTCCAACAATATACCATACCTATTATAGGCATTTCTTTGATAAAACATCCTGTATATTTGTACATTTTTCGAGAGCTGTGTATGCAATATCTCTATCCTGCACCATTTGTGACATATTTACTCTTTCTGATAATTTCTGATAATAAGTTGATGTACTCGAAAAAAAACAAATTTTTAGAACCAATATTGAAGTAAGAGCTTGATTTTTTGCTTCACGGAGTCTCCAAACTAATTATCATAATTAATCTTTGGATATTGAATCAGCTGTTTTATATATATGCTGTTCAAATATGTACCTATATTTTTAATGTATGTTTAAATATTATCTACTGACAGAATATTATTTTCTTGCGATTTAATCAAATGTGAAGAATCAGTATTGTAGGATATAGTATACTTATCAACAAAATATAATCAATGGAGAGTAACGAAGTTTAACTGCCTTACTGTAGTGGACCACTTAGTGTCGCTGCAGTATTCTAAAGAATCAATTGGTTAATATCTTAATTTGTTTGTAATGGAACATCCTGTATATAATAGCATTTTCTTGTACAGAGATATAAGCACTTTTATCTGATATGAAATTTACTACACCCAATTTTTATAGTTGATGAGGTAAATAAATGTAAACTTTGAAAATCAAACCATTCCTGTACAAAACCACTATAAGATTAGCGATGCAAAAACTTACTTGCGGAAAATCGAGATTGTCCAAAACAAAGTACTAAGCAGGTTAACAGAACTTCCGTGGTGCATTCAAAACCAGAAGATTTGAAATAATTTCAACCCGCAGAGTGCCACGAATATTTCAAAGAAACTGCGGTCCACACTTTCGCTAGGATCACCGAACAGGGGAATCCGCTAATGGTAGAAGTAAATTGTTGGTAATAGTTGTTAATATCTTGTGTGCCAAAACTTTGATTTTCGAAAATTTGATCCCGCTATCATTTTGTGCTGATTTAACTTGTAGTCATTAGAGTTTAGACTCCTTTCATTATTGAAATATGAGGGAAGACTTTTTATAGCATTCACCGCACGAAATTTGATCATGTTATCATTTTATGCTGATTTATGGTGTAGTCAATTCACTTTGTGCTCTCTTCATTGTCGGAATATTAAATATCAAGCGTAGAGGAAGATTAAGAAGGAAATTTATGTTGATGCAAGCTGTCCGATATTCTTTACGAAGTGTGATAGGATTTTTTGGGCACATCACGCATACCTTAGTGGGACACTACAGTCTGTTCGTCTAGTGCGCCAACCGAAAATAGCATCTTTCCGGGACATCTGACAAAAACAAATGCATCGAAGATTTGCTAATCAATAATAGCTAATAATACAAGTTGATGCAAGGTGATTGGAGAGAATGGCCTATTAAAAGTATTATACAAACAGAACGGAATTTTAAAACACAATTTTGTAGTTGAATATGGTTGAATACAAACTATCACGTGAAAATATTTTTGAATAAATATCACTTCCGGTTAACCCGAAGTGGGCATCAACTTCGATTTTTTAAATAGCATGCTATAAAATAAATTACAAATTCAGCTTCTATGATAAATTCTACACATATTTCATGTATCATACCCTCTACCTAAATATCATTCCTTCTGAGTTATTTGCAATTATAGAAAAAAGTGACAATGACAGATACCGATCTTCCTTCATAGTGATATTACGTCACGTACGAGTAAAAGAGACGAATGAAATTTTGCATACGCTCGGCTGATATTGTGTAGTTACACGACATTTGAAGTTCTTCTCTGTAACATTATACAGGGTGTTTAAAAACATAGTTGCTTATAAATAAGTTCAACCTGCGGAAACTATATTTTATTTAATATTTGCTGTATTTTGCATAACAAAGGAGATATAGAAGAATGTCGCACAATTGTTACATCCTGAATAAAAAAAAGAACTTGACGAAAATGCATTTCCATATACAAACAATAAAACCTCTCCATTTTCTATAATTTAGATTGGTCTCATCCTCATAAAAAAGAGGGGAATGAAATTTGAAAAAATAAATGTGAAAATGGAATGGAGAATTGCAAATTTTTATCGCCATTACTGTTGTAGTAACCAGGCGGAAAAATAGATGTGAGTCACTGAATCAGCTGTCATTTATTAATACGGTTTGAAACAATCAACGAATACGGTCAATACGAGAAACAGGAAATTTTAGGATTGTTGAGTTGAAGGACAAATGGCAACCTTTAGTAATACATATTCCGCCACACTTTCCATCTTTGTTAGCAAAAAACTTTTCATTTTTATGTCCCCTTTCCCTTTTCTATGTTGAAAGAATTGAATTTTTGTTTGCATTCTAACCACGGATGGTATTTCGCACTCGTTTTCATTACCACTACCGCAATAAATCTATTCTTATCATGATCTCCATTTAACCGTGTTAGCACACACTTAACTTATAGTACGTATGTTTCATGTGTTAACATTTTTTTGCTTGCTAATAATAAATGCTATAATTGTTTTCCGACCAATAGCGAAAGTAATACAATCTACTTAACCGTTCCATATGAAAAGAACTTGGCTCAACCATCCAATAAGGATTTACTCGACTCTAGTGTCTGCAATTTGAACGGTTCACTGTGTCTCACGAAAATATAGTCTCCGGTCGATGTCATCTTTGTTAAATTCCTGCAATTCCCTCATTTACCAACTATATACTTCAATACATTGAAATCGATAAAAATAAAGCTTTACAGAAGCTTATCAATATACATGTGTACTAACTGAAAAGTTTAATGTGTTTCTTTTATAAAAAAATTGCGTATGCTATCTGTGACTAGTTATAGTTTTTATATCACTATTTCTTACATACGAAACTTAGATTGAATGCCTTGTTATATACAAATTTGCAAGGGGCAAACATCTGAATTTCTCAATGCACTCACCATAGACTACATATGATTACACTTTACCAATATTTGAACTAAGCGGTACTGGCTATCGGTTTACGCGCACACTTAATGAGCGCACTAGAATCTGCCAGCTCCGGTAATGACAAAAAAACTGGTATATACATATATGTAGATATATTAATTACAAATTTATAAATCCCTTTGGAGTTTCTATATATTTTTTAATGAATTCATTACGTTGTATGTTTGTTTGCTCTAGAATAATAACAACTAATAGCAACCATTCAAGAGCGATAACAAGGGTATAATGAAGATTTTAAACAAATATTAATCTGTTATAATCGATGTTGATAAAATAAGCCTAAACAACATAATCATCGCAACTTGTTCAAAAGATAAGAAGTAATATAGAAACTTTCTGCCAAACATATCGATAAGATGTACTACATAGTAGCAAAGCAACTGTATCAGTGGTCAGTGTGTTATCCTCTACCAGTTTAAATTTTTATTATTTAGTGCTAATTTTTACAATTGTCTTTAAATATGACTAGTAAACTGTTAAAAATTGGATTTATTGGCGGTGGAAAAATGGCACAAGCAATGGCAAAAGGTTTTATTTCTGCAGGTAAAGCATGTTTAAATATATAATTTTCAAATACGTATCTACGTATTACGTCTAAATTCAAAACATGAGCTTCAAATTAATGTAAACATTGTGCAATAAAACATTGATACATACATTTTTATCAATCCGTGCTGGTGGTAAACTAATTTTTTTATTGCTTTAAAAAGATATACTTGTTTCAATAATAACGACGACATCTGTAATATTCCATTGATATATCTGAAATATACCAGAAATTCGGAAATAGCTTTAGAACTATTATCGTGTTGAAATTAGTGAACTTTGTGTATTATATACAAAAAGCGGTACCTAATAGCATTGCTAATAGGCAAGTAAATAAATATGTTGATATGATCTAGTACATATAGTAGCTGCGGGGATATGAAATTTATTACATGAACATGTAAATAATAATATTCAATCGATTACATGATATTAATTCTTATTTTAGTCTGAATTGAATTTTGACAGATAGAACGGTAGAAATAACTGAGGAAACAGTCGTTTATTATTTTAATTCTTTAAAATCTTAAAATATAAATAACATTTATTTCATGACAACTATCTCGATCTATCGGTTATAGGAATATTTAATATATGCGTATGTAGATATATATGTATATCAAATGTTGGTTATTAAACATTAAAGTAAATATATATAGAAGAAAAATAGAATTTGTAAATCGACATATGCAAATATTTAAAGTTAGTGGTCGTCAGTTTTACATAATGTCGTTGATACACAATCGTATTTTTCGGTAAACTACATGAATTATTTTTGAATTCCAGGGACTCAACTTTGCACTACATTTTGATGATTATTCTGTTGTACATGAAAAAAAGTTAGGTACTCAGTTGAATTTGCTATAGAAGTAAATACAACTATGCGTACACATTTAGAACTGAATGGCAAAATAAAACTAAAAACGAAATATAAGGACACCGAATTATGCATACTTACTACATTGTAACACAAATATTTACTTAATATAGTAGACATACATAGCTAGAAAATATTTCCAAATATAAAAGTATCCCGATTATATACAATCATATACATATAACTTTATCATGTTAAACGGGTCAGCCTATATTATTAGGTACATATATATCGTTTTTCTTTTCTAGATCCTACATGATATTTTAAGTTACTTTTATTAAACCCCTCATTTATCCCTATCTTTAAAACAATGCGAAGTTATATATGCTTTACCCAAATTGATGCGTCTTGAATTGGCTTACTATATTTCTAATATTTAACACGTACGGATTTATTTTGCTGGCATACAGTTACTGAAGTTTATGTTTCTTGCTACAATGTGAAAAAACAGCACTTTAATTTGCACAAAGTAAGCTACGTATAATAATACGTATTACATATATACAATAATAGTACCTACAATTTAACAACATGAAGTGAACACAAAAAATTTCCCAAAAAAAGTAAAAACGGATATTTTATCGAAAAAAAAACACTTTCTTAAGTGTAATAATATTTGCCTTTAAGATTTAAGCACTTTTGCATTCTAAGAAACTAATTGTCGAAACACTTATTCCAATTTGAAATGGATATCTCTTTTAAATACTTCAATTGCCTCTTTCGGTGTCGAATATCGCTCATCACGTCATCACGCAAAGAAAGAAGAATACTCACAATGGGCCATTAATTCTGTTATGTTATTCTCCTTTAATTAAATCTTCGATGTGCTGTGTGAAAGCTGACGTTGTCGTGATGAAGAATAATGTGCCGAAGGTCTCCTGTCCTTTTTTTTCTGATTTTGAAAGAGTTCAGGCAAACACATTTTTGTATACCAATCAGTATTTATTGTTTTTCGATCCTTGAGAGTAACGGTACCAATAGGCCTAGTTTTACGGAAGCATCAATTTTTTGAAGCGCTTCCTAAACCAATGGCTTTTGTTCGCATCGTCACCTGTTAACATACTGTTACTGTATATATTGAAGGAAGCACCGCAATTGAATTTTTGTAGCAGTTTTTTGCATCTACTCATACGCGCAAGTTTTTAAGTTTTAGTTAAATTGCATGAAATCCAAGGACCGCGAAGTTTCTTCACTACTAAATGCTCATGTAAAATTATTTGTATTTGACTTTCACCAATAACCAGAGATATCTCCATGTCTCGATTTACAAGCATTTCACGCACAATATTGATGTTTGCCGGATCAACAGCAGTTGAAGGACGATCTTCACGAAATTCGTCACTGACACTCTAAACTACGACCACTCTTAAATTCTACAGACCAGTCATAAACTATGGTTTTGCACCAAATGCAGAATTAAGACGATCGTTGTTGTTGGTTAGGTCGTATTTAGAATTGTAAAAAAATCTTAATGACCAAACTTTGCTACAGAAAAATTCAATAAAAAATTATTTCAGCACAAGTACAACGCCAATTCATTGACTAGAAGTATGTCAGTAGTGTGCTGACAAAAACCTTGACCATGTTCACTCTTGTTTAGAGGTTTGACATTATGCTACTGCTATGCACTTACTACATTCGATAGGAAATTACGCCATCGTGCGTTTCACCATAGGAGCTGGTACTATCGTAACGTCACTACTTTACAGTAGTAGGTACCACGTCGTCGTCATTTATTGAGAACTATAATAATAGTAATCGATGGTCGCTCGTTAACCAAATTTAACGCCTCCAGTTATTTCTGTTATGCACTTTATGTATGTGTGTCTACCGGGTTAGAGAAATGGAAATAGTTTGCCACTAATAGTCTATACCCACTTTTTCAAGATAAACATAATTAAAGGAGCAATCTATTTTTTTGTAATTTATCACAGTGCCAGTGGTGGAATTAGCACGTAAAATTTACAATTTTCTGTAGCTTCTATCTATCTGAACTATTTAGATGTTTTTTTTGTGTGGTGGATAGCATAGTAATTCTAAAATTGTAGTAACTCCGTGAGCTGTATCGTTTGTCTGGCTATCACTACAACTTTTGCGGTGTAGTTTCGTGTGTGTAAATTACGTTCAAAGGGATTTGTAACAGCATCATACCGCTTCTTATAATGCCGCACTTTAATCACTTTGCTCCCAACAGCAACTGCTCCTCCAGAGAACCGAAACCCGGTTGCTATCGTTCCGCCACAATGATAATCAGCCACCTAACCACTGCGGCTATCGACCCGATATTAAAAAAGGTTTCAAGTTATTTTGTGCATTTTTTATGCTAATTTCATTAGCGCATTTTATTTTTCATTTAGGCTATATTTTTGGAATTATGGAGTAAATTTATATTTTTTAAATGCAACACTGTATATTTTAATATTTTTCATCTACTAAGACAAATATTTCTTTGGAATTTATAAGAATGTAAATAAATGTTTTTTGCGTATTGTAATTTACTCGTGTCTTTATAGCTATGATTAAATGCTCGTTGCATAATATACCAATTTCTACTCCCATACTTTAATTGTATTATTAGATATGCTGAACCTGTACGGTAATCATGTCCATTACGATACAGATTTACATTATGATACCAGTTTACTTATATCCAATAGAAATACCGATTTTTCATTACGATACAAGTTTATATCCAATAGGAATGCGACCTTCCAATATTCTATATGGATATAAAAATTAATTAAACTTGACTGTATTTTTTTAATATAGTAAAAATTAAAGAAATACGTATGATATTATGGGGTCGTAGAAAATATAATGTATGCAACTTGCATTTAATGGCTATTAAGACACTCGTATTCATGAGTCTATCACAGCGCTGTAGACTAGACGAGACTAGACTGAGATAGAGAGACTCGTACGCGTCCCCACTTCTTAGCAAATTTTCGTACCCTTTCCTCCTTCACGCCGTTATGTATTCTATGTCTGAAATCTACCGGTAACGTTCCTTTAGAGTGCCGGATAATTTAATGGCTGCAATTGTAATGTAAAGTAGGTTATAAATATACAATTAATGAAATAGAAGACTGTCTCGCTACAGCATTTCATTGAAACAATAAGTGATTCTTACCTTGAAATATTCATGATATTTTTAGAGGAAAAATAGGGTATTTGATAAATATACGCATAAAGAAATTATTGTTCGTAATTCCAAAATGCTACACTTGGAGAAGTTTTTTGGTCTAAAGAAATATATTTATTAAAAAATATATATTCCAGTTTAAAATATTTATTATGATTTATTTATGTTTGCATAGTAAGTACAGTAGAGTCTCGATTAACCGTCACCTTTTTAATCGTCAGTTTCTATTAATCGTCAGGTCTCTGATAAAAAAATTCAAAAATCAACACTGCAATTCAGTGCAGTAGATATGTTTTATAAGTCGTATACCCCAATTTGATTTTAAAGAACAACTGCGCTGCTAACCAACCGATCAGAGCATTTCAATATTGAATAGAAAATTTAAAAGCTTTACTAAATTGTCTGCAAACCAATCTGTGTTATAAATAGTGCGCAGCATTTTATTTTTATCGATCGCCAGTGCTCCTCGATGATCCGGAGACCTATTTCTGTTAACCGTCTATTCTCTCATCCGTCACCCCAACGGTCCCAAGGGTGACGGTTAATCGAGACTCTAGTAGATACAGTACTTTATCCAAATTGTTAGATTAAATTGGTATTGCTGTTAGAAACACAAACATTTTTGCTTTAGCGCAGAATTTTGTATTTCTAAGAACAATATTAATTTAATTACAGTCAATACCTGATGCTTTTGAAAAAATAAATATATTTGATTCAAAAGTATTTTCAAAGAAACATTGTTTTTGTCATAAATAAATCAGTGATCTTTGCTGTTACAAAAATAAATGTTGTCAAAGATATATGTATGTACATAGTTTTCTTGATTACAGAAATAGTTTTTTACTGTGTAAATACAAATTTTATTTCATTTGTTAAGCACTGATTATGCATGCAGTAAACATTGTGCTATACATAGTTATGCGGTCACTACTAAATATATAAATATATAAACGTGTTTATATTTAAGATCATAAAACAAACAAACAGAAAAAGAACAAAATAATAGTATAAAATGAATGCTTTAATATAATCAAGCCAAAAATATACATATAATACCGCACTTTCAAGGAAATACTAATTTATACTATACTATTAAGTAATTATAAAATTGTAGGTCTTAGTAAAGGAGAAGCCATGATTGCCAGTTGCCATCCCAGCGACATACTATCACATAAAGCATTTAAGGTATTTTTCAGACACACAACTTGCCAACTTAAATTTAAAACTTGTTTTGTTTTAGGATTTAGGGGCAGAATCAGTGTTTGAAAATGTGCCTGTTGTTGAGAAGTCTGAAATAGTAATAATATCTACAAAACCATCTGTGGTACCTATCGCATTAGGTGATATCAAAAAAGCTGGAATCTCTGCGGATAAGTTATTTTTATCTATTGCAATGGGTGTTACCATTAAGCAACTCGAAGAGGTAAAATAAAATCCTTCACTTTAACAATGGTTATGCCTATTTTTGCAATAGTTTTTACCACGACAATCTAGAGTCATTAGAGTTATGCCAAACACACCAGCACTGGTAAGAAGTGGAGCATCAGTGTATGTATGCGGAAGTAAGGCAACAGAAAGCGATAGCAATATCACAAAGAAACTATTGGAATCAATAGGAACTTGTGATCAAGTTGTAGAAGGAATGCTAGATCCCATTACAGCTTTGAGTGGATCTGGACCAGCTTATGTAAATATTTTTTCTTACTATACTAAAATAATAATAATAATAATAATAGCACATATATTATTTTTATGATTCAGTATGATCATAAAATAAACTCCTTTAGCTTGCCAAAAACTGTAGAATACTAGTTTCGTAAATTACAATTACTGTGGCAACTGTATAAATAAATTAACACACACCTATATATGTGTCCAGTTAGGTCTACACTGTAGTAAATTTACAATTCTCCTTGTGTATAAATATAACCAAATAAACTGTAAATTTCAAGAAATACAAATAAGAATGTATAATATTTTGCTAAATTAACACATCTGGATGTTTGATTCATACAAGAAGCATTTACACGCGAAAACTTTGTAGTGTGAAGTAATAGTAACATGTTCAATAAATTGGATTGTTTTTGTGTTGATAAGACTTTACTAAAAAAATGAAATTTATAGTTTATTAGTAAACATGTCACTAATTACGTAACTGTTTGAACTATATTTTGTAGATATATATTTTAATCGAAGCTCTTGCCGATGGTGGCGTCAAAATGGGTTTACCACGAGACTTAGCTTATCGTTTAGCATCTCAAACTGTGTTGGGAGCAAGTAAAATGGTAAAGGAAACAAATACGCACCCTGGCGTTTTGAAGGATGATGTCACATCTCCAGCAGGATCAACAGCCGCAGGACTTCATTTTCTTGAACAGAAAGGTAATTTGTATGTAAAACAGCAGCAAGAATAAGATAGCTTAGCCTGAGAATGTGATAATAAAAGATATTCTACGTAGATTTTGCACGTACACTGCCAACAGCTTGAAAGTTAACGACTCTTAACATACATATTTCTCTAAATTTTTTAGTGTAAAACTGCATTTCAAGGAAATTTAATACCTGTATTTCTAAACTTCAAATTTTGACAGTAAGTAGACAGTGTTTCAAATAATTATTAAATTTTAATGTATGTAACTAATGCATATGAGTACAAATAATGAACTTATCATTTACATACATGTATCTTTATTGAATAAAATTGTTTTTAAATTAAGAAATTGTTTAGATAACTGAAATATAAAATAACACAACAAGAATTTAGAACGAATGCTGATTGAATTATTTTAATATTTTATCCATGCTCCATTGGCGTCGATTACTTGCTGTAAACGATTCCCCATTGACATAATAAGTGTAATGCTTCCTCAATACTTTCCCAAAGTTCATATCGATTGGCCGCTCTAAAATTATTTCTGTACAAACGTTTTGTCATTCGTCCCCAAACGTTCTCAATAGGATTAAGATCAGGACTCCTTGATGGCCATGGAAGAATATTGATATTGTTGGTAGCAAGCCATTGACGCACAACGTTGGAGGTGTAAATTGGAGAGTTGTCGTGCTAAAAAATGAAATTGTTCCCAAAAAGCTGCATTACCGAAGGTGACATAATATTTTCCAGGAGATCTCTGTAATGGTTTCCAGTCAACCTTCCTTCAACATTCCAGTAAACACCAGGTACCAAACAACTGATCCAAGTCCACACCTGCACCGAAAATCTACCACTACGGTGCGTTGACTTTATGTACCGTTCTTCATAACGCGTATTTGCAGGCCTCTACACACGTACCGGGCCATCGTGGGATGACTGGAAGATCTTTTCATCTGAAAAAATAACGCGTTCCCAGAAATCGGCGTTTTTATTTACATATAAATTAGCAAAATTTAATCTGTCTTGCTTATGCTGTGGCTCTAACGCAAACTTTTTGGAAGCAGAATAATGTTTCAGCCCAAAATCTCGAATACGTTGCCTTGCTGTTGAAATGGAACCCGGAAAATGGGTTTCGTATGCCGCTTTCACTGCCGTTCCAAAGGGGTTTCTTTGAATCCAATTCACCAATGAAGCATCATCCTCCAACGTTGAAATTTTTCTCACTTCACCACCATGCACATACGCTAGATCAACCCCTTGATCAATATTCTGCTTTAATTTAAAAATGCAGGTTTTACTAACATGCAGATCATCTGCCACCGTTTGCATGCTCCAGCCATTTTCTAACAAAGTTCTTGCTCTTATTTTTTGAGCTCCACTGAGACGCGGCATCATACAATATTTACAGAAGTCTCAAATATTGTAATAAGGAAAATACAGTTTGACTGATTTTATGACACTTATGACAGTCTACTAATAGCGTTTTTGACTTATCGCAGTTTTATGCGCTGAGTGTATTTTTCTCCTTTATTAACAGTATGTATTAAAATAAAATAGAAATACATTCTGTGCATAACAGTACAAAATAAGTCAAAAGGGCTATTAGGTAATAACGGTACATAAAGCCAGCTTTACACCAGGCTACGAAAATTTGCAGCAGTCGTTAACTTTCAAGCTATTGGCAGTGTACATAGAGTTTCAATTGACTTGATTGGCCGTAAACTGATTTAATTTAAGTAAAAATAGATCTTTAATCTGGCCTATAATTTCGTTACCGTGCTGTACCTGAATATGCAAATTCCACTCATTCTTCATCTCCCATAAACATATTAAATTTGGAATCACCAGAAAAAAAAACTGATTTCCAGAGCAGTGGTAGCTTTGAATAGCAGCATTTTATTTTCTTTACTAATATCTGGCTTTTAAGTGGAAACTTGTCTATGAATACCTTGTTATCAAAACGTCATACAAAATTGTCCATTTGATGTTATTTTGAAGCAATTGTGCTGTTTGTAGTCCTTTATTTAATACTTCAAGTGAATGTAAACAGCTTACATGAACACGTTATAATACATGCACTTATACTTTTTCATAAAATAACATTAAATTTTTAATTTACCGAGTTGTACATGAATGTTTCTTTCTACTCTTTATATGTAGTCATTTCAATTTATTTGCAAACAGAAAACGTACAGAAGCTGATCATGTGTAGTATATATAAACATTGCTTGTTAACGAAGGAAAAGCACAAGAAATACACATACGTCAAAATTAATTTAATTGCTTCACATTGAAAATATTCTATTCTATTCAGTTTTGCGTATTGTTTGCGTTTGTTAAATCATGTAGAAATAATTAGTAATGCTACTAGAAATGTGAGTGTATTATTGCTTTCTATCAGTATTTTGCGATTAAATATGGGGTATCTTGGGTTATTCAAATGTATTTAAATATTTGTGTAAATAAATTTAAAAAACATTTTCGAACAAATGTATTTAATTTACTTTTTTCATATGGAACAGTCTAAATATTTTTACATTTTTGAAATTCTTGTGAATGTTTCAAGTTTGTGTATGTACCTAATAATGATTCTTTTCAACACAATTTTTGAAATATTTGCTATATAGTCTGTGTAATTTTTACCAAATCTCATACATTTGGTGGTGAAATACAATTTTCTTGGATTTTATTTGACGTACGTTTCGACGGTGATTACCTTCTGAAAGGAATAGTGTTTTTAAATTTTTTTTTCCACTACTAGCGTTAGAAAACGTCATTATTTGGTATGTTTTCGGGCCGAGAAGATGAATTTCTCTCCTAGTAGTCAATAATAAAAATTATCTCCTACTAGTAAATAATAAAAACAATTGACAATAATAAAATTATGATTTATTCAATAATAGTAATTATATACCAAGGGAGATAAGACATTTTTCTCAGCCGAGTAGCATTATTTCCCGAGACGCGAAGCGTAACATAACCTGCCATAATTGCGCTATTAATTATTATTTTAATAAGTAGTGTTTACCAAATTACGTATTTCCTACTTTGTTTATTCATGTTAAATGTTAACCTAACCTTTTTCTTGAATTGCGGATTTCATTCGTGCATCTATACGACATCTATGGTTTTATATTCAAATTATTTCTATTCTATACATTTCTATTGAATAAATCATAATTTTATTATTGTCAATTGTTTTTATTATTTACTAGTAGGAGATAATTTTTATTATTGACTACTAGGAGAGAAATTCATCTTCTCGGCCCGAAAACATACCAAATAATGACGTCTTCTAACGCTAGTAGTGGAAAAAAATGTATAGAATAGAAATAATTTGAATATAAAACCATAGATGTCGTATAGATGCACGAATGAAATCCGCAATTCAAGAAAAAAGGTTAGGTTAACATTTAACATAAATAAACAAAGTAGGAAATACGTAATTTGGTAAACACTACTTATTAAAATAATAATTAATAGCGCAATTATGGCAGGTTATGTTAATTCCTGACGTACTGGCTTGCAATAAAATCTCGTACACCTAGTTTTACCTATATTGATTTCACCTTTTGTGACATTTCTAATTTGACGTTTCATTTCCAAAAGTACACTATTTTTATAAGTCACCACAACCTCTATGCATAGTGTCACATCCGTCAAAGCTATTCTGTCGAAAATCCATAAATAGTTTGGCAAATTGATCGTCAACAGCATTGATCATAAAATGTTTGGGGAGGAATTGTTGGAGAACACGTGGCAAATTTATTTGGAAGTTTTAGTAATCCACGCACAAAATATGTGGTGACAGCAAAATGAAGAGTTGGCCCTTTTTCACAACAAGCGCAAACCCGATTAAATAATGATTATGAAAATCGCTGGATTGGAAGACGAGGGTCAGTTCATTGGTCTCCGAATTCGCCTGACCTAACAAAAGTAATTTTTTTTAATGGGAGTAAGTATGTAAAAGAACTGGTTTATTGGGATCCTCCAACCACTGAACAAGATATACATATTGATAAATGCCTTGAACAAGATGGAAGGCATTTCGGACATCTGTTAAAATAAGTTTATTTAATAATGGTAATTTTAAATCCGGGTTTCCAAGCTTACTTTAACATTAAAAATGCCGCTTATTTTAGTTTTTTGTTTATTTGGAAGGTGAAGAAAAACGTCAAGTATTGAGCAAAGCGAGTTGCACGGAAACTGTTGCAATAATAGCAATTATACATTAAAACAACCTATTTTCGCTCAATTTTTGGCGTTTTCCTTCACCTTCTGAGTACATAGAAGCGTTAAATTCTTTGTTTTTTTTTGATTGTTTATTTCCTGTGGTTCTGTTGTGTTCTGCAGACCACTTTCTAAGCATGCTAGTAATATTATTAGCAGTCCCAAACCTGGTGAAATGCCAGGACATTGCATTTGCTTGACTAGCATATGGATTTTCTGTAACTGTCAACAAAATTGCCAACTCATTTTCCTGTATCGATAAAGCGGCATAAATTGTATGGCAAGAAAATAGATTTTTCACTCTCACCCAATACACAAATCATATCAATGAGTTCTTCCATTGAATAATTAGTTTCTTTTTAACAAAATATACATATATACAGGGTGAGGCGTTAGTGCGTCAAAGCTCAATATATCCATTAATATTAAAGATATCACAAAATGTTATGTCACAAAAACAGGGTGTTTTATATTGCCAGGGTTCACCAAACATACATTTTCTTAAATGGGACACTATATATTATTTCAAATTTAGATTAAGCATATCTTCCTCATTCGTCCGATATAAGGTTTCATTGAGTTATACCGAGTATTTCAGAAGTTATGGTCAGTTTTATCAGAAAATCATTGCGTCTTCAACGTCGTGTGTATTCTACACGAAACAACTTGAAATTCTGTTTGTACTGGAATGACTTTTTATGTTGTTAGAGTTTTATAGCAAAGTGATATTTTGCCAATATTGCGAAAACTGTGTACAGGGCGATTCAAAACACAAATGCATTATTTTCTCGTCGTATTTAAATGGAACACCCTGTATTTTATATTAAGAAAAGGAACGATACTGGACATCCGCGTACAAGGTGGGTACCCTGCATACAGGGTTATTGGGGATTATTGGGTATCCCAATATATCTGCAATAAAGGAAAGGAATTAAGGTGATTAGTAAAATCTTTATAGAAACCCAGTGATATATCAAAAATATTACATGAATAAAAAAATGTTACATACAATAAAATGGTTAAAAGTAAAAGAATGAAATCGAGAAGATAATTAATTTCGAAATAGGAATTTTTTTATGGAAGAGGTTCTAATTACACGATTAGTTTATTTTGAATTTTTGTCTCAATTTCCAAGTAGCTTAGATCCATCTATTGGAAAACAGAAAAATTAATTTGCATTCTGTCCTAGGTTTTCGTGGAGCTGTGATCGGTGCAATCGAGGTAGCTACACAGAGATGTCGCGAAGTGTCTCAAGGAAGAATAAATTGAACATTCGAATATACATATATCATGAATTTTTATTGTAGATTTCCTATGATATATAAGGAATATTAAGGATAATATACATATATTGACATTCTTTTTCAGTATTATTTTATATTTATTTATTTGTAATTATGTACAGTTATGTTTCCACTGCTATATGTATGATCAATATTAAGTAAATTAACATTTCATCAATGAGTATCTATGTTATTGTAAGTATGTTAAATATTCAGGTTTCCATTCTTTTATATTAAAAAATTAAGCGAATGCATATTTGAATTCAATTATTGTTGTTACATTTTAGAAAAGTTTCTATACAAAAATGAATCTTTAATTTTGTATATAGGTGTATGTGTACATCTATAAAGAAAAAAAAAGGTATAACAGCATAGCTTGTTTGACTTGTTACTTAGAAAGACATAATAAAATACAATACATTAGCAATAACTAACAAAATATAAATATAGAGAATTAATTACATAATTGATGATCTATTCAATGGTGAAACGTAGTAGTACTTTTATATCTTAACGAAAGCAGCACATGTACTAAGCAAAATAAAACAGCTGATTTTGACGTTAAACATATGTTTTGAAAACTTCATACAATTTTATCTTGCCTAAGAAAATTTTCCTATGAACCTAGTACTTTTAGTTTTCTTCTTTGTATGTACTAAACAGAGAATCCTAACATGTTTAGTAGAAATTGCTATTCATTTAAGATTTTTAAATAATAATAAACACGCAGTTGCGCAATATAGAGATGGCAGTCAGCTGGGTTCATTGTCTAAGTGGTATCGAACGGACAAGGAAGTCTCACAACAGTAATTTATTTTGTAATAAAATTGTCGGTGTGTTTGCTTTTACTTACCGAAAGTAGTTTCTTATGTTAAATAGTCGGTTCACTCGTTTCCTGGTGTGTAAGATAAATGAAATTCGTGTGTGGTAAGTGTGTCAATTATACATTTAAAAATAATACCAAATATCTTCTTTTTGAATTGTGAGGTTAAGGTTTCTTTGTTTGATCTGTGCGCATGCTATCTAATTGCATCTTGCATCGACTTGTCAGTTTTATAGAAAAACGCCGGCCGGTTATGTTTCCTTATATAGCAAATTACTATGCTTATTTGTGAGATTACTTTAAATCAACTTAAATTAATTATATACATATCGTTACGGGGTGCACACGTCTTGGTGAAATAATAATCATTATAGAACTGTACAATTAATGTAAATTTTGGTGAGTTACTATTCTTCTTAATTCTTATCATAATAATTATTTAGAAAGATCATATTCATTCTATTTAATAATATTATTTCAATAACAGCTTGTGCAGTATTACGAAAGAAAAAAAAAATGTAACGAAAGATTTAGGTATTGTAGTAAATACCTAGGTACTTACTAGACTACTGTGATTTGCTTTTAAATTTGTTTACCTATATTCGTTGTGCTATGTAAACCGTAAAAACTATGTGGATACTATAGTTTGTAGTTTTAATTAATGTAATATAAACTTATGTAATTCTCGATTATTAGATAATTATCGTCATAAATCAGAAATACCATGTAAATAGTATTGTAGTGATTCCATAAACATCGAGCTGTATTTAACTGCAAATTCCTTTTAGTATTATGCATGTACACTGCTCGTCAGAAATAATGTCGCCCCTTAAAGTATCCTCTCCGCTGCTAACCCATGATCGGTTTAATAGAAGGGTTCCAGTTTTGGGTCATTAATGTGAAATACTATATACTACATTCTTGATGTAAAATTTTTATTCAGTTTCAAAGAGGATGGAGGCGATATAGTATCAAAATTTTAAATGGAATGAGTCGAGTGACAGTGTCATTTTAAAGAGCTCACTGAGTATGATATCATGATAAAATTTCATAAAAATTTGCCGACTCCTGTGAATATAGTACTAGAAGAAAATTTTATTTTATTATACGTTTTGTGTTTGCAGTTATCTGTTCAACATAAATTTAAAAGTCAGGTAGCCGTTAACTGTAATATGTGTCTTTTATTAAGGCTATATTACCTTATGAATATCATAAAATAGAATTTTATTGACATAAGTGCCATGTGGTGTTGCTTTAAAGTGTAAGTACACTGAAGAAGTCAATCAAAGCAGTACTTCTTTTTCGAGAAGAGCCTTTATTAATTAAAGGGAAATTTCCCGTTCAAAAATTTGGATTTAATTTAAAAAAGATGGTATCTGCTAGTGGCCATATACCACAAATGTACTATCATTCTTAATACCTTTGACTGCTACCGTTACATGACGTCAATGTTGGAGTTAACCGCTTTACCTTAAATTTTCAAAGGAATAGTTTGTTGGTGATTCTCAGTTTTGATTTATAGTTTATCAACTGATACAGTTTCTTTAAGTCACATTCAAGCTAGTTTCCTTTAGAGAACTTATACGTTTGCATGTTCTTTCCAACTACATATATTCACAAATACTTTTCATCTTCCTTTTTCTTGTATTTGTTTATTATTTAGACCTACTGATGGACAACTTTACCGATTTGTTCTTTTCGAATTTCATCATCTTCCATCTCCATAACTGAACTTGATGCAGGTAGTTTTATAAAAATTTTGCAATAATTGGATTTACGTTGTGTGTACTCTTCTTTTCAAAATACTGGTTTAAATTGGTTGGATATTAGTAATCTCCTTTACGTATTTAACTATGAAATGTCTGTCTAAGCGATATGATCTTAATATTACGTAATAATTTGTTGGTAACGTAAGTTTGTACAAACTCCTACGCCACACTCTGTCAAAGGAACCTCCAATATCTTATGTTTGCAACTTGTTATTCCTGATGTCTGGCTGCTGTTCATAAACTTGAATAGACACATACAACTTTGGAATTAAATCTCACATTTTTCCGTGTTGTTTTTTTTCCACCATCTATGAATTTACGGTATTAAATTAATGGATTTAGATAGAAGAACGTTAGTGTCGTAGTCAGAAATCATTGGTGAAAATTGTTGTCTTGGGATAGCTATCCTTAAAAGTGTTGGTATTATCGCGGAAAGAAGAAATGCTCAATTTCGGTGGTAGTAATTGTTAGGGTTATTCGAAAAAGGTGTTAGATTTGTCTTTATTATTATGTTATCCAGAGAGAGAGAGAGAGAGAGAGAGAGAGAGACGAAAGGACAAGTTTGTCGGAACCTTTGATGTTTTATTGACGATTCTGTGTGATATTGAGGCTGTTGACGCCATTTTAAAAATATGTCCAAGAATGTTGGCGGAAAAGTTTGAATTTGATTTCAAGAATCTATGTTCGAAATGTACATAAAGTATTAGATAATGCAATAGAATTGTTCTAGTCTTTCGCGGATCTAAAGTCTTATTATAAAACTATTTGTAGTTTAATGACTTCTGTAATAAGTAATAAGGTGGTAATAAAATCCAATTTCCCAAACACGCTTACATAATTATTTCGATTGTATGTATATTTTCTCTTATATATAAAAATAGATATTTAAGGTTTTAAACAAGAATCAAACAACAAATTTTGCAGTTACTAGAAATATATAATATTTTATTATGCTTTACTATAATTGGGATAGTTGCCAACATACATAAATCAAGTAGATAAAACGTACACATCAAATCACTAAACTCACCATTAAGAACTAACCTCTAAACACCTTCAGACAAACAATAGACATGTAAACAACATTCCAGGAATATTTGGACATATTTAAAAAATGGCGTCTGCGAGTCATGCGCACAAAAACCATGATATCAATTTTAAGCCTTTTGTCCATTCTGTTTATTCTGTGACGAAAGATAGATAGATAGATAGAGAGAGAGAGAGAGCGAGAGAGATTTATAACATAAGTTACTTTTTATTTAACACTGATCCGCGAACGAAACCTGTTTTGTTCATACGATTCATACACAACAGAACCGGTTTGGTTCGCTGATCAGCGTTAAATAGAAAGTACCTATAGAAGGGCACTTTTCTTTGAACAAGTACGTATTTTTCAGAAAATTAGTTTTAACCTCTTGCGTAGGCTGTCGAACACCACGGAAAACTGTAGGATATGTAACCGAATTATTAGTCGAGTTGTTGTCTGTGCCACCCCAGCTTTCAGAATAGTCGTTATTGCTGTTAGAAGAGGAACACTATTCCGTTTCTAACAAAGTTCACGTGTGGGAGATAAAGAAGTGTAATCTAATCTTTTGAGGATCCATTTTTCAATTTTTCGGATTAAATTCAAACTTCCGCCGTCTTTATGATGTTCAATCGTACTTGCAGTTGACTTGATTAGACTACAATTTTGCCATTTTTCTTTTAACATCACTATCATACTTTAATTATGTTTGATTGGAAGTATCATATTTTCAGGTAAAAATTGATCTGTATTGTAACACTATTAGTGTAAGAGGCATAATTTTTCGCAAATATTTTTGAGTGTGTTAGCATGTAGAGATTAGTTTCTTTTCTCCTAAGGTAATAAGCGCATACGCAACAGCTTTTTTGCAATTATTTGTCTGATAGCTTTTGTAAATTGTCCTATTAGAACATTCAGTTGATAGGGATAAGTTGATATTTTTATAGTCAGGAGAAATCTTTTTTCAATATTTTTCCTTTGGCTGTCTATCTTTTAGACTACTGAAATATATATACCTATATACACCGTGTCCCAGGATTGATGTTACAAGAGTTGTGTGGAACTGAAAATCTTTGAATCCGAATTTGATGTTTTGTAAGTAAGCCCTGCTTGGTTTGAAACTTATCTTATGTATACTTTCGAGTTTGTAAAATCTCGTAGGCCTTGATAGTTGAGCAAGATCTACTTATGTTTCAGGTAAAGTACCTTTCTGGTTTGCAGTATGTTAAAATATTACTAAGAAAAGTTGTTCAGAATAACCAACTATGGGTCTATGCAAAATTTGTGGAAGATCAAATTTCAAAATTCAATTCTGTATCTGCGATTTTAGTCACATCAATTAAATATTTAGTTGCTGTTTTATTGATACTGAAAATCAACTAAATGTCATGTAACTAAAATTTGTTTATAGTTACTAAATTATACAATTTAATGTGGGCAACTAAATATAAAGTTACTTGAACTAAATTGGTCTTCCAGCGTAATAATTGGCAATATTTCCTATATCACAAATATTTATCATAAAGTTATGTTGTGTTCTCTTTGTCACAATTTATCTTTTGAACTTATTTTCATTACCATTAAATGTTTCTTTTGGAGTTGCCTTGTATTTTAGATCGTTGACGAAAGGATTGACCGTTTATTAACCATTCGTTTAGGCTGCAGCAGCTATAGATCTACTTAGGAGTCTCGTAGCAAAAATCCCGAAAATACGTAAATTTTGTTCATTAAACAGAATTTGCCATCGCTTGATTATGTTTGACCACTATGCTTTTTCAAGGACAAAATTTTAGTTGCGGGATAGGATTGACCATCGTTTGACAAAATTTCACAACCAAATCATTTTGATCTAAACTCAAAACCAGCCACAAAAGAATGGAAAAAACATCTATCCGATTGGGAATTGAACTTACATTTCAGAAGTTTTGAGAGATGGTTAAATGCTGAAAATAGTACAACTTGTCTCATGTTTCTAGACCACAAAAAATCTAAAATTATCGTTTGGCCATCTATCAATTAATTTTTAGTTCACCTTGAAGTTACATATAATAAAAAGTTCGAAAGTTCTTTACATTTTTTTACAGATTTTGAGAGATTGTAAAATGCCGAAAATGGTACGACTTCTCTCGTACATCTGAACCATAAAATGTGAAAATCATCTTTTGTCTATTCATCGGTTAATTTCTGTTCGACCTTGAAACTACATCTAACAGAATTTTTAAATTGCATAATGTTTTCGACAGAATTTGAAAAGCTGCCAAGTCCTGAAAGTGATGTTTAGAGGTACGAAACAAATTGTACAACTTAGCTAGTAGCTACTCTTTACGCCACGAGTTATTATTCTATTATTCTCGTAATTTATGTTTAATTTTTTTCCGTTTTGTTTTTCTTTTTTTCCCTGTTTCTAACTGAGGTTATAACATTGAGTATGCTCTTTTTAAAAATTGATGGAATATAGCAAAGTGGAAAATCAATATTTATATTTATGTTGACCGTTTTAAGACCGTAATGATTGATATATTTTATTAATATTGGTATATATTACATAAAAGCAGTTCTTACAAACTGATAACCCAGTAGACCATTTCTCTAGCTTAAAAAGAGATTAAAAGGAGGAGTATTGTATATTTAAAGTTAACCATCTTAGCACTAAGGGTTTACAAAAGCACATTCCGGAGAATTGTAAGGGATGTATAAGCTTGCTATTAAGATGCTGAAGTTGAATTTCCAACTAGAAATAACGGCAATATTTACAGTTGCTGTACTTTTTTGTTAGGCGAAGGAGCAGTGTCAACTACTGGCACATTTTCTTTACGTGCTACAGAATAAATCTGTTTACTCTAGATTAAACTCTGTTTATTTTATTTAAAACAAAATCTGTTTGCATTAAACAAAATACAACCAACAAGACACATTTCTCCGAAATCAAGTTTAAATATTTGCGAATCTCACGATCAAAGTTTTAAAGCAAAATATTTATTTTTTGGAGAAAATAATTTACGAGTGAAAGAAATTTGTGGGGGCGATACAGTTAGTATGCCTAATAGAATAGTTAATGCGAAAAATGTTTTGTTTTGCGGAGAAAATGTATATCTTTTTATATTTAAAATTGGTGTTAATATTTTCTTACTTTCTTGAATATTTGTCATACACGTATTTTCATACAATTTCTCTGCTACATATAGGGTGCATTCCGAAATCTGCTGAGAGTACTGACAGTAGCTGAATTAGCGTTCCCTAATCAGATTATGCATGCTGAGGAAACTATACAAAGCGCCGTGTCTGTAAAGAGTGACGTCACAAGTTACTGCTGAAACTGCTGTTGGTTATGAGGTGAAGTCAAGGTCACATATAAACGGGCTGGCAACTATTTGAAAGAAAACATCCTATTATCTAATTAGATTCTTCATATTTTGATATTGGTTGAACTGGGTGTGCCATGTGTAATGTGTACGCTGTTGACTGTGTATTGTAGTAGAGTTTATATGTTGTCAAGCACTGATACATCAACCGAACTATAGTGAATGGCTGAAATCGTTCCGAAATTGCGTGACGGCATATGCTCAATTACCTTACTGAACTATTACGGAACGATCTCTGCTCTGCGATCTCAGTAAAGCAGTAACAGCTATTTCAGCAGATTTCGGAATGCACCCATAGCTTATTATGTTATGTTTGTACTGTTTCGGGGCTCCGACTTAAAATTTCTAATGTTTACATACAGTAATCTTAATTCTCTTAGGGTATGATGGTACTTCCTAGACTACTATACGGAGAGTTTAATGGCATATTTAGCAGACAGGGCATTTTATAGAGCCTCTATTCCTTCACTA
Source organism: Holotrichia oblita (assembly GCA_023690525.1). NCBI lineage: Eukaryota > Metazoa > Arthropoda > Insecta > Coleoptera > Scarabaeidae > Holotrichia > Holotrichia oblita. The sequence continues at coordinate 107,283,859 of CM043015.1, read as the reverse complement.
CGAAAGGAGCCTATTATCCGTACCTATTACAATCAGTTACTATAATTCAAAGTATAAATGAATTGTATATTTGGAAAGGCGAGTTCAATTTAAATCTATTTGCTTATATTTGGGGACGAGCAATATCGGTGTACAAAACCCTCTTTAGAAATTTTCGGCAAAACTGCATGTACTTTAGTTTTTCGGCTTGTTTTGCAAGGTTTCGATGCTTTTCAATTTTTTGTATTATAGGGTTTTAACATCTTCACCGGTTGACAACTTCTGAAAATCTCTTAAAAAGTGGAACTTTGATAGTCTGTTATATATACCTAACTGCAAAATTGGGCAAAAGTTAATAGGAAGTTGGTCAAGTGATTATTTTTTGAATGTTTGTGATTTAGAGGAATGGAACTATGAATTGTAACATTTTCAGCATTTGGATACTCTGTTATAAAGGTGGGCCACTTAAAACGGTGCACTAGAATTACGGCCAAGCTAAATAAAAATTTTAAAATCCAACCAGGTAGACCTATAGAGGTTGATGAGGAGCACATTTTAATAACAATGTAAATTTTATAACATTCATGATGAAGTCACGCCGAAATCAATTTGCATTTTATTAAATAGCACATTTATGTTGTCTGTCACTATATTGTAAGAAGATGGTATTTCTAACACATCACAATCACTTATTAAATATTTTATCCAACTATGTTTGCAATTACAAAGAATGAAATTTGATTATTTAAATTTCGCGTTATCGACGTTTCAAGCTTAGTTTACCGATATTTTACGTATATTTTACGTAACACATGTTAATGTGTATGACATTTGTCAGATTTGACTTAAATCACTATTCTGCCATTTGCTTATCTTAAAGTGTAAACTTGCTAAAATTTAAAATATGAAGTGAAACTATGAAATCTACAAAAGCTACAAAACGAATAATTCATTTTGAACCAAGAACATATCTAGAGCCCAATTCAAATTTTGTGTTTTACGCAAATATGCATCAGGTAAATAACAATATTTGCGCGCTTCAAAATTTGAAATATTGGCAGCAATTTCAGAAAGTGGTTGATTTCATTTCTTATTAAAATTGGTCATAATTTATACAGTTATACGTTAAAAACTGAGCTGTTTAAGAAATTTACAATAAAAATACCACATTCCATTTAAATAAATGCAAATTGATTTCGTTATGACGTTATGATGAATGGTATAAAATGCACATTTTTATTAAAATGTGCTTCCCTTAAAACTCTATAACTTTACCTGGTCCGATTTTAAATTTCTTATTTAGTTTGGCCATAATTTCAATGTATCATTTTAAGTGGCCCACCCTGCATATAAGTTAAGTACAAATTTACTGATGCTGATAACGCGATCATTTTGATAAATTGTGGTGTAGGGGTATGACTTTTAACATTTTCCGCGTTTTAGTCTGTGTATGGTACAATAAATTTACTAAATTGTGTAGTATTCTATTTACTTTACCAAGGGCCAAATTCATAGTCTTAGCTTGAGTAACCCTCATCCACATCTCATGTAATACTTATACATCACTCATTGGAGAAACTATTCTCATCTCAATTTTATGATTTATAAACATGAGTTGTTAAGTTCAGGAGTAGATGAGATAGAGCCAACCTGAGTTGAGCTATAGTATACGTTAGTGTTTTAGTGACGTATTTATAATCTTGGTGGTGCTGCTGATATATGTAGCTTTTGTTACATCTTGAAATGTAAACCTCTTACAAGATTATTGCAAAACACAGAATATAAACAAAAAGATCTCTACATATTTAGATCTGCATATACTACTCAGAGTGGACGAGTGTGAATTCAATGTATACATACTTATTGTTATAAATATTACGGCTTCAGTGCTCCAGTTTCACATTGTGGTAAATATCATGTTAAGATAAGTTATTTGGTTAGGCATTTATAAGTAATATTTGATGGAATTTCTGATATTTCGTATAAATCCGGTATTAAAACAAATATGAACTATTCAGTTTTATTTACTCCTGTTGCGTATACATATATTGCCATAATAATTAAATATTTCTTTTGGACCATACTAAAAGTTTAACTTGCGTGTATTGTCGGTTGATTAACTTGAAAGTAAAACCGCATAAAACGATGGTAGAAAGCAAGCGTGGCGGCCAAGTTTAGCTTTTAGAAGAAAATGAAACTTTCATAGTCGCTAAAGATTACAACATTGCCCAAATAAAATATTTATACCGATCATCTGACTCATCAGATGATTATATTTTAATAACTATTTAAAAAAAAATTGTCATGCGTTTTATGAAAGTTTTATCAATAGCAAAATGTTATGCAGCAAACAGTTATGAAAGGGTTTAGAAATTTAACTTGTGAAACTCATTTATATTACGTCGTTTCTGGTTTTATTAAAGTAATAATTAATTGAAATAATAAGAATTAACAAAAATACAATTCAAAATGTAATTATAACCACATAGTAAATACAAATTTATTTAAAAAAATGTTAAATCTATATTTATGTTTTAATTGTTCAACTGTATTTTATTCTAGAAATTTTTAATTAGAGTTGTCATGTTAATTTCGGATTTAAATTCTGTGATGGAATTTGAAAATATTGAAAAACAAAAGAAAATAAAGAATTTAGTGTTTATAAATTTCCTTTTTATAATCTTATATCTTATCCTTCTTATAATCTTTTTTTCGTTCTTTTGAATTGTTAGGGTTAATAATACCGATAATAGAGTGAAGAATTTGTTGACATCTTGAATAATTCAGCTTTGTTGTAAGCCAACATATTATAAACTCAGATAATACCAGATTTATTATTGTGTTTATAATTAGTCTGTCGCAATTATGTTTTACTTATTAAAGTATGCGTTTGAATATATGTATGGTCCTCGAAATATCGTGATATTTTAATAGTTTTCTAATACAATTCTTGTGAATTTTTTATGTCAATTTGTATTATTTTGTCATTTTCTGTTAAAATTCGATACGTGAAATACAAATGGAGTTATTGTATTTCAGGTTTGTGAGTTTTGTGCTCTTATTTTACCTTCGGTTTTCACCTGATGCAGGCGTATTAAAAGTACTAAATACAACCAACATATTGCAACGTATCTAACAGTACACCGCAATACACGAGATAAAGAAAATGCTAATCTAGATTTTTCGACTTTTCACCTGTATAAGGGTAGTATTGCAACACATAACTGTTACGGTACAAGCTATTCAGAACTACTATATGCATACACTCTGTTTAATTGTATGAAAATATGTATAAGAAGAAGAATTTACGTACATATGTATGTATATTTCATTTAAACAAGACAGGCTTTAAAACAATAGCACTTTTCGTTTTAAACTGATTTTCTGGATTTACAGTCAAATTCTTATCCCAAATGAATAACTTCTTGGAATAAGCTTATATCTTCAAAAAATAAATTTTCTTATAGAAGTCCTTTTTCTGCGTGTACTGATAAATATTTTTCTTATTTATATGCTCGCTATTGCATAGGCGGTTTCAAATTCGCAGATCTTGCTTATTATAAAAGATGCACTATATGTAGCACTAAAGTTGATAATTTTTTTGTTGGATTATTATTCAGCTCAAAATTATCAAAAAAAAAATTCTATTACCCTGTCTACGTTAGAGACCTTTTCCCATATTATGTTTTACTTTTCTTAATTTTTGTAGGGATTTAGATTTAATTAAACAGTCAATTAGCATTTCTTTATGCAATTTTTTACAGCAATAAATCTATTAGTGCGTGGGAACGCATACAGCTACATTAATACCTGAATATTTTATGTTAGGTTCAAGTTAATTGAGTCTAAAGGTTTATTTATCCGATTATAGCTGTAGATGATCAATCAAATTAATTACTTGCTTGATGTCTAATATTGATTGTATATTTTGGCAATAAAATCGTTGCTTTACACATACTATTCTTTTAAGTATACTGGTTTATATTTTTTACATTGCTGATATTTAAGTGGATATAGAGCTTCCTAAACCGAAACCCAATTCGTACTAATAGCAATAAATACAATATTTATTACTCAATAGTAACGTTCACGCTTTTTCCGCGTGGTCTTCTTTGATTGAATGAGTTCAAATAGCGCAAGTTCAAGGTTCAAACATTATTATTGCCATTGCTGTAATACGTATTTTTCTAAGAGAAAGGAGTATTTGTTCATTGAAAGTGGGTTTATAATTGTTGATGAAATTGTGCATTTTATGTGCGAATAAGAAAAATCCTATTGATAGCGAATTAACTAGGGCATTACAATTGTACTCAAAATAAATTCTCACACGGAAAATAATAAAGCAATACGATTGCAGTGTTCGCGTATATAGATAATGTCATGTTGTAACAAGATTTATCCTTCGAATCGTCGAGGTATACAAATATTTTCGCGAGATATACAGTAACGTCCTAAGGTATCATCTTTTCTACCCACTAAGAGGAAAGTTGTGTAAGAAATTTAACGATATTGGAGATATACAGTATAAACCGTAGACGTATGGTTGCTGTTCTGATAAAAGTTGTTGCATATTTCCATTTAGAGTAATTAAATTCGTTTCAAAGAAAAGCCTTTATTTACTAAATACACATTCCCAGCTCACAAAATCCCATTTAATTTGAAACCAGTTCTTGTTTGTAATCATTCTTCACTAAAATTATTACTGGCGGAAATAGACTTGCTTCAATGGATGTCGTGTATGGCACCTTATAGGAGGATTATCTTGGTGAGGGTCAAATAGTGTGTTGTTTGCTTTCAAGCACTGTGTTGTTGCGCGTGTATACGCGATTGACACGAAGCTAGATTGAATCAAAACATAATGTTAACATTGGCATGTTGTAAATTTATAAGTTTACGTAATTTTAGAATACAATTACGAACATGAACATTACCATTATATGCATGTCCCCTAAGATGTCCAAAATACGTTTTGGAAACGCCTGCTTCGCATGGTGCATGATATGCACGCCACACCATGATTTTATCTGAAAACGATACCTTTTTCTTTGAATTTAACATTGGCACTAACCTTATTTATATCATCCGCTTAAAATATTTTCAGAAATTTCTAGATAAGCAAAAGCAAAATACTTTTTGTCATCTACAATTATGCTTTTGTTCTTAACAAAATGTCGATTTCGTAAAACACATACATATTTGGGACATATTGTGCGTTTTCTATATTTAAATTTACGACTTGCGAGTTTACAACTAATGATGGTACGAAACACCTGAAACTGAAAGCCGAATCTCTTCGAAAAAATTTTGCGACACAGGTTAATATGGTAAGATAAGGTGTCTGTATCACATATTGAATAATGGAGAAGTATGGTCATAATTTTACGTTTATAATTTGTTTGCCCGTTGTAAGAACACAATATTATCTTACAAACTCATCCTGCACATATATGCACAAAAGTAATAATCATGTGGTATAAGTTATCCATATCCCAACTTAAAAAATCAAGTTGAAAATAACGAAGATAACAAAAGTGCAGTTTTAATGATGTTATAGAGATCATGTAGAACTTGAATGGTTTTTTATATTTTTAGCTTGCCGTTCCGTAAATAAAATGTTAAAAGTATCGATCGTGATACCGTGGATGTTCTCATGCTGTTCTTATAATTAGTATAAAATATTTACTGAACTCGAGAATGTTTACTCCTTCATCCTGATCCGGGAATTCGGATTTTTATAATTAAATTTCAGCCAGAACCGTCGTAAGCCGAGCTGTAAATAGATTTCTTAGTTTGCCAGATTTATATTCCTATCATTTTACTAGCAGAATTTTATTTTACTTCAATCACTATATTAAACATTTTTTCAATTATAAGCAATGTAATAGTAAACAAACTTAATTATTATAAACATTAATACATATGTATATGTATAAATAAGATATGTAGTGTTTAATTTAATTATGTAATGTAAACAAAACCTAAAAATATAGATGAAATGTGCATACAAATCTGTAACACCGTATTTTCTGTAAACCCATATTTTAGTATGTTTCTTATTTCTGGTGAAAATGGAAAATTCCAAAAATATCTTGGTCTAAGTAGCCGGAATCTTAGTCTTAAGACAATTTCTGAGCTTTCCCATTTGTATTTATTTGTGAGAGTTGTGAAATAGCAGGTATCAGGTAATGTATAGTTTGTATTAAGTAGTGGGTCATCTACAATGTGAGCAATTCTGGTAATTTGCTAAAGAAAATTTTCACTTACTTAAATCTGACACAAAGAATAAATGGATTAGTAATTAAGTGAAGCAGTCTAGTGTAGAACTGAAAGATTTGTATATTTTAAGGTGTAGCTACCCTGTTTTGGACACAGCTTACAGAGCATGATACCAAACGTTATTACTATCAATCTAAAATCGATGCTTCCTTAGATTTATCGAGTGCCACGTGGAAAATAGTATCTGAAATGAATAAGCGTGATACACGTAATAATATACGTATAAAACAATACGGTACCGTGTGTGAGGATCCAATTCAACTAGCTTCACTTTTTAATGATTATTTTGTTGATATACCTTTATCAATCATTGCGGGAAATTGGTCGGGATCTGGAAGTGGAACTGAGTCCTTGCCGCAGCGTTGTGCCTCAATGTTTCTTGAGCCTTTCACTGAAAGTGAGTTGTTGTTCCAACAGTGGACTCTTTCCACGCCGGTTGAAGGTAGATAAGGTGGTCCCTATACCTAAAAGGCGCGATGCTCACTCTGTAAATGACTATAGACTGATAACGGTTTCTTCTAGTTTTGCTAAGATCTTTAAGTACTGTTTTTCCTAGTGCTTGTCAAAATTCATTAATAAATATAATATAATTAAGGAGCACCAGCATGGTTTCCGCGAGGGCAAGTCCACTAATACTGCCCTCCTTAGCTTTTATGATGGAGTGGTCAAATACATTTCTGCTGGAGAGTGTCCAGTTGGTGTTTTCTGTGATCTCACCAAAGCTTTTGACTGTGTGGATCACTCGAAGCTATTGCACAAGTTGTATTCATATGGAATTCGCGGCGTCGCTTATAAATGGGTGAAATTCTATCTGAGAGATAGACGTCAATACGTAGCTATAAATTATAAAAAAAATAATGTAAATTATGTCTGTAAGTCTCGCTGTAGAGACATAAATATTGGAGTGCCACAGGGTTCTGTGTTGGGTCCTGTATTGTTTCTGCTCTATGTTGGTGATTTGTGCTTCCCGGTTTCTGATGCATTGCTGACAATGTATGCGGATTATACAACACTGCTTGTTTCGGACAGGAATGACTCTGCTTTGCGGGGAAGGGGTCAGAAAGTTGTCGACACCTTCAACACCTGGTGCATTAATAATTGTCTACATCTAAATATCACCAAGACTCAAATGATTCGTTTCCCTAACAGAGAAAAGCAATGTCCACAACTTCAAATTACTATAGACAATCAGGCCCTAAATAGTATAGAAAAAATAAAATTTTTGGGTTTAATTAGCTAAATGTTTCTTTTTATTTTCAGGTACCTTACAAGACAACAAGAACTAAACGCAAATCCAATCCAAAGTCCAATTTTATTTGAAGCAAGTCAAAGGGAGATAACAACTATTTCAGTATTATTACTAGTATTAACGAATTCGTGAGAAAGTAGGAATTTATAATTATTACACTTAACCGTAGACGTAATAGCCTTCGAAAACGCGAACCAGACGAAAAAAAAAACGAAAAGAAAAAACTAGTATATATTTATTTTTTCAAAATTGAAGTGTGAGATTGTTTGCCTTAAACTAAGGAATGTTCGTCCAAACCGAATTTAACAAATCAAACAATAATAACGGTATAGGCCGCGTATCGCCTGAAGATGGCATCGTTGACGGTTACGAGGACGTCATCAAAGATCTGGATCTTATATCCAGATTCTGCTTACCAATTTGTTCGAAAGACAATGAAATTCGCGAAGTCGCGTTGGATATTATTTCAAAAACCGTGGAAGGATGGTTAGACGGTGTTGGGAGTCCGAAACATTATCGTGTTAATGAAAGACATCACCGGGCGCATCATCAGAGTAGTACCTCAAATAGTTGCGCGTGTTCGGAAATTAATATGGATACTCTAAAAATTCCACAGGAGTATCTCGATTTAGTTTCTCTACATTTACCAATTATTCTAAGATTATCGTTGAGTTGTCCATTCGATAATGTCAGGGAAAAGTGTCAACATATCTTGGAATTAGTTCAGGTGAGTTTACCAGTCTCCCTTCTTTTTTTATTGTTTATTTTATATATGAACTGTGGAAAGTTTCAGGGCATTAGTCACTTGGAAACGTAAATTTAATTTGTTAATCGATTTTTACCAAGTATGTCATTAATCTTTTATGTATATAACTTGCGCCTGCAAATAAACCGTATGCATTTAGATGTTATCGATGCTGGTCTAGATCTAGTTTCAGTAGAATGCATATTACACTTTGATGTATAAACAGAAACAACACACTATATCTCAGTCCAGAAGTAAAAATATACATTATTTTAATCCGAAGTACCCGCACACGGACTTTTCTTGACACGTGTATAAATGGGATGTCCTGTATAGGAAGATGTATTGGGTTGCCATAATAATAAGACATTCTGGTAGAAATATATGTACTGTACCCTCAAGAAATTCTTATTTGTTCTTTGAATTAAAGGCAGATTGCTGTTCCAGAATTGACATTAGCTTTAAAAGAATATTTGTAGTATCTAGCTAGTTATTGTTTTCTCTTTTAAGTGTGAAATATCTGCATAGTTAAGCCATTTCAATATGAAATCGCTATTATAGATGACAGCATTGTATTTTGTCAAATATTTCGAAATTGCCGATTTCATTAAGGTAGTCATAAGAAAATCACCACACTGGTAACTTAATATACATATTGAGTTTGTATCTCAATTAATAATAAATATAAAAAAACAAAATTTTGCGTTTAGTGTAGAGTTCAAACTTTCAAAGATGACTGTTTTAAAATTCTAGAGAGAGACATCATTTTGAATGGAATTATCTAGATATATTATTCAGCTAATATTACACGTCCGTGGATTATTTCGCATTCTCACACTAGTGCTTCTATACATCAGAATTAGTGAAAGAGAAACCTCAAGTTTTAAATTTCTAATCCAGTTGGAGTTTGCAGGCTTGCATTTTACCCAATTTAATGAAATTCATTTATGTCGATTCCAATCAAGAATGATAAAGCAGTATTTTTGCATGGCTGATTCTAAGATGTTATATAAAACGTACTATGGAATCCCTTTATTAGTGCGGTGCAGTTAACATAAAATAATGTATACATACTACTACATATGCATATAGAAGCAGACCGAAGTACAAACGATGGGTTATATACATATGTACATATGTTAGTTTAAATCTATTCGTTCATGGATGGCTGTAATTTATAAAAGTTTTAAGGAATAAGAATTCGTATGAATTATTACAAATATGATTACAATTACTTTTCATTACGTTTCGAAGTTAAACACTTTTCTAAAACCATATTCATCTGAATTTATCGACTGATTTGCAAAAACTGTAGTTGTTCATTTATTCACTTAGTAGTGATACACTCTGTATTTCATATGTATACAGCAAGTATGTATAGTAATTGCCTTCATCGCTACAGTGCTTCTAAGAAATTCCTAATAAAGCTACCGGAATTTATTAGATATTCTCATCTTTTATTAACCGATCTACATTTTCCCTTTAATTTGAACTTTTCCGTCTGATAAGCCTAGCGCAGTCCTTTCTCTTCAAATGTAATAAAGCGAACACAGAGTTTTACTCCTATAAAGTTTTAAAAATACCTAATAGAATTTTCTGCTTCTAAAGATAGTTTCTTTTTAGTGCTTTATAGGAGCTACACATGAAACATCTATTATTAAATTCTTTGAAATTTAATAAATCATCTGTTCTGCAGGATGGCAAGGTGATATTTGATATATTTATATGAACGAGAGCCGTTCTTTCTTTACTTACATACCGCCGTCGAATATAAAATATGTACAAGAGGAATACTTCCTACATAACATGGGATAATTCTCAAGTTCCTTAATATCAGTATATTGCAAACGTTATAATTATAATAGAAGAATTTTATTTGTTAAAAATAAAGTTTTCTTCGGATGTCCAATTTTCAAGAAAATGCTGATAACCCCAATCACGTACACAGTAAGCTGCGCTTGAACTATGGAATTGAATTATGATTCTCCAATTATTCGTTTCGATTTTCTAATCGTTGCCGAGGCAAATGTTACCATTTTATGTACCGGGTGGCCAATTAAGAATGGGCGGTCGGCCATATCTCCAAAACAGTTTATACTACAGCTCCGGGAAAAAATATCACTGACTAAAGTGGCCTCGAGACTAGTGTTGTGTCGTTCCGACCGGACTCGGTTCAAAGGAACTATTCCGCACGTGGAACTAAACGGAACGAGTTCGCTGTTTTGGACCGATATCGTTCCGAGTCCGGATCTAATTGAAAGTTGTCCACTGGCATTCAGTATACGTTCCGATACGATACGATATTGATATGTATGAATGTATACGGCAGCGAATGTATGTACTAATATATGATTTAGTTCCAAAGGAACGAGTCCGACGGACTGGTTCCTTTGATAAAATGGAACGAAACGGAACGAGTCCACAAAAGGAACTAGACTGCCCAACAGTACTCGAGACACATCGGGAAATTATTTAGAGAAGTGTAGGATGACCACTAGATGGCGTAATTGTATACAAAAAATTAAATTCTTATTTTATATAAAATTTACCAATTTAAGGTCTATCACAAACATCAAAATTGACATTTTCTAAAAATTCCGCATATTTTACATTGGACGATTTTTTTATATTTTGTCAAATAAGGGGAGGGAGGAAGGGGAAACTTTGTTTTGAAGGAACGTTTATGACTTCGGTTTCCTCGTTGGAAACAGTATTACTCCTCCAATCTAACTCTTATAAATTCAAACCGATCGAACAAGTAACATGCATGCTAGAGGGCGCTGTTTAAATTTTTTCATCGAAAATATTAAATGGAAACATATATTTTTGACTACTGATTAAAAATGTAGGCTAAATTACCCACAAATCAGCGAAAACCGGGTATCGCTATCTTCTACCTATACCAAGATATCTTGAGAAACGTGTGGATGGTAAGAATTTCTTCTATAAATTTAAATTATTCTGCTTTCCTTGAATGAAATTTAACAAATTTGATCTTATTAGAAAGGATTTTCCTTAGCCTATATCTAGTGATTCAAACTGTTTAATATTATTTTGTCCAACACCGCTAGAGGGCGTTAAATTTTACGTGATTTTTGAAAGAGCAGTGTGTGGCATGTTTGGTGGTCAAGAAAATAGACTATTATCGATTGTCCTAAGCCTACTGCTAGTGATTCAAATTGTTTAATATTATTGTTTCTGTCACCGCTAGAGGGCGTTAAGGAAATGTAGATAGAAGACATGTCGCTAGCAATTCACAATAATTATGTTTCTCAATATGTGGGTGTGCTGTGCATTTCTTCGTAAATGTTCGCAATTATCTGGACCCTGATAGGTGGATAGAACACGCCAGTCTATTTCCTTGGCCACACAGAACCCCAAATTTGAGTTGTTTAGATTTTTATTCTTGGTGGCGAACAAAATATTTTATTTTTACAAAGCGACCCACTACTCATAATAACTTAGTTGTGAGAATAGAAAATATCGTTCAAAATATTTCCAAGGTAGACAAAGACTGTAATGATGATGGGAGATAATTTGAAGATTTAGGTCGCCAGAGATTGACTTTATTATGCTGTTTCCTTTTTCGTTGTTTTGCTGCATTGTTGATTTCAATCATACCGTTGTGCTAGCATCTTAAGCTTCCAATCAATTATTTTACAATATGAACATAAATATAACGTTCCACACACGATTCTGTTTAGAAATCACAAAATTTACGTAGGTATTTAAGTTTACTTAATGCCCTCTAGCTGTGTTGGACAAAATAATATTAAACAGTTTCAACGACTAGATAAAGGCCAAGGAAAATCCTTTCTAATAAGATAAAATTTGCTAAATTCCATTCAAGTGAAGCAAAATAATTTAAATTTATAGAAGAAATTCTATAAATTCATATACACGTTTCTCAAGATATCTTCTATCTGGTTTTCGCTGATTTGTTGGTAATTTAGCCTATATTTTTAATCGGTAGTCAAAAATATATGTTTCCATTTAATATTAGATAACAGACAAAATTTCTAAAAAAACTTAAACAGCGCCTTCTACTATGCACGTTACTTATTAGATTGGTTTGAATTTGTAAAGATTAGATTAGAGGAGTAATGCTGTTTGCAACGAGACTAAGTTTACAAAATTCGGTTCAACAAAACCAGTCATAACCGTCCTTCAAGACAAAAAAATGTGACTAGTGCAAAATATGTGGAATTTTTAGGAGATTCCGATTTTGATGTTTGTGATAGACCTTAAATTGGTAAATTTTGTATAAAACAAGAAGTTAAATTTTTGGCCACTAGTCAGTAATGCTTCTTTCCCGAAGCTGTACTATAAACCGTTCCTAAGATATGGCCGAGCGCCATTCTTAGTTGGCCACCTGGTACATTTTTGGTGACGTTTTTCTTTTGGAATTGTATACATCGTCCTTACTACAGTATGTATATGGTTTTTCAAACTCTAATTCGTAAACGTTATGTATCTTTGTACTATTCAATTGCAGACTTATGGAGAAAAAGAAATTTGTTTCCATCATTGTCATACATATTGCATACAGTTGACATAACAACATACAGCATTACCATAGGAACATACCCAGATAGTATTCCAATCATGAAATCTTACTTCGATCTAGTATTAGGAATGCGCAAATCAACCTGAGTAAATACGACTTAAGGTTTCAAAGTCTATGACTTTTAGGCTACATAGAGAAACATGTCCACTTGTGAATGTAACAATTGCCAGCGTCCATAGGCAGAAAATCCTAAATCAGTACATACATATGCATGCACTTTGATAACAGCGTGTTATGCAATCGTGAAACCCATGTGGACGTACGGTATCTATAATCTTTAATTTTGCGATACCGTCAGTTACACCGCTTTCTCCGATTATCGATGTGTCCGAGCCTTTACAATACAATATTATATATGTATACAGCCTGTTCAAAATGAAGTCGGCACTATTGCTATCTTTGTTACTACTAAAGATACGATGTTGGTTAAATGACCACAGTATCTTTGTTTACTAAAATTTAAAAAACATTGAACGATGTTGGATATAAAAAAAAATAACCACAGTGGTAAATGTTTTTTAACTTCCGTTATTTACGATGGTAAAAATTAAAAAACAATTGATAAAATTTAAAAAACAATTGACCTTCGAGATATTAAAAAATTACATTTTTTTAAATAGAATACCCTGTATATTTTTGCACATTTCTAATGATAATTTAATTATAAACAAAATCTATTAGTACATAGACACCCAAAAATTAACAAATAAATGAAATACAAGCATTAATGGAAAATCATGTAGACATTGACTAGTTATCGAAAAATTAATACATTTTGCTCTTTATTATTGCCAATATTAATCTTATTTGAACAACAAAAAAGGAAATTCTGAATGCAAAACATTGAATGCATAACCACCCTACTCCTAGAAACTATAAGGACGTAAAGGTAAAGCTAATTATTATTTTCTAAATGTGTAATTGCCATTGTTGGAGCAAATTCAAATAGTGTACCTAAGATGTTTAAACTAACACTCGTAACCTGATTTGCATCTTTTGTTGCTGTCCTAATTAATTTAAAACTAATGGAATAAATCGATTGTCTAATAATAAAAATAAAATTGAAGCAAAAAAGTATTAATTTTTATTAGATAAAAACTAAAATATGATTACCATCAAAGCAATGTCTTAGATGATGATTGTTTCTTTTACCTGCCAATAATCGGACATTCATTGGCTCTACACGATATTCAGATCAACTTGAACTGGTACATATAAATACTTGTAGTTCATTTATTTGTTAATTTTTGGGTGTCTATGTATTAATAGATTTTGTTTAAAATTAAATTATCATTTAAAATGTGTAAAAATATACAGGGTATTCCATTTAAAAAAATGTTATTTTTTTAATATCTCGAAAACGCGTTCAGTTGTTTTTTAAATTTTACCATCGTATTCGGAAGGAAATACGCTACTACTTTGCTAATTTAACTGACATCGTAGCATCAATAATAACGAAGTTAGCAATAGTGCCGACTTCAATTTGAACACCCGGTATAGAAGTAGCCTGACGCTATTAGCGGCCAGAGTGAATGAAACAATCTGTGCTATTGCGTTTTTGAATTGTTGTATTACCATTATTGCTTCTAAATTTTGATTTAATTACATGGCAGGTCATCCAACATTTTACTGGGGACCGTAATTATCTGTTTTCCACAAAAAAGAAAATTGTGGTTATCTAAGCTGTTCGATTCAATTTCATTCTCAAGCTCAACAGATACAACTAATATCTCAAGATTTTGAAATCCTTCTTCTGTAACTATATGTACATATGTATATGCGCCGACATTTATAAAATCAATGTGTACCGCTTCTTGTTGGTCAGTAGCGTTTAATAAATCTGCGTTCCTTCACATCGGCATCATTATTTCTCTTTTTTTTTCTCGCTTTTTGAAAATACCTATTTATACAGGCAGCCTGCACTTGTTTATCTGTACCGCCAATCCAGTGAACAGCGTTCACACTCGAAATTTGTTTAATCGGAAACAGATTGGCTTTGTGTAATGTCTGTAACACTATTTAACACGTGTTTTCTGCGATCAGCTATATTATCATAAACATTTTTGGATTTTGTTGATGCAGTTGTGTCGAAGGCCACTCTTACATTAAACTTGCAGTTATGCCGGTCTTTTTATTGGCTTTCCATGTTACTGGAAGCTTATTAATACCTAAACTTTAAAAGAACCACGGTTTAGTAGCTTTTCCAGTAAGCATAAGCACAGACCAAAACAGTCACGTTCTTTTGATTTCCATCAGCCACTCATAATTGTATGTATGTGCAAGGTAGTTTCAGAAAAATAACCTGTTCCGTCACATTTATTACATGTATGTATAATCCTTAACATAAGAAAGTCTAGCTTTCCAGTTTTCGACAGTTTCTCTATCAATGTCGTTTGCTTTTCCACAAATTTGTTTGCCGGAAATTTCGTGTCTTTCTTGAAGCTTTCAAACTAACAATTTGAAGCTCCAAATTCATTTTTTCGTGGACGTGTTGCGATTAGTTTTGTTTGGATTTGTAGCAAAATTAGATTGTTTTACGCATTTCTCGTTTGGATTTTTGACTGCGGTCACCACTTTTGATTTTTTCTTATTGATAATTATTGAATAAATAAGCATTTTTTACGTTTATATTTCTTTGTTCTTTTACACTAAACTTTTTCCCTTTGTGAGATTTACTTTCACAATCACTGTATATTTTTTAACGAGACACAATGTATGTTTAGCGGTTTTGTCGATGATAGAAACAAACGGAGAAAAATATTGAAAAGTTCAATTAACTTAAAAAATGCAAAGATAAAATTTTGAACAGTCAATAAAATAACAGGGACTTATTGAGGCTTATCTACCTAACACAGCGGAAATTACATACACAATTTGTATTCGTAGTATCACTCAATCGCAAGGAATAAAGTGAATCAAGCATATATATTTTTTTGATGAGTTTGCTTTTTGTTACCGAGAATAAACATAGCGGTTTTAAATAAAAAATGTGTTGTACTAGAGTTGTAAAATGAAAACATGTAAATGATTGCCTGGGGGGTTATTCTCGAATCTGAGGGAATGGAAATTTCAAGCGAATTGTCAAAAAATTCCTACAATTTCAATAGTTCCTATTCTGGAGTTGACTTTCTCACTTTTTCGTAACAAGTAGTAACGAGGAGTGAGCAGTGAAAGTTACTCCATGGGAGTGCTATTTTTCCACTGTTTCGAGAATAACCCCCCTGGTTTCTCATTGGTTGCGGGCCTATTTAGATAAACACGGTAATCTCAAATCTACAAATTCCCTTCTATACAGTTTTAACAGTTATTGGTAGGCGTGGCAAATTCGCCAGCAGCGTACGCATGTAATTTTTCATTTAATTTAAATCGTAAAAAAATACATACTGTATTCACCATTGGACGGTTACATGAGCTCACACACCGTGGTATATTTATATACGACACGACTGCATACTAATTTGCAATTCAAGGATCGTTTGCTTCGTACGACGAACTACTCGATAATGATTGAAATATCTCCCGCTATGTATGTGGTATAAATATGCCAACATTAGCTATTGGGATTTGAAATATGCATGGTTTCCGTTTCCACGTTGCGTTGTGCAGGTTTTGTTTATACAGATGTTGTACATAGACTCGTATTATGTCTATATTATGACCTATAAGTACTCAATTTAAATCTTATATAGATTTGAAAGATATTATAGATTTATATGGAAGTAATTTTGGGGCTGCATAACATTGCCTGTGTCCTTTTGGATAATGGTAGGCAAAATACATTTAACTCCACATAGACAAATGACTTCTAGGATAGATTACTTTTGATAGATCAACCACTGAGCAGTGTTCCAGCGTCTCTGATGTAATTTATCTTTTCATTAGATAACGTCACTATTTATCGGGTTGATTGCAGAAGTCACAAACTTTTGCAAGTCTACAGACATGTATTTTAATTTAGTCAAATAACAAGATTGATTTAGGAATTTTTGCAAATAATATATAAAATATATATTAACACTATTTCGAATGTGAACAACGTGCAGCATTGTTCCATTGATTTACAATTATTATGCAGTAGATAATTTATATAGAATTTCTATGCTTTGCTTACTGTGTAAAACAACTTGAAAGCTAATATCTATTTTTTTACACGATAAGAGCTAAAGCAAACGGCTAGGAAAATATGTGGTCTTTATTTTGTAGTCCATTATCAAGTAATTACGTTGTAAACATTCATGTTCGTAATACATTAAACGCTCTTATGTTCTAAGATTACCAAGACCGTTTAAAATCATAATGTATTGACCGAGCTGAGTCGACTTTCTATTCTGATGAATACGAGAGCGGTACTCGTACATTCTGTTCAGACATAAATTAAATGCACTCATTCTATATAGTCTTTTGAGCACTTTCCCGAAGGTTTCGACATCTTCTATACAATAATAATTTACCCATTGACTACGTTAAATTGCTATATTTTTAAAATAACTTGTTCATCGTGCATTTTATATTAAAAAATCGTACATTTAATGCCGTAGAACTTGAATATTTTTAATTTCCAAGGTGGCTATTAATATACTTAATGGACGAATGTTATAGAAGACATTCGTGGTTAATGGGCGTTTTTATTCGTTTATGTGTTGAGTATTTACTTTATGCAGGGATTTTTAATTTTTTTTTTATTATTTTTACTATTATCATTGCTTCATACACGCACACTCTGTATTAATAATGGTAACAATTTTATACAAATAATAATTAATTAGGTCATCCATTTGAGAGAATTTACTTCAAATTAAATAATAAACTTCTCCTTATATGGAAAAAGTGCAATTGATATCTGCCTGCAAACGTCAAATTTAGCATAAGAATGTCAATAAGTGAAAAATGATTAGACTTAGATATATGATATTATACATGAAATATATTTAGAATTTCACGTAGAATCTAAAAACGTGACAATATACAGGATGTTGCATTTAAAATCACGAAGTGGGTGCTTACTGCCGGTATATTTCGGAGTGACTTTAGTATAGTGCCAAAATTTCAGATCATTCCTAGCTATAGTTTTCCCACAATCGATCGTTGCAGTTCCCGGTGAATCATTCTGTATATGGTTGTTAAAGGAAAGTATAAAAGACAAAGTAACTCGTTTCTATGCAATTTATGAAGAAGTAAACATTCAATAATATGTAGTTATATTATGTATACACGCAGAGAAATATTATCTTGAGTTAAAACAGACTGTTTCAGTTCAAAACAATCCCGTATTTGTATATCTGCAAAACTATATTGTGTTATCACAAGAATATTATTTTCTAAGAAAATTGTTTTGACGCAAAACAACATTGTTTTAATGTAAGAATATAATGTATTTGTAAGACTTCCGTATGTCGACCACTGAATTGACAATTTATAGGCAATTTAACGGAAAGTACAGGTTTTACTGAGTCCAAAACGGCCCCCCTTTTCTTGCGGAGATTAGTCTAAGATACCTAAAAATCGTTCTAAAAAGTGTTATTTCTAGATTATGTTTCGCTAATGTGAAAATCCTCGCAGAAATGTCAAAACACTAGCGAAACATAACCTAGAAATAACACTTTTTAGAACGATTTTTAGGTATCTTAGACTGATCTCCGCAAGAAACGGGGGTCTGTTTTGGACTCAGTAAAACCTGTACTTTCCGTTAAATTGCTTATAAATTGCCAATTCAGTGGTCGACATTCGGAAGTTTAGCCAATGGATTTACTTCAAGTACAACGTTTGGGCGAAATTATTCCTCCAATTCCCATGAAGCTAAAATATACTTCACATAATGCATTATTAAATATGTACTTTTATTACTGCAAATGTCCACGCCTTAACTATGAAAAAACTTATACGTATCTAATTCTTGCAAAATCGTGCACGCAGATAAAAATGCACGTATAAACGCTTCATATACACATATAATCTCGAATGCAGCTGCTCGAAATTCAGCTATTTCACAAATAGGGAAGTTATTCAGATCAAATACGTATTTTACAACAAATATAGTCTAGATTGTATTAAACGCATTTAGTTATTCCAAGAAAATGTGTTTGAATCAAAACAGAAATATTCTAGCATTAAAAATATTTGGGTAAAACAGTATATTTTCTTAATTCAAGAACATTTTTCTCTGTGTATAGAGTCGGCAAAGAGGCGCAAGTTTCAATCCAGTACGGAGAGCAATGTAGAGTGGTGCCGTGCGTGGCACGTAAACTCGAACGTTCATATCAAAGCACACTTGTTCAGTATTATTCCACTGGTCGTTGTGAGTACTCATCAGTATACACATACTGAGAAAATGGAGAAAATCAGTTGTAACTAATAAGTAGGTACTAAGTCTGTTGTAGAAAAGTTGTAGCATATAGCCTCACAGAATTTCGTTGCTTTATCAACAGTTCGAAGTTATTATGATTATTAACTTATTTTTGCACATGACACATTCCAATTTTTAAAGAATGTACCGCAGTTTAAGCAGAATAACAAGGATTTGCAGTGTTCCAAATGTGTGGTTTGAGAATTGACGTATGTAATTAACGAAATCAAGCAATGAAAATGTTGTTATTATTAAACCGTCCTAATATACGTACATAACTTTTCTCATCTATTTGGTTTACAATTCATCGATTGCTGTCTAAAACATAAAGTTTGTAAATACTTGGTATAATAATTTAAAAATTGCGGGCTTTATTTTTACCCAATGACAAATAAAGATACCAAATGTAGGAAGAAAGTTCCTCGTAATATTCCTGTTCGGCACCACCATTTAGTGACATTATTTTATATAATTACGGATACGTTAAATATAGTAAAGCGACACATCATAAGAAATCTGAAATATAACATTAAATCTGTCAAAACAAGCTTTAACGTCGACGTTAAACCTTATGGATAAGATACATCATAGAGCCCGGTGAAAGTTTACGTTAACAGCTGCGGAAAAGTTTTTGACTAGAAAATAAGATTAGTTTTATTTTTTTTTATTCAATGTAATTTTTTGAATGATTTCACTATATTTAGGAATAATACAGTATATTTCCCAATACATATGATTTTTTCGTAATTTTGCGTATCTCTAAGAATAAGCAACAATGCGTGGCATATTAGTCCCGCTTGATACTAAATGTATGAATTAACTCAAAAGAAATTATGATGTTAAACAGTTTTCATAATATATGAACGTTATTGTAGAGGTTCTGTATTATAATCATAATTCGTACTTTATTTTACTAGTTTTGCCGACAGTAATATAGTCATCCTTTATTGTCCTACCACTTAATAGATAATAGCTTTCCACTATAAAGTCCGACATCAAGAAAACCATGTAGAAGTGTTCATCTAATTGCACTCTAATGCTGTTGCTTATGTTGAATATCCTGGTGTTATAGAATGGAAAATGGCAGTTAACTGCAGATAAATTTCAAATATTGTCAATTTAAAATAAATGATACCAACGCACAGAAAAAATAGCCGCTATGACAATTGCAAAACTCGGTCTACTGCAATTATAGTAAATTAGATTTACTGTTCTACGAGGTGAAACTGTGATTCTTAGGAAAGGTCTGTGGCAATGAGCAGTACACGGCGCGTGCATGGTTCATTGTGCTACTTCCAGTCACACCAAAGTCGATTACAAATACGAATTATTGCAGGTTAAAAGTCATTTTCGAACTGTGTAACGTATTTATATTATTAAATAAAGCAAAGCATATAGTTTTAATTCATGTAAGGAATAATATAATAGTTATAGAACTATAATCAAGAGTTTTTCTTCAGTAATCCAAAGATCACAGTGTTTTTCATCAAAGATAATCGCTCGTATGCACGCATAATAATCATTTTGCATTGGTCGTCTTTATTTTCATTTAATTTGGTCAAGGATGTGCTAATGGATAAAATGAAAGAAACATTTCAATTTATTTTAAAATATATGCGCCATAGCATATACACGTGCACATAATTATATTGTGGAAACAGCCTAAATTATGTAAAAAAATTTATATCCTGCCTTGACGCCCGGCATTGTTACTTCCAGCATTGTCCACTAGAGAGAATGAGGTTGGAGTTCGCATATTATTGCAGGTGTTTTGCAATACAGGTTGAGTGGCGAACTACGATGAAATTAGGTCTTGCATATGAACGGACGTTGACAATATCTGGGAGATCGAAACCATGTGGTATGCTTTTAATGTCTGATATATGCTCATTGCACTCGTTTGCAGGGCAATTCCTGCAATGATGAACGCCTATTACAGGGATTTTTTGTTATTTTTTACACATAATGAGTAGGAGATTTTAGATTTAGAAAAATAGTTTTGAATATAATAATTTGAAAAAATGTTGGATATATATTAGAGGCTTATATGTCAACTAACTATAAATTGATTCATATCTCACACAAAAAGATACGGACGGTAGCTGTTGGAGCAGGTAATTGAATGTTGTCCTTAGGAAGTACCTAGGAAATACTCTGTCTCACATCTTAAATTCTTCACACTTTGTTAAACTTCTTCCTGAAATCGCTATTCAACTTGGAGATTTTCTGTTAGTTTCAATGTCACCTTCTTCAGGCAAGTACCTGTTGTCAGTTTCGTCATTATAATCCATCAATATTTAATCCAAGATAATCAATCCCGAGATCCAGTTACACAAAAAGTGAATCACGTCAACGTACCTTCCAAGAAAAACACTACTTTTCCTGGTTGTAGGCAATAATTTCATGGAAACACTAAGGTCATCTTGTGTATAGGAAACCTACGTGTACGAATCGATATCTTCACGCCAACATATCAGCATTCAGCACAAAAGTAAGCAGTAATCAGCTCCCTTGTACAATATCGAGTAATTTCAGTTTCACAACCTGACATTATTAACAAAGACGTAAAACATGTCGAAACTGCTGTTCTTCAAAATGGTTACAGCTCCAGCAACATATAAAAGGTTATCCACGAATCCCCAAAGATATCCTGTAAACCTGTAATCCGTAAACCACTATCACTCTGCTATATATTCACGAGGTTACGCATCACATCGGTAGAAGTCACCGTAAATACAAAATAAAAGCCGTCTTTAAACCCTTAAATAAAATCTCCCAAATTCTTCTCTCGTCCAAGAATATTTACTATCTCTTTCCTATAAAGGCATCTATAAAATTCCCTTATGATTCAGTATACATAACATCAACGGCAACACACAATTTTCAGCACACCCAGTTTTAGTTGAATATTACACAACACGGACCACAAAAGTTGTTTTAATCAAACATCTGTTATCACTACATAATTTTTCCTGAAAGGAAAGGAACGCACTTCAGATGCAGGGATCCAGAGACTTTCGACTATCTAGAAACCCGTTGTTTTCGCTTCGATAAGTAATGCTGACTGTCCGCTTTATTGCACAGTCGTTTATATACTTTTGCACGTCTACTTTTCTTTGTCAGAAGGTTTCTTCTGGTATATCCTATCCACTTTTTGCTCTTGAAGAAGCCATTTACGTTAGCGGCAAAACGTCGAGTTTGCAGATTTGATATTTTTGTGTTTTTATTTTACTTTATTTTGTGTTGAATTTGTTTTTATATTGTATATATACATTACACTACTATGATGCGGCTAAAAGCCAGAAGCCTTCATAATATAAACTCAGACAGTGAAAGCTTTCGATCCCATATAGCAATTGATATCGATTCCTCACTTGTAAGTACCTCGAGTAGGTCATATCTAACCATTAAACTTATTTGCCCGGAAATGGCAAATATGAGATATTTTCTTTACCGACATCTCTGGTGCAATTTCTACAAAAAGTCACGCAAATACACAACTGGTATTAAATTATTTAGTAAATGAGCAGTTGTTTTGACAATGTAGATTGAAAAACAAAATTGACAGTCGTTCAGAAACAACTACCTTGGGCAAGCAAAAACAGAACCGCCATACACAACAGAACAGAACAAAATAGAACCGCAAATTTTTCATTTTCATTGGGGTGATAAGCAAGATATTAGAAGAAAATGGAGATACATGGAGTGCAGCACAGAGAGGAGCAAAAGATAAAAGGCTGTGGTGGAAATTTGTGCATTCTGGTAAACCTTAACTTTAGAATTTAAAAGCTTTTGTATTTTTTCCTTCTGTGAATAATTTAGTGCTTAATTTTTGCTTACCCTTCTTCAACGTTAGAAGGGTGTATGATTATATATATATATAATCTTTCATTTTATAATACGAGTACTTACATAAGTATGTATACATATGTATATTAGTAATCCAAAATGGCAAACATTAATTTTTTTTTGGGAATTCTACATACACTTGTATTTTTTATAGCAAATTTATCTAATAGTACAGACAGTGATGACTTAATAATTCTTTATAAAGGAAATAACTTCCAATTTTGAAATAGTATTTATCTAATACTTGAATGTATATACAATTTGCATCAACAGAACAATGTATAATTCGTTTTGAGATGACAAAAATACAATGGTTTATTTGATTTTACTCCGCATACGTTGAATTTAATTTAAACATTTTTAACTGGAATTTAATTTAATTACTATTGCTACGAATCATTGTTCAATCTGGCTATGAAGATTCGTTGTTTGTCCCTTCGATTTTGTATGTGCACTACTGCATTAATTAGGAATAATAAAATTCTATAAAATTGTAATTACGTTATATAAACTATTAATAAATAAATCACGCGATAAAATACAGAATTTCAAAGCTTTTCGTGTATAAATGTTTTGCAGTGTTAATTTCGTGCGTTGTCATACTGTTATGTTAAACTTCCAATATTTAGGCTATGACTACGCTACGGATTTCGTGCGGTTATGAGGTAAATTTCGGGCATTAGGTACGATACATTAAAACAATATATGTATTTAGAATTTAAAATCAGCGCTACATCTAATGAAACATCACACAGGCTATAAAACTAGTGCTTAAACATGGGAAGTGATTTTACTACAAAACACAAAAAAAACTACTATTAGAACACTTTATATTGACTTTTAATCATATAGGGTGTCATAACTGTAAATTAGCATTATTTGTTCGACATATTGGGGCGGTATGTTGACGTGTATTACTAAATATTCACTTCAACTGCGCAAATGATCTGAATATTTGGTTTTGGAAAGTGTCTGAAAGTCTAAATTTATTTCCTTTTTATTAAATAAGCCCCTTATAAGTAGACTCGGCAAAGAAGAGCAAGTTTCAGTGCAGTGCGGAGAACAACGTGGAGGGGCCCAGCCGCCGTATCAATCATTTATTTTCGTGAGTGATTTTCATGAGTGAGCATCGGCGATGTGGACGCATGAATTTTTACACACAAAATAATAATATGAGATAGTATAACGTTTCTTATCGATGTCCGAGTTGGTAATGTATAATCCGAATACTTGCTCTAAAAGGCGACAAATGCTTCTTGGTCTAGTAAAGTGACCGGTAAATTACATAGAATAAAACAAACACCTATATCAAAAGTGTTTTATATTTTTTAGGTGCCGTTCACAATTCCACCTGCTGATACACGTCAAATAGTTGTCGCACTTTACACATTTAATTCTATCACCTTCGTATGCTAAATCCGGCATACTCGCTATTACGTGTTCTAGTTTCTTCGAAATACGTTGTTTCCGAAACGTACCTAACTGCGCAATTTTCTAGGTATATGTGTACTGATAAGTACTCGCCCAGACCAGTGGAATAATACAACAAATTAACAAATTAAAACTCGGAACCCGTCATAACATATGAGGTATATAATAAAATACGTAACTATTATGTACCATTTTCACACTTATTGACTTGCAGATACCGAAATATTCTGGAAAAAAATCACTTTTCTATCATCTCAAGCCAGTACCTACTAAGAAAAATATTGCGGGAAGTCGTGAATGCTGTTACAGTCTCAGATTTGTTGTCAAGTTACGTTTTGAACGTACGTCATTTGTGGCAAAAATAATAACTCACTCCTATTATTTCATTACATCCCGTGTTCTATTTGGTAATATCAAAATATGATATTTCTTCGATTGCTACCAGTATTCGATTTGTAAGATCATTGAAATTATATGGTTTTGTATCTAGTGGTGGCAAATCGGAATAAGAGAGAGGAGATTCTCAGGAGATCTCAAATGTAACTTTTCTTTTTATCCACTTTCCTAGGAAAACTTCATTTAAATAATTTTTAACAATGAAGTATCGCTATACTACCTGCTGCAACTAAATTACTAATTATTATCAACTATATTTATTATCGCCTAAACTATTTGACTTAGTAGTGTATAATACACTTAATAATTAATTTCAAATATTCCCTTGTCAGGAGCCCAGGTTTCTGATTGCCAAAGATACAAGTATACAGTTAGACAGTTATATTTTCGATTAATGAAGTTAAGGTAATAAGGTTAAATAACTAAATTCTCTAAATTGTTATACTAAACTGTAAATTTCATTATTTATTTTTTGTTGATTCATCACTCTGCATAGTGTAGTTAATTTGTACTAGCTACAGATTGTGGGAAGGTGTTGAGAATAACTTTCGAGATCTAGTTAATTTGCAGTGCGATTATTGAAAGTTTAAATTAAAATCATTTTTCACAATAATATATACACGTTCACGCTTGAATCATTCAAATCGTTTATTAAATATATGATGTATAATTTCAATCCAGTAATTAAAGTATGAATTGTCTTACTTCGCTATTATTTAATATCAACTCTAATGAATCTAACATTGTACTAAGGACTTTAATGCCAAGTTAGGAAATACTACATTAATAATTTGTTACGGAAACAAATGGAATTGCAATTGCAACTTGTAGTTTACGTTTTATTGATATATTGGTAACCTAGTTAGAAAGATTTAGTAAATAAAAGAATTAGTTTCTCTGAAATGATGAATTTTGAACTGACGACACGTTTCTATATTGCAGTTGGCAAGGGAATTTCAGGAATAATCGATCGGCGAAACAAAAATGAAACAGACGCGAGCAATGAAAATAATTTTATTGAATTTCATCGTTAGATAGTTATAGTTGCTGCTAACAATAAATATTGCACTCGCCATCTATTCACAAACAATCGATCTATAAAATATTACATATTTGGTACACATATTTATTTTCAATGATATTTCTTTTTCCGTTTTATTTTAATAAAGATTATAAAGCTGCTTATTTGAGAAAGTAGTTTCACATTTCTTTTTGTAAATTATAGCGAAGAAATAGTTCATGCTAGTAGTAAGACTATAGACGAAGGGATTTCATACGGAAATTGTTTGAAAGAAATACAGAAAAGTAAAGATTATAGTGAACTGAAAAGTTGTACTATAACTTTTTCTACATGTAATTAATTTTATATGTGTATGAAACATATTTAATTCATAATTTATAGATTAACTTTTTCATAATTTCTTCAAAAATATTAATCGTACATTTATTTAAATTCTTGAAATCGTTTTATCGTTGCGATTTTACAATGGCGGACTTAACGATGATTTTTCATAAGTAATATAACAAGTGACCAAGATTTTCCGATAAAATTGATTTGGACAATTTGTAAGTGCTTGTTGAGATAATAATTTATAAATATTAAATTAAATGTGTAATTATATGTGTAAGTTATAGATAATTAATTCAATAATGAAATAGAATATTCTTATTAAATATGCTAAGCTATTTCTTCTTGAATTTTAATATTACGTCAATGAATTATTGTTTATATTTATTCTTAAAAAGCATTATTGTAAGCAACAATTACCTAGTTTACAGATCTCACCCACAAACGCATGTGATTGCGGCGTTTTTATATTGACAAATGTTTTCGTTTCGTTCGTTCGAGCGCATTTCAGGGAAGTATCGGTTCACAGTTTCCGGATCGTATGAGAATGTAAAGCATTGCCAGCGGCGTAGCTTTTTAATACGTTACAAATTGTTGTCTGTGCGTTTCGACAACTTTACTGAACTCCGGCTTTATTTTACATGTAATTTCTAGCGCGCAGGCTGGCAAGTGACTTCCATAAACCACTCATTTCAAAGATCTTCGCTGCGGAACGTGTTTCAAGACTAACGTCAGAACTATTTTTTCTTCATTTAATATCTCCTTACATCTTCTCTCTCCGACAAAAGTGCCAGAATTAAGAGTTGTGGACATTTAGAACACCGGCTTGTCGTTCACGTTCCTGATCCTCTTTGATTTTCATTATTGCCCTAAACATATTGTTAATAGTTCTTCACTTCTGCTCTGAGAGTGCCATTACTTCTATCAGATTTTCTGGCGTCAGTTCTGTACCAAGCTCATTGTACGTTTTTTTCACGCATATGATGCCACTTGTTACAATAAAGGCTCTATGTTTAACAGCATATTCTTTGCTGTAATATATGTCGCTAGCATGTTGCATTCCTATCCTTCTCAGATCTCATCACGTATGCCTTCAAAAGTCTGTGCCTTGCTAATATTTGAGTTAGAATTCAACCACGGGTTCATGTTCCGTATAATCCTCTTAGACCACTGTGCCTTGGCACTGTTTTTTTCTGGACATACCAGCCTGCCATTTGTGTGTATGTATCCTTGTTCATATGCCAGGTCGTATGTTGGGATTATTTTTGCTGCAAGTTGAGACGCCGGCGTTGAAGTTGTACGAAAGGCTTATGCCATTCTGATTAGCATCGTCCTCTGAACACCTTTTTCTCGAACATACCTTGTCAAATGGATGCCCTGTATAAAACGATGGAATGCACAACCTCGTTCAAAATCTTACGCATTGTCATACTGGGTGCATTGATATTTGGCATTATACACGTCAGCCTATCCTCTCTTTCCTCTGCTTTTTTTTGTTGCGTACTTCACATACTCACCAAAATAGAGGCGGCCATGTAAAATTTTACAATTAATATATCTATTTTGTTCTCTTAATGTACTTATCTTTCAATTCCTGAAATATTTTCACTTATAGGTTAATAAAACAACCATTAATTAAATCCCAATTTATTCCAGAACATATAATATTATGTTTTCGTTAAAAAGACTTCTTCAGCAAAAAAAAACAATATTATATGTTCTGGAATAAATTGGTATTTAATTAATTGTTGTTTTATTGACCTATAAGTGGAAATATTTCAGGAATTGAAAGATAAGTAAAGTTTACATGCTCTCTTTTTCTCATTTCGCTAAAGATAACCACTTGAGACTTTTCTGACATGTAATTTATTTGCTCTCTATTTTTATTATTAAGTATATTAAAAATGTAATGACTATCCCATTTGTTAAAACATAGTACTGTGCAAATTGTGTCTCCGCCAATTTTACTTCTCTTATCTTTTTATTCAATGTATAGTCTTAGCATTGGAACCTTCCTACAATTTCTTGTGTATGAGTATCTAGATTAATTTTAAGCAGAATACTGTCATGTCAGCAATAAGCTAAAAAAATGAAAACGGAAAGCAAAATTAGCCGCTATAAATATTTTTACCAATAAACTGAAACATGTGTATCATGCAAGGATAAGCGAGATATCAAAAGTACAAAAGCCTGTACACTATAAGACACCTGATGTATTAAAGATTTAATCTTTGTTTTCCTATTTATATATTCATATGAAATACATAGTATAAATTTGCGGTTGGGAACACATTGAATGTTAAATAGTTCCTAAATTATACGAACTTTTTACCCTACAAATCCCAGTTACAGTCAACAATGGAATACTACGCAAAGAGGTATTACATACAATTTACGTAGATACATTATCGTATAGAAAATATAATGGTGAACAGTTTCCTCTTTGATGTTCGTTCCTACCTAGCAATTTCATATATTTAACAGTGCTTTATGCATACAGAAATGTAGCATTGTGGATATAATTGAAATTTAAACTGTTGTGGTATGTAAATAAGGTTATATAACCTGTAATATTGCTGGCACTTCTTTTCATAAAGTTAACGTATTATTTTTGGGTTTAATGTGAACATATTACATAGTACAGAAAGTTTAACAATACTAAAATGGTTTGTATTGGACACTTGGAATAAATATGTCGTTATAATCGTTTATATGTATATCTTTCTTGTTTATTGATTTTTCTATAGTATGTTTACAAGGATGTTGTATAGTATAGGGCGCTCTCCTATATTAATTTTTGAACGGACGATGCTATCACTATGGGAAAAGTGTATTCATTTCTATTTTTAGTGAGCTATATTTTGGTAGTAACTGCAGTTTAATTCCATATTCGATGTCAACGGAATTGACGTCATCTTATTTTAAGTGGAACGCGCTGTATATTTTTACATTTTAGGAAGACGATTGTGTTTGTAATAATAAGGTTGTGTTTTGATTGATCAACAGTAACTAAATGTTCCCAGCAACTTTAGTCTTGAGTAAAAAATTCATTGGTACGTAACGGTATTGTGATGTTAATTCTGTTGAAGCTTCTATCTATCTTTAGTACTTCTAAAAGGCATCTTTATCTTAAACATAACACGTAATGCATTTTTACCAACGAAACACCACTACTAATTTGCAATAGTTACATCAAAGACAATAATGACTCAGTACCGTGCTTTCAAAAACTTTCCTGATTAGAGTAGGCTTTTTTTAATTATTTTTCTTCCTAAGATTGAGAACACTGCAGTTTTTACTATACACAAATTTTGACAAATTTAAATTAAGAAAATTTCCATTTGATTGTTTATTATTTTATTAAAATGTTAGAGTTACAATACAAAAAGTTTATAATTGTAAGTTATTTTAGAACTGGTCGAAACTTAGATAATGGGGAATGGGTTTATTCCATTAATCAGTCTTTGCAGGATTTCCGACAAAGGTTTCCTAATCTACCGATTACGTATACACAGCTGCTAAGTCATGTTCATGCTTGCATAGATAAATTTCAGGAAACAGGTACAGTAACTTGTAAACCTGGCGGCGGAGCACCTAAAAAGCGAACGGCAGCTTGCATAGAGGATATTCGACAAAGAATGGACAACTCACCTAAAAAGTCTATTCCAAAACTGTCGCAACAAGTTCAGTTGTCAGTTGGAACATGCCACACCATTTAAAAAAAGGATTTAAAACTGTATCCATGTAAGATTCAAGCAGTTCATGAACTTACCCAGGTAGATTTTGGTACAAGAACGCAGTGTTGTCAGTGGTTCTTGAATAACGTAGATAATGACAACGTTCTCGACAAATGCTTTTTTACCGATGAGGCTTTCTGATTATTTAAATAAACAAAATATGAGAATGTGGTCTGCAGAACATCCTCATGAATTCGTAGAAACTCCACTACATCCACAAAAAGTAGGTGTCTGGCTAGCGGTTTCAAGGAGATGGATTATCGGGCCTATATTTTTTAATGAAACTGTAACTACTGAAGTATACCAAAAACAATTATTACAGCCTTTTATTAATGAACTGCATGATGACGACAACAAGACAATGCACCGGCACACAGATCTCGATACACAATGGCTTTCTTGGCACAATTTTTCGATGACAGAATTATCAATTTTCCAGCAAGATCACCCGATCTGTCAATTTTAGATTATTTTATCTTTCCATATTTTAAAAATGCCATTTTCAAGACCAGACATCATACAATCGCAGTACTTCGCAATGCTATTACAGATTGCTGTGCTGACATAACCCCGCAACACCTTGTAAATCGTTTTGAGAGTATGAAGCGTAGAGTTTGTCTCTATCTTAAAAAAAAGAACAACACATCTTTAGTAGTATTATAACTTTTTAATTTAACTTATATAATAAACATTTTCCCTAAGGAAAAGAAAGTTTTATACTTCTCGGTGACGCACTGTAGCACTGTTACCAATCATAGAAAAAAATCATGGCCATCTCTAATCAGGAAAGTTTTGGAAAACATGGTACGGTCAGACTAAAAAACTAAAGTTACTAAAAACAAAGAATGGAAGTATCTAGTTTAAAGGTTTAGAAACCAACGAATTAAAAACGTTTGCAAAAAATAAATTCTACCGTTTTTGTTGGATTTCCAGTTCATTCAATTACAATTGGCATATAGATATTTTTCAAGAAAACTTGATTAAGTTTATTTATGTTATTGTAGTTTTTTATTAGAGGTATGGTTCAGTAGAATATATCACGTGACGAATCAGGACGAATACCTTCATTCCAAATAGTACAGATACAAAACGGACAAAACGATATACACAATATTATTTTAAATATGATTACAACTACTGTCACTGTCTCATGGATAACACGACTGTCAAATCTCGCATAGTATAAGGGAGCTCGCGCACTGAGGCGCGGCGAAGCGAAGGAAGCGCAGCGTCGCGCGAGCGAAGTCCGCACATTAAGGCAAAGCGAAGCGAAGCGAAATAGACGCGAGACCTGATGCGCATGTGCATGATACCTTTAAAACAAAGTACCAACCGAATCTACTGGCTTGTCATAGCCTACTGGCGTCTTATCGGAAAACAAAAGTATCCGATAAGTAACGAAAAACTAAAGATTTGGCGCTTCCCGTCTCTATGTACCGCACACTGAGGCGAGGTGAAGAGAAGCGGCACGGTTGCTCTGAAAACTTTCCTCGCGACGGCTCTTCGCTTCGCTTCTCCGCGCGGCGCATCAGTGTGCGGGCACCGATTTGACAACGTGCGTTTTTCTCTGGCGTAATAAATTCGCTTCTCTTCTCTTCGCTTCGCCGCGCCTCAGCGTGCGAGCTTCCTAATGCTATACTAAAATACGTAATTCTCTAATATTTTTGTATTTTTTATTATAATATAAATCGCAAATGCGTTGAATCTTCAATCTTTTGTTTCTATATATTCGACTTGTTTCGTGAAACAGTTCAAAATATGTCAGGTATTAAATCTAACACACCATGACTCTCTAGGTTTTCGATATTAGCAAAGATATCGTTAAAGTTAATTATTAAGCTTCAACTAATATTCTCTATAAATTATACATAAATATCATTAATTTAATACTTATTCATATTATTATGACACTGCTTGCACTATTTCTTATACTGTCCCTCATTACAGAGTCGTGGGTTGCCTGTACCTTATCCTGTGATATTGGGACCTAGTGCATATATTGATCCGGACGAGGTAAGTCATTTTTGTGAGTTATCTATTTTTAGTTGTTATGGGTATACAATTTAATTATAATAATTGTTATTATTATATAACAATAATTTAAAGTATTTCGCTTGGTTTAAGAGCAAAAGACAATCTTTGCGAGAGATTCAATGAATGAAAAAATGCTATGTGAATGTATGGAACCAATATTCAAACACTGTAGTGGTATAATGCGGATCACGACATATTGGAAAATAATGTTATTGTGTCGGGTTTGCAACTTATCGGTCAGAATTTTGCGTTTATGGAGAAAAACGATGCAAAATATACGACTCAGTTATGGAAAAATGATCTTGGCGAACAAAAAGGTGGTGATATTTTAGAGATTATGATAATCACCCCAAAACGCCGACCTCGATTTGATGGAGTTGTTGTGGTTTTTACTTCCAAAGAACTCATGTCAAATGTGTTGCTCAATGCGTGGTACAGTATTCCAGTTAAAGTTCTAATCCTATCCGAAAATTAATACAGAGAATGTCGCGGGTTATACGACCTGAATGATCGTATTAATAAAGTCACATAAGGGTAAATTCAACGTATGTATAGGTAGAGATAACATTTGTTGATATATAACATTGGGTTGTGGAAATTTTGTCGAATAAAGAGAGTTGGACCGAACTGGAATATTTAATATTTACAGCAAATGTTTTGGGAACAAACCGAATCACATATAAATGCAAACAATTTAAAGAATATGTTTTATTAAAAGATCGATTCTTTATTCTGCCCGTGACCCAAAATTATGCAATTTTTGTCAGACTAGGAATTTTTCGGAATCTAACGGTAACATATCTCCCGTATCAAATTTACAATGTTATGATACTTTGCCTTTTTTATAACAAGTATAGTTATTGTTAGAGTGGACCAATTCGGAGCGAAAGCAGAGGGGTGATAGCGGTTTTTTTTTACTGTACCCTCCATCAACATAATTAAATACACAGAATACACTTTCCTGCTAATACGTGCACGCACGATGAGCGTAGACAACATACTAAGCAATCGTATGAGCGATGGGTCACGCGGGAACCAATTCATTAGTCCCGCCTCTGTTTTCGTTCCGGCTTGGTCCACTCTAGTTATTGTATGCGAATAATTACAGTATACATACCCGCATTCATTATATTTGAGTCAATATATAAAAAATAGTATAATTGGGTAAATATTGGTCTAAAAACAATTCGTTTCCGAGATGAGTTAGTATCTTAAAAAGTTGTTCTTTTATTGATAACTGAAAACTGTTTTGACAGATTTCAGTGCTATTTTTACAACTTGCTAGTATTTTAATACCGTACATTTTGGATCTATTACACTTTTGCCAGTAATTTCAAGTGTAAGTTCAGGAAATATTTGTACAAAAAATAAAAATAGCGCTCAGTAAGTAATTTTCTTGAGTGAAACTACTAACAATACAATCTTTTGACTCTTCGGTTTTTGTCGTATGTCGTTTTCTTTAAAAAAAAAAAAAAATAGCTAAAAACTAAATTCATAGCAGTTGCTTACACAGTAGTTGATAATATGATGTACTGTAATTTGGTGAGATTGGGAAATAAATTCTTTATTGTTATTATTATTATTATTATCTGACAATAAGTAAACATTTTCACAGCTTTCTATCGTTTACGAACAAAAGAACTAGAATGCTACATCTAACCATCAATTTTATGTAAAGCTTTTAAAATCGAAAAAGTTTCTAAATGTATGTAAACTTTGTGATAGTCAAAAGTTATAATGTTCTTCAATTGTATATCGAGAAATTTTTCTCCATACGTCGACAATTGACAAGGGCTTAAAATGGTTTTTACTTGAATTTATCCATTAACAAACTTGACAAATTCACTACAGATACCAGCGACGTGCGCATCCAATTTTGCATTTAATTTAAATTTTTACTCAGTTAACCATCAATTTTATGTAAAGTTTTTAAAATCGAAAAGATTTCTAAATGTATGTAAACGTTGTAATAGTCAAAAGTTATAAGGTTCTTCAATTGTATATCGAGGAATTTTTCTCCATGCTTCGGCAATTGACAAGGGCTTAAAATAGTTTAATCTTCCAAAGATTATAATTGGGGTTTAGGTTCGGTGACTGGAAGGACCATTTTATAAAGGACACGTGCTGAAGGTCATTGTCATGTTGATTATTCTATTTATTTGTTGTAATTATCCTGCAATATTGATGGGAAAAGACCATTACACTTTATAATATTTGGAACGAAATCTTTCGTTAATAGATTAAGTTTCGATTTTTATTATCTGTGGCGAATGCAGCATAACAGCATTCAATCTTTGAACAGTCTAATCCAAATACTCTCTTGCAAAACTTAGTCGATTTATTTCTTGCTTTTTACTTAGGAAACCTCTTTTGCTGGGTGTAGGCCTTTTCCACTAATCGGTGCTGAATTGTTCTGGAACTGGAGCGTTATCTCAGCTTGTATTTTAGTTGCTGGTAAAAATAAATTAACTTGGGGAAATATATTTTCTTTTGGTAGTGATTCGGGAGGCGTGCTAAATGTATTGGACTGTTGTAGCTCTTGCAAATGTGTACATAATCAGGCTCGGCGTAAAACCGGTTTCGATTTGCATCTCTTGTTTGTAGTACCTAGAAAGTGACAATTCCAAGATTTGTATATAGATACTACAAATCGCCTTCCAGCAAAAAGTATTAGGTAACTAACCATAGAGTGCTGTACAATCTTCTTAATAATATAATAATATGCCTGGAGGTTTTTTCTTGGACCAAGTGATGGAAGCTGTCATCATAATCAGTTTATAAGTAGAATACCACTTCGATAAGTTTTGGTGTCTATCAATATAAGATTATACAATGAAGTTTGATTCGTACTATGGTGCTAGTAATATTAAGGAGAACCTTTGTATTATCGGGCCAAAATTATTGAAAATATTTGTGCTCGAAATATTGAGTTATACCTTATTGGAAAATTTGAAGTAGCAAAATACCAAATGTGAGTTTTGAGTTCACACACTTTTTATGTATCTAAAGAAACATACGAATCTGTTCGTGTGCGTGGATACCAGTGTCAATAGGTGATCACAAGCAGATCCGTCAAGTTACCGAGACGAATTTGCCGACAATTATCATATATCCATATAATTTTTTGCAGGAATAGTAGATTTGTGGACCCAGAGTCAAAAAGGCAATGTATGGCATATCATGGCCACATTTTTTTGGATTTTTAGCAGTATTTTGTCGATTTTTTACCATGTGGGTGTATCGTAACAAATAGTTATCGTTCACAAAGTCAAACACGTATATAATTATGTATAAAACTTTAATCGGAAGTTATTAATCGTTGAAGTGCAATGTGAGTTAAATCGTCAGAATATGAACAATACTGTAGTTAAAGTTTGGTCGAAACCGTCGCGTCGACTGTGTTCCAACTCAATGCATTCATTAGCACTATGTTACGGGCAATGCCACTGACAACAATAATTTTATTTCTATTAACGTAATGTGAGCGTATGTACTCCGGTTTGATTTACTGATACTTCCGCGGATAACCGTTTTAGTTTAACGATGAGCCACCGGTAAATTATCAATAAAAATTTAATGTCATGCCGTAGGCTGTAACAAGTGCCAGATAAATAATAATACCGTTAAATCTATATAGTTTATGGAAGCTGTACATTTGCAACGATATCCGTCATAATTTTAGTCCTGCGTATAACATAGGAGATACGCGTTACACGCTTTGTATTATTACCTAGGATTTCAATTAGGTCATTTCGAAATTTTTTTGTACAATATTGTTCATCTAGATTGATTCAGTAATTTAGTAGCAGAAATATCGCAAACTTTTGTGAAAACTTTTCTCTATTCGTTATATCAATTTTCGAGTAGGCATTTAACTAAACGATTAAAAACAGATAAAATAATGGTTCAAATAAAGGCGTCAAATATTACAACGATTGTAATATAGTCAACTAATTGGCTAACTGTAATCGCTTTAAAATACCTTTGTGTAATTCGCGTCGTTTTTACCTTCATAGTAAAGTATGTAGTAATGAGGCATTTTATTATATTGTGTGTTATTCACATGTCTGGAACGTTGCAATATTTTTCTATGATAAAATGAACCAGGGTACTTTATCAACTTCATCTAGCATATTGAAGTTTGTTGATATTTTAGAAGACAGTTCATATAGAAGAAAATTACTACACAACTAATTTAAATTGCTAGAGTAAATATTCCGTTTTTTTTTAAATTAATCTGATCTGAAATGAAATTTCTTCTGATCACATTTAGTGATTATCTTTAATACATATTAGCTTTTCTACCCTCGGCTATGTTCGCGTGGGCTATAAGATTTATATAGTTTTTTGTTATGTCCATTGTTTCTGTATAAATCAACATGCCATACAAAACGTTGTATACAAAGTGTATACCATAAAAATATTAAAATACAATACAATACAAACTTTGGCAGCTTCTTTCACCTCTTTAGGGATTGACACATTGAAACAAAGCACTGAGAATCGTGTTTCATTAATTGTATCAAAAGGTATTAATACTAAGTGTCAAGTAAACTTGACTATAAACATATTATTTCCCACATGAACTTTATGATCCTTTGCACTAGGCGATGATGTGCTAGTCGGGACATGGCATTTTATACAGTATAAGATGGGGCGACCTATACAGAGACAAATTTCGAACAAGCATTTTGAAATTCGAGGGCTAAGCGAGCTATGGTTTAAAAATAGATTCATATATACAGTGTGATCGTAGCAGTCGATGTGGAACTAAATTTCTATTTTTTTAATGAAATACTTAATGTTTATATGTCGCAATAGGTTATTTATTTATACAACCTCAACATAGCTGTTGTACAAAAGTCTATTACTGGTTGGGGCCACATTAATAAAAAACTGACCTTTTTAGTTAGTTGTGACTAATTGACATCCTACTATAGTTAGTCCTACCTAAATTGAAAAATAGAATATACAAAATGATTGCAAATTATCCATTTTTCAACTTGTAGTACGCTGTGATATACTATTTGTTTGGGAGTAAATATGATCTCTATGAAAGGGAAATAGGCTTACTACTACGGTATGCTCTCCCACACTTTCCGACACAGGTCTCAATATAAAAATGTTTAAGGAAACGAATTTATTTAAACTTAATAGCACTCTCAAACCAATTTGTCTTGACAATATAGAGTTAAAATACAATATTTACTAAAATATCGTGCCGTGTCATTACAGCGGGAATGTGATAAAGACTGATTGAATAAACAATTAAATAGTGAGAAAATCGACATAATAATGAGTACTAAAACCAAGATCACGTCAATGAAAAAAGATGAACTGATAAAACATCTAGAAAAAAGGGGCTTAACAAAAAACGGCAACAAATCGGAATTGGCAAGAAGACTGAGAGAGGCTCTGAACT
The DNA here is from genome assembly GCA_023690525.1 of Holotrichia oblita. Taxonomy (NCBI): domain Eukaryota; kingdom Metazoa; phylum Arthropoda; class Insecta; order Coleoptera; family Scarabaeidae; genus Holotrichia; species Holotrichia oblita. The sequence goes on along the minus strand of CM043015.1, from coordinate 107,246,483 downwards.
CTAGTTGTATACAGGATGGTCACAACGATGATAATGACAGCTTAACAAGTTCCACAGAAACATTATGCAACGTGAGCACTCCAATAAAAAATAAGAGACGGAAGAAATCTGCGGTATTTAGGTTAATAAATAGAGTAGAAGACCTGGAAAAACGATTAAAATATATGATGGTTTTATATACGAAAATAAGAAAACAAATAAATTCGAAAAGTGGTAATGTAAACAGATATACAACCCTTAACAATGGTATCTCAGACTCAGTAATAAAGAAGTCAGTGGATAATAATGATGTGAAGAAAGGCAAAGCGTTATTGGCAGGGAATGAAACTGGTAATATTAAGTATAACCCTGTGAGCGCGCTTGATAAAATTGTACTTAACAAAGTTGTAATCCTTGGCGACAGTCATAGTAGAGCTTACGGTGATAAAATAAGAAACAAACTTCCCGAAAATTTTAAAGTAGACAGCATTATAAAACCTAACGGCCGTATTGTTGATGTTACAGAAAATTTAAATGAAAAGGTAAAAAATCTTGGAGAAAGTGACTATATTTTAATACAATGTGGAACAAACGACATTGATAATTGTCATGATAGTGGAGATATATACAGGATATTGAATAATTTTGGTAGAGTAATGGAAGCTACCAAAGGTGTAAACACCATAATATCTACCATACCTTTTAGATATGATAGACCTCAACTTAACGGTATGATTGAACATATAAATATGAAATTATTCTATATGGCTAAACGCCACCCACATGTGGAGCTGTTTGCTATCAATAATATCTTGTATAGAAGATGTTACACTTCATATGGATTTCACTTGAATAATACTGGAAAAAATACAGTGTGTGAATATCTTAAGGGATACTTTCTTGATGTGGAGGTTCTACCGCTCCAAAAAAGGACTCTAATTGTGAAATCAACCAAGGTTGATGCAACAATCAATCGATCAACAGTCACCAATAATATGTTATCCAACATAGAAAAGATAGCTGGTAATGCTAGTGAAGAAATTGGCAGCGAAACGGTGAACTTGGGTGGAGACATACATCAACAGTGTGATTTTTTAGCATACCAGAGGCTGAGAAGAATGAACATTTAGTCGGTAGATGTCAAGGTACTGTACTGCTCAATCTCAATATACCTAGTTTGCGAAATAAAGTTAGCGACATAGAACTGCTGTTTCGAGATCTACGACACCCAGACATTCTGTGTTTCATAGAACACTGGTTAGTGGAGGAAGAAATTTTCGAGGCTGTTATTCCGGGCTATAGACCTGTATCTTGGTTCTGTCGAAGTGTCTATAAGGGGGTGGTGTAGTGATTCAGGTGAAGGATACAGTGGTCATCGACGTCTGTAAGTTTTCTGCTGAAATTGTTCCTATCGAGAAAGATTTCGAGTACTGCTGTGCTAAATTTAATTTAGATAAGAGTATATGTTTTTTAATATGTGTATACCGAGCACCATCAGGAAGTTTTGCTACGTTTAAAAATAAATTAACGGATCTATTAGAATCACTGTACAAACAAAATACCTTCCTTCTGGTGTGCGGCGATTTTAATGTAGATTTTAATTGTGATACCGATGACTCGATGGAGATCTTGAGTATCTTCAACTCTTTTCATTGTATACGAGTTTTTTTTTGATGCCACACGTATAACAAGTCAGTCGGGAACCTGCATCGATAATATTTTTTGTAATCGGTCGGAAATGTTAAGGAATGCAAAATTAGGTAGCACGTATTTGAGCGATCATCAATATCTTTTAGTCACAATTGGTGGTGACCTTGATAATTCGAACAGTAAATGTAAGCTACAAAAACGGAGCTTTAATGATAAAAATGTAGAAACTTTTTAAATTTAATGCGAACTGAATCTTGGGACGAGGTTTATGCACAAACTGATGTTAATATTCAATATAATTTCTTCATCGGGGTATTTTTACACTACTATGATTTAGCATTTCCTTCAAAAACGAAAATGCAGCGGCAACATACGAATAACTGGATTAATGATAGTGTCATTAAAAGTGGGAATAGGTTGCGGGATTTATACAATACTCAAAAATTATCTGACGATTATGATTTAAAAAAGGCTTATAAAGTAGAAAAGAAAATTCATAACAATTTAATTCGGACAATAAAACGTCAAGTATCTGAACAATAAATTTTAAATTCTGACAATAAATCTAGAGCTGTTTGGGGAATCGTGAATCAGAATAGAGGTAGGTAAACAAAACAAATGAAAATCTCATTTGAAAATGAAAAAATAACGAACGCGCAAACTATAAGCGAATTGTTTCTAACTCATTTCAGTAGTGTTAATGGTAGTAGAATTGATGACACTACGGTATCAATTCCTGGTAAATGTGAGCAATCACTGTTCATACAACCGACTGATGAGTTGGAAGTAGAAGAGATAATTAATAGTATTGCCAATAAGCATTCCAGTGGTCATGATGGGATACCGTTTTCCATTATAAAGAAATGTGTTCAATATATTAGAAAACCACTAGCAGCAATGATAAATAATTCTTTTAACTCGTCAATATATCCTGATAGTCTTAAAATCGCTAAGGTTATACCAATTCATAAAAAGGAGTGTGAAGCTAATATTATGAACTATCGGCCAATTTCACTTTTGCCTTCCTTTTCTAAAATATATGAAAAAATTATTAATAAACAACTTATTAGATTTTTTGTAAAGCATAATATCTTTCCGCCAACACAATTTGGTTTTTTGCCGGGAAAAAGTACTGAGATGGCGATTTATGATTTCATTAACAACTTAGTTCATTGCATTGATGAAGGTGATAAAATTGCTAGCATCTTCTTTGATATCTCCAAGGCTTTTGATACTATCAGTCACGATGTTCTATTGGCTAAACTGGAGTCGGCAGGTGCGAGAGGTTTGGCGCTTGAATATATAAGATCGTATCTAAGTAACAGAAAGCAGTTTGTTAGTATTGCGGGGGTAGACAATAATATACAGAGAGATTATCTGTCCTCACTCAGTCAAATTTCTAGGGGAGTTCCACAGGGACCGATCCTGGGTCCAACCTTGTTTTTGGTTTACGTGGCCGACATGCCTGATATTTTAAATCTTTTTTTCTCTATCAATACGCTGATGATACATCTTGCTTAATAAGAGGAGCAGATTTTGCAAATATTTCGCAGGTGGGGGCCAATATTAACAGAGCTATGAATAATTGGTGCTCAACTAATTCTCTGGAGTTAAGTATTGATAAAACTGCCGCGATAATTTTCAACAACAAATCAGATGAAAGTATATATCTCAACTTAAATGGTAAATCTGTTCCAAATGTGAATAATTTTAAGTTTTTGGGGATGAACATTGATGCTCGTCTATCGTGTGATGCACATATAGGAGATTGTATTCTTGTTTGGGGCGCATCAGCAAAGTTTAATCGGGTATTCATAGCCCAGAAGAGAATTGTCAGATGTATATTACAGCAGCCATCAAATACGCCTTGTCGCCCATTATTTCGACGACTTTGTATCCTTACGCTGCCAAGTATTTACTTACTTGAACTAGGGGTTTGGGCACATCGGAATTTGCATAACCTGAAAAGGAACTCTACTTATTACACGAGTATGACCACTAGAGGAGCTAATATTTTGGCGACTCCACGTCATAGAACTATATTGTTTGAAAAAGCTCCGGAATATCGAGCCATTAAATTTTATAACAAGTTGCCAAACTATATAAAAAATGCTACAACTTTTAATATATTTAAGTCTTCTCTAAAGAATTACTTAATTGAACAATGTTTTTACTCGTTCGAAGAATTTTTTTAAATATAATTACAGATGCGTCCATGACATTTCCCCGCCTGCGTGAAGTTAGCCCCCCCTTTTTCGAATTTCGAAATTTTGAAAGTTGTTCCAGGTTGTTCTAGGTTTGTTCTAAATTGTTCCAGAATTTTGGAGAAAAATATTAAAAAATTGCCCAGCAAAATCGAAAAAACCGTTTTTCTGGTCAGCCCCCCCTTTTTCAAAATTCGAAATTTTGACAGTTGTTCCAGGTTGTTCTAGTTGTTCTGAACATTGTTCCAAAGTTTGAACCTTCTCACATTAGTAGTTTATGAAATAACTAATAAAAATGAAATTTCGCCAGCCCCCCTTTTTCGAAATTCAAACTTTTGAGAGTTGTTCCAGTTTGTTCTAGTTGTTCTGAACATTGTTCCAAAATTTGAGCCTTCTGTCATGTGTAGTTTATGAAATAATTGAGAAAAACAAAATTTCAAAAACGCCCCTTTTTCGAATTTCGAAATTTTGAAAGTTGTTCCAGGTTGTTCTAGGTTTGTTCTACATTGTTCCAAGATTTTACCTTTCTATCATGTATACTTCGTGAAATAAATGAAAAAAACTAATTTTCAGGGGTGTGAAGTTAGCCCCCCTTTTTCGAATTTCGAAATTTTGAAAGTTGTTCCAGGTTGTTCTAGGTTTGTTCTACATTGTTCCAAGATTTTACCTTTCTATCATGTATACTTCGTGAAATAAATGAAAAAAACTAATTTTCAGGGGTGTGAAGTTAGCCCCCCTTTTTCGAATTTCGAAATTTTGAAAGTTGTTCCAGGTTGTTCTCGGTTTGTTCTACATTGTTCCAAGATTTTACCTTTCTATCATGTATACTTCGTGAAATAAATGAAAGAAACAAAATTTCAGTAACGCCCCTTTTTCGAATTTCGAAATTTTGAAAGTTGTTCCAGGTTGTTCTAGGTTTGTTCTACATTGTTCCAAGATTTTACCTTTCTATCATGTATACTTCGTGAAATAAATGAAAAAAACTAATTTTCAGGGGTGTGAAGTTAGCCCCCCTTTTTCGAATTTCGAAATTTTGAAAGTTGTTCCAAGTTGTTCTCGGTTTGTTCTACATTGTTCCAAGATTTTACCTTTCTATCATGTATACTTCGTGAAATAAATGAAAAAAACTAATTTTCAGGGGTGTGAAGTTAGCCCCCCTTTTTCGAATTTCGAAATTTTGAAAGTTGTTCCAGGTTGTTCTAGGTTTGTTCTACATTGTTCCAAGATTTTACCTTTCTATCATGTATACTTCGTGAAATAAATGAAAGAAACAAAATTTCAGTAACGCCCCTTTTTCGAATTTCGAAATTTTGAAAGTTGTTCCAGGTTGTTCTAGGTTTGTTCTACATTGTTCCAAGATTTTACCTTTCTATCATGTATACTTCGTGAAATAAATGAAAAAAACTAATTTTCAGGGGTGTGAAGTTAGCCCCCCTTTTTCGAATTTCGAAATTTTGAAAGTTGTTCCAGGTTGTTCTCGGTTTGTTCTACATTGTTCCAAGATTTTACCTTTCTATCATGTATACTTCGTGAAATAAATGAAAAAAAAAAAGCCCCCTAATTTTTTTGAGGGGTTGTTCTAGGTTTGTTCTACATTGTTAGATTTTACCCCATGTATACTTTTTGAAAGAAACGAATTTCGAAATTTTGAAAGTTGTTCCAGGTTGTTCTAGGTTTGTTCTACATTGTTCCAAGATTTTACATTGTTGTTTTACCTTTCTATCATGTATACTTCGTGAAATAAATGAAAGAAACAAAATTTCAGTTAACCCCCCTTTTTCGAATTTCGAAATTTTGAAAGTTGTTCCAGGTTGTTCTAGATTTGTTCTACATTGTTCCAAGATTTTACCTTTCTATCATGTATACTTCGTGAAATAAATGAAAAAAACTAATTTTCAGGGTTGTGTGAAGTTAGCCCCTCCTTTTTTCGAATTTCGAAATTTTGAAAGTTGTTCCAGGTTGTTCTCGGTTTGTTCTACATTGTTCCAAGATTTTACCTTTCTATCATGTATACTTCGTGAAATAAATGAAAAAAACTAATTTTCAGGGGTGTGAAGTTAGCCCCCCTTTTTCGAATTTCGAAGTTTTGAAAGTTGTTCCAGGTTGTTCTCGGTTTGTTCTACATTGTTCCAAGATTTTACCTTTCTATCATGTATACTTCGTGAAATAAATGAAAAAAACTAATTTTCAGGGGTTGAAGTTAGCTCCCCTTTTTCGAATTTCGAAATTTTGAAAGTTGTTCCAGGTTTCTCTAGTTGTTCTGGACATAGTTTTAAAATTTTAGATTTATACCTTGTATAGTTCATGAAATAATTGAGAAATGCTCATTTTTGCTATCCACCCTCCCTCCGTTTTCTTAAAATCGAGCTTTTCATAGCTAGTCGGGTTGTTCTATTCTATGTAGCTTAGTTCTTTATAGTTGCCACTTCTGATGCATAGTTCACGAAATAATTGAGAAGAACGAAATTTAATGGACTCTCCCTTTTTTTGAACGTCCAAGTTGTGAGAGATGTTTGGACATTGTTTCAACATTTTAGCCTTCTACTAAGCATAATTCGCGAAATAATTGGTAGAAATGGAATTATGTTGTCTCCCCATTTTTTTTTAACCGAACATATAAGAGTTGTTTCAGGTTGTTGTATTTATAAGTCATTTGTTTAATAAAGATAGTCAGAGAAATGATATGATGTATGGTAGGTATGTAACATGTATAGTACACTCGGTTTTTAAAGTAATGTCTAATATATACATACATACATATATATATAGTAAGGGTATATATATATCTAATATAATTTTTAAAAGTATTTAATTTTCGATCGTACTTGTTTAATAATACTTATTTAAATTATTGGGAATGTCGGTCTGTCAGTTATTAAATATAAATTTGGTTTTATTTAATAACTGACAGGCCGACATTTCCAATAATTTAAATATTATTATATTATATAATATGTTTTATAGCTCAAAGCCATTTAAACAAAAAGTTTCCAAAAATATGATTTTTCCCTATTTTGTTCAGAAGTTATTTTTATTTGCAATAATTTCATTTTATTTTATGTTCAAATTTATTTTTATATCATTTACGCTAACGTTTTTTGTATTAACAATATATCAGTTATTTGTTTTTACTATAAAAAAGATCCTTGTTGGGACCGATTTCTTGTGAGATTTGTCCATCAATAAAGGTGTACTACTTAATAAAATTAGTATTATATTAATATTCAAATAAGTATGTTGTTATAATATAGAATACATTAAAAATTGTCTCCAATAAAGTCTGGAAGACTAGCAATAACTAAAAGCATACACCTCTGAAGTAATATTAGAAAAACTAACCCTCATACAGTATAAAAGTAGGGTTTATATTCTATATTCTACCGCTACTAGGTAAATACACACATCGAGATTTAAAATTATAATTATACACGAAAGTGTTATTGTTATGAATCCATCAGCAGGGGGAGACATTACTTTAAAAATAGAGTGTACGTAGTGTATACAGATGACAGGTCGGATACCGGCAAAGTATTTAAAATATCTGAACTGTTACGTTGTATCCTTGTTGTATGAATCTGGTATAACGAAATTAGACAGTTGGTGCAAGTCAGTATGCGAAATATTTTTCCTAATATACTGAACAGCCGTGTCTCTTATAAGGTGTTAAAATTAATTATTATCACCCACATATATTTTGGTTCCTCGGTGGTCCAAATACTTTGTTTCCATTGGTAGAATATATGGTTTTCTTTTCTGTATAGTTTTAGTTTTCCTTAATAACATGTTTGTATTGTTAATAATGTATGTAAGTACTTCTTGCTGCAATAAACCTAAATTGGCTAAGCTTTTAAATTTGCCATATTATCGCTAATTACACACATTAATAAATTGCCTGTTATATTCTAGATGTCTACAACAATATATTATTCTTAGTATACATGATAGAAAGGTAAAATCTTGGAACAATGTAGAACAAACCTAGAACAACCTGGAACAACTTTCAAAATTTCGAAATTCGAAAAAGGGGGGGCTAACTTCACACCCCTGAAAATTAGTTTTTTTCATTTATTTCACGAAGTATACATGATAGAAAGGTAAAATCTTGGAACAATGTAGAACAAACCGAGAACAACTTGGAACAACTTTCAAAATTTCGAAATTCGAAAAAGGGGGGGCTAACTTCACACCCCTGAAAATTAGTTTTTTTCATTTATTTCACGAAGTATACATGATAGAAAGGTAAAATCTTGGAACAATGTAGAACAAACCTAGAACAACCTGGAACAACTTTCAAAATTTCGAAATTCGAAAAAGGGGCGTTACTGAAATTTTGCTTCTTTTATTTATTTCACGAAGTATACATGATAGAAAGGTAAAATCTTGGAACAATGTAGAACAAACCGAGAACAACCTGGAACAACTTTCAAAATTTCGAAATTCGAAAAAGGGGGGGCTAACTTCACACCCCTGAAAATTAGTTTTTTTCATTTATTTCACGAAGTATACATGATAGAAAGGTAAAATCTTGGAACAATGTAGAACAAACCGAGAACAACTTGGAACAACTTTCAAAATTTCGAAATTCGAAAAAGGGGGGGCTAACTTCACACCCCTGAAAATTAGTTTTTTCATTTATTTCACGAAGTATACATGATAGAAAGGTAAAATCTTGGAACAATGTAGAACAAACCTAGAACAACCTGGAACAACTTTCAAAATTTCGAAATTCGAAAAAGGGGCGTTACTGAAATTTTGTTTCTTTCATTTATTTCACGAAGTATACATGATAGAAAGGTAAAATCTTGGAACAATGTAGAACAAACCGAGAACAACCTGGAACAACTTTCAAAATTTCGAAATTCGAAAAAGGGGGGCTAACTTCACACCCCTGAAAATTAGTTTTTTTCATTTATTTCACGAAGTATACATGATAGAAAGGTAAAATCTTGGAACAATGTAGAACAAACCTAGAACAACCTGGAACAACTTTCAAAATTTCGAAATTCGAAAAAGGGGGGGCTAACTTCACACCCCTGAAAATTAGTTTTTTTCATTTATTTCACGAAGTATACATGATAGAAAGGTAAAATCTTGGAACAATGTAGAACAAACCTAGAACAACCTGGAACAACTTTCAAAATTTCGAAATTCGAAAAAGGGGGGCTAACTTCACACCCCTGAAAATTAGTTTTTTTCATTTATTTCACGAAGTATACATGATAGAAAGGTAAAATCTTGGAACAATGTAGAACAAACCTAGAACAACCTGGAACAACTTTCAAAATTTCGAAATTCGAAAAAGGGGCGTTACTGAAATTTTGTTTCTTTCATTTATTTCACGAAGTATACATGATAGAAAGGTAAAATCTTGGAACAATGTAGAACAAACCGAGAACAACCTGGAACAACTTTCAAAATTTCGAAATTCGAAAAAGGGGGGGCTAACTTCACACCCCTGAAAATTAGTTTTTTTCATTTATTTCACGAAGTATACATGATAGAAAGGTAAAATCTTGGAACAATGTAGAACAAACCGAGAACAACCTGGAACAACTTTCAAAATTTCGAAATTCGAAAAAGGGGCGTTACTGAAATTTTGTTTCTTTCATTTATTTCACGAAGTATACATGATAGAAAGGTAAAATCTTGGAACAATGTAGAACAAACCGAGAACAACCTGGAACAACTTTCAAAATTTCGAAATTCGAAAAAGGGGGGGCTAACTTCACACCCCTGAAAATTAGTTTTTTTCATTTATTTCACGAAGTATACATGATAGAAAGGTAAAATCTTGGAACAATGTAGAACAAACCTAGAACAACCTGGAACAACTTTCAAAATTTCGAAATTCGAAAAACGGGGGGCTAACTTCACACCCCTGAAAATTAGCTTTTTTCATTTATTTCACGACGTATACATGATAGAAAGGGAAAATCTTGGAACAATGTAGAACAAACCTAGAACAACCTGGAACAACTTTCAAAATTTCGAAATTCGAAAAAGGGGCGTTTTTGAAATTTTGTTTTTCTCAATTATTTCATAAACTACACATGACAGAAGGCTCAAATTTTGGAACAATGTTCAGAACAACTAGAACAAACTGGAACAACTCTCAAAAGTTTGAATTTCGAAAAAGGGGGGGCTGGCGAAATTTCATTTTTATTAGTTATTTCATAAACTACTAATGTGAGAAGGTTCAAACTTTGGAACAATGTTCAGAACAACTAGAACAACCTGGAACAACTGTCAAAATTTCGAATTTTAAAAAAGGGGGGGCTGACCAGAAAAACGGTTTTTTCGATTTTGCTGGGCAATTTTTTAATATTTTTCTCCAAAATTCTGGAACAATTTAGAACAAACCTAGAACAACCTGGAACAACTTTCAAAATTTCGAAATTCGAAAAAGGGGGGGCTAACTTCACGCAGGCCATTTCCCCGGTATAGCAGTCGGGAATATTATTATTGTGTTTGTACTGTTATTGTTTATGTATATATATTTTATTCACATAATGGATATATTAGCATATAGGTTTTGACTATGTCCATACCATTTGTATTTTTGGTTAGAGGCAGTATATTATATTATTATTATTATTATTCTCTCAACAAAGATTATATTTTGAAGAACTCGAAAGACCATATGCTTTTGCTGGTTGTCTTTGTTGTTGTGTCTGTAGATGGAACTGGAAATATTATTTAGACCTATGTTTAAAACAATCAATTTTTTATTTTTATATAAAATTCTATATGCTAAACATTGATTGTATATAATAACGCCATATGTCGATAAAATAACGCTTGCTTCCCAATTTCTGCTAGATTCTATACGATACAGTGTTGGACAGAATTCACGAACACATTCCATATACTTCGAACGCACGTCGATACAAACGTGATCTTTGCTGTCAACATGCTACTTGAATCAGTGAGTTTCACATTTATATGTTACTGGCAAAGGCAGTCACTACTATCGAAGCGGTGGAAACAGTGAATTTGAGAGACGCTGAGTTATTAGGGTGCATTTAGAGGGTTTGTCATCCCAAAACATTGTGCAGCGTATGACGCAATCGCTAAGTAATATTCAGCAGACATGGCAAGAATGGAATGTCGTGTACGAGCTCGACTAGAACGTTGGTACATGAACACGGAACATGACGATTGCGTTTTAGTTGGTTATTGGGTTGTGTAGTTAGTATTCTCGGCAACTGTCTTAAGTGTGACTTGTAAGCAGAAGCATTTGTGGTTCCAAACTATACAGCAACGTTTGATGAATACTGAGCGAAGTGCAGTTGTGTTGTGCATTGCAACTCGTTACTTTAACACCGGAATGGCCTCGTATACGCAGCCAGATGTGAAATACTACATATCGCTGGGGTGCCGCTGGTTGTGAATCTTTTTTCTGACGAATTGTGATTCATACTGATTATGGGTGACGCAGACTTGATGAGCACCTGTTTGTTCCACCAGCAGCAAAATATAATGGCGTTATTGCATATGGTGGATGTATGTACATCTCTCGTGCATGTAGAACAGACAAGAAAGTTTAGTTTACCTGACAATGCACGACTACATTTAGCTCATGCATTATGGACCTTTATGCACTAGCACTACGTACATGTACTTTCCTGGTTATATTGCTTACCGGTTCTCATTCCGTAGAAGTCTACGTTGAGGATTCAACATTATCCGACTATTTCGGTTAGTGTTGAGTTTTGGAGACGAGTTAAAGCGGATTGGTTGGCCATGCCACCAACCTGCTAGCTTAGCTTCATGTCTCATATCGTTGCTCTAAGACTATTCATCCATACTAGTAATTCCATTACTGGATCCCCATCTGGCAATGCTCATTCACTCTCGTGAGTATACACTCTATCAGTTCAGTACTACTTCCACATCAAATTTGAATGTTCATGTGTTTGGATTACACAAGGTGTGCTCGTGAATTATGACCATTAATGTGTATCAAAGGATGAATGTGGACTCATAAGTGAACTGCATTCAATTCAATATAGATGGGTACTAAAATTTAGTACTCTTATCTAGGTTAGACACTCACTCTGTATACGAAATTGTATACAAATTTGCCTTCCAATTAAGATGATTTATACCACATATGATTTTGAGTTTGTTAATCTTATAAAAGTATGTTTCGCTAAAAAGAAACAGTATTTACAGAAACGTACTTAATTATAAACAGTTTTTTCGCGAATGCTTTGTATCCTATGATATGTTCATGTCATAATAGAATATTATTTACCGCAAGAGAAAAAATTTCACTTTAGTCACGCCTACGCGTTGCTTTACATGACAGATAACCGCAAGTGTGCTTGATTCGAGTACAATTCTTGCAATTTAACCTTATCGAAGAGGCAGACTATAGTCGAGATAATTGCATGTCAGTCAAATCAGGCACACCTATTTGCAGTTGAAAGTTGTAAGTCAGCAGCACTCAACTTTCGTAATTGTCGGTCACTTATCGTTAGAGTTGACAACATTTTTATGGCTGCGGTTTTGTTTACGCTATTTCTGCACTGTTTACTGCGAATGATTATTAATAAGCCCTTCTTTTTTCAGCAGGAAAGATGTAATTCATCATAACAATTACTAGGTACTTCAACGGTTACCACTTACGCGAATTTTTATGTATAACTAATTAATTTGAATGCAACTGAGAACGCGCTTCTCATATGTTCGATTGAGCAGGTTCTCTAGTTTCGTTGAATTGGGAGTATAGAATAACTATTCGAATTGATTCTTTTTCATTCATGTTGATAAGTACGTTTGTATTTTATTCGTCTAAGGGTGCATGGGTTTATCAATGTGAGGATAAATAAATTAACTTGCAGATAAAATTTTATTCGTAAGATAATTACAGTGAAACGTTTATTGAGTGTTAAATAGAAGTTATCTGCAAGATAAAGCATTGTAGTTGCTAAATTTTATCTGCCAGTTAGCAATATCTGTCAGTTACTTACCTAGCACTTTTATCCTCACATTGATAAACCCATCCTAAATGTGAAGAGTGATTACATATATAGCCTGTACGGTATTATTATAAATTTATTTTATTTAAATTTTGTTATCTGCTGCACGTGTTGTGTTTAAATTATGTCCACAACTTTACTCTATCTCATAAAATAGAATTTCATGGAACCAGTGCAATTGCACATCATGTTCGAATATTATTAAGAAGACAGAGGAGGAGCCACGATATGAAAGGTTTAGTTAATACGATCCACAGTTTTTATTACAGAATCTAATAAAAAAGTCATGAAAGTACATTGCTTCAGCTATGTTTTATCTTATTAAATCTTAGATTTTTCAGTAGGAGTACATGGTAACAATATATTCTAATATGCACCGACATGGATACTTTTTGTCTCAAAATAGATAACGTGTCCTTACGGAGGCTATATCAAACTGTCTTCCATATGGGAGTGGTTTATACATTGAATATTCTCCTCTGTGGGAAGTAAATCCCTGATTAGCATATTTAACTAGATATATTTGTATACCTGTACGGGTTACTGAGATTTCCTAAAATTGAATGCACACATGCGCTCACACTATTTGGTAGATATAACCGAAATCGTTTGTTATTTTAGGGATATGCCTGTAGTAATTACTTTGCTTATGCGCTGATGGAATGTATGTGCATATGTGTTATCGTTAAATAATCATTGTATAAAAGCAAATGTATGTATAAGAGAGCCAAAACGTTATATTTATTAATAAAAAAATCGTTAATTTAAAAACATCTTCACAATGTCATCTTTAAAAAAGAAGATAGATTACGTACATTTCATTAATTTTTTTTTCCACTACTAGCGTTAGAAAACGTCATTATTTGGTATGTTTTCGGGCCGAGAAGATGAATTTCTCTCCTAGTAGTCAATAATAAAAATTATCTCCTACTAGTAAATAATAAAAACAATTGACAATAATAAAATTATGATTTATTCAATAAAAATGTATAGAATAGAAATAATTTGAATATAAAACCATAGATGTCGTATAGATGCACGAATGAAATCCGCAATTCAAGAAAAAAGGTTAGGTTAACATTTAACATAAATAAACAAAGTAGGAAATACGTAATTTGGTAAACACTACTTATTAAAATAATAATTAATAGCGCAATTATGGCAGGTTGTGTTAATTCCTGACGTACTGGCTTGCAATAAAATCTCGTACACCTAGTTTTACCTATATTGATTTCACCTTTTGTGACATTTCTAATTTGACGTTTCATTTCCAAAAGTACACTATTTTTATAAGTCACCACAACCTCTATGCATAGTGTCACATCCGTCAAATCTAAAGTCAGCTTACATTGAAAAATAATCTTCAAAAATTAGCTTGCTTGACATTAAGGTGTACGAGATTTTATTGCAAGCCAGTGTACCAGTATTTTTCATACTCTATTTGATTTGCTTCCTTGCGGATTTCTGCAGGAGTACAACTACTATCTGACATTTTTTTTGGTATTGTGACAAGACATGAATAAAATCTCAATTTGACATTAAATGTTTATTCATTTGTTTTTACAGACTAACATGTTTTCTATGGATATCTTAAATTAAAGATTTATCGGAACGGCTTATTATATTACATTATTATTGAGAAAGCGGTTAAATATGCTAGTAGTGCAAAAAATAGTATATCAACCACGGCAGAGAAGATTTTTCTCAGCCTCTTAGCCATATGCCTAATGCTACTCGGCTGAGAAAAATGTCTTCTCTCCCTTGGTATATAATTACTATTATTAATAGTTTGTTTAGTTTTACAATAAAATTTTATCTTAAATAATGTGAACTAATTGTACAATTATGACAGATAGCTATAGCAGTTCCTAAATTTAATTCGTGATATTATACTTAATGAATGGTTTGTTACATTAGTAATTTGGAAGGAGAATTATAGATCAAATAATCTCCAAAATGTAACATGTGTAATTGAATATAGAAAGCATACTTATTTGCAATTGAACGAATATAATTTTCCGAATTTTTATAATGGTAAACAAAATAAAGTATTGTAAAAAATTTACAGTTACTGGTTACTACTTTTGTGAAGCAATTGCTTTACTATCTAATCAATCTAATTATTACGGACATTGTGAGTTCCAAAATTTATTACAGTAACTTGCAACTAACTGGTGAGACTGAACAACTGTTGTGCTATGTACATATAATAAATTTATATCACCTACTTAATGATTTTTATTGGTTGTGAATGCACCTGTGAAAAACTACAGGAAGGTATACAACAAAAGTATGAAGAATAGAAGAAATCGGTAACGAGATTATAAACATAATTTATACGAGTAGATGTTATATATATAGACACATCGAAAAAAATCATAATTACAGTAGGCTATGTGAATGGAATGTTACTTTAGCCACTTTCACATAGAGTATTTGTAATGATATTTTTCAGGTCACTTTGCAAAAATGTGAATATCTGTTTTTAAATGCTTGCCATGTACTAATCACAATTCTAATACAGTCTCTTTCTGTAATGTATTCCATTGGTTATGTTGTTTGACAAATGCAACTATGTGTATTTATGATATAAAAAATACAATAATATGAATTATTTTGACATTCAAGGATTACTAAGATATTAAATGCATTAAAGGGACGTAACCCTGTATATTCCCTCCTTTAAGGCGTAAACTCAATTTGGTAACGGAGATAATTGTTTCCTTTGAGGATGATATCTCCATAACGAATGACGCTTTTATTAAGGTTAGTATTCAGTGAATATTAGGTGTTTACCTATTATTCTACTAAAGTGAGTGAGCGTGTTGGATTGCGATGGATGTATAATCAATGTATGTATGTATCAATGGATACTTCTTGAGCTAACAATTTAAAAGTAGTAACACTTAGAGTGTTGTTATCATGCTTTACACGATAATTCTGATTTATTTTAAATACTAATCATTCAAACCAAAACGCAAAAGAACTCCCTTTGTAAGTGTTATAAATGTGTATTCTTCTGATGGGTACGGGATAAATTTGCTTCGTTATAGTGGTTGCAAATTGTAAAGAATTACTTCAGGTACATTAAAAAACATTGAAAGTTTTACGTTGATTTTATAACAGCTATAATCACAAAAAATTGTAGTGCAACTGTAAACTTCTCTAAATCCAAATATTACAAGACATATAATGATTAACGATTCTGCGCATGCTATTCTATCCAATCATCTTCGCGACATTCGCAATTACCTGTAAATTTGAACAAATGATTGATGAAGTAATTTCTAGGTCCTACATTATGTAATTAACAATGCGATGTTGTGAGCGCTGTATACTGATTTTTTGTAATGTGATGATCGTTATTTGAAAAATACTCGCTTCCGTTAAACGAGGAAAAAATGAAGTTTATTGTAAATTATCCTAATACTGAGTTCTTATGTATATCCCAGGTAAGGAAGGAATCCCGCTAACTTAAAATCAATTTTATTATATTAGTAACGGCGATGCACTTAAATCCGCTTTAATCCTATTCGTTTGCTGTTCGTCCCTTAGGCGTAATAATTTATTCTGTAAGGTTCTGTAAGGTATACATGTAATATGTTAGATATACTAACAAGCTCAGTTAATTAGTATGAGGTAAACTAGAACGTGATAAAGGGCAAATGTATTCTAAGAAAATATGATTCAGTTAAAAGTAGGAAATTTAAGCTTGACATTTTACAGGCGTGAAAAGAGCAGTCAAAGATAGTAGCCAAATTTTCCGAAAATACCCGAACTAGGAATTTCAACTTAAATTATTTACCGTTTTAGAAATTTAACAAACTCCATGAGAATGAAGACCATTTCAATAATAAATAAAAAAATATATGCTTTTTCAAGCTAACACATCTAGATCTCGTACACTTGTTGCACTGTACCATCAGACATGTATTTAGCAAATACGAACGACTTGCAAAGGGTCCCCGTTGGACATGACCTAAACCCATTTTAATAAAAATTAAAAATTATGTACTCTTACTAGTAAACACATATAGATATCGTAGACTGGTTGCACAGTACTAGATATGGATTTGCTATGGGTCTCTCTTTTCATACTGATTAGTGTTATTGTTTCTTTAAAAATCGTAGTTTGAGACTGCAAGTAGAAATTTTAAAATAAATTAAGCATTATTTTTTAATTTTAAATATTCGCTATTCATTTTGTTATATGTAGGTATATATTTCAATTTTCAAAGTCTGAATCAGAGGATATTACATGCGGCAGCCTTTCTCGTGCAAGATACGCCTTAGTCTTCTGGAACTGTGATGCCTTAATTGCATTTAACCTACATATTTATGTCTTTTCGTTAAAACAGCATTATGTCTGTAACAAATACTATTTCTTAACTTTTAGTTTATTATATAATTTATCATTTTACAGATTATAAATTTCTCTGTGTACAATTATTACTATTTGTACTTTCCACAAATTTTACAATCCTACATGTTCAAAAAGAAGTGTATTTAAAGAGTTAAAAGGAAACTGCTGCTGTAGATAATATTTGTGATAGTTGTTTGTGATCAGATTTGTAAATGTAGCTTTCTCTGATATCGGCTACGCGGAAATTATACTACATACAGATGAGATATTATGTGACTGTTTGTTCCAGAAGTTAAAAAGATATTTGGAATGACAACATTTGAGAACGATTTTTGTAGCAGCTTTTAAGAACCAATCAATCAATGTATCATGTGTTTAATAGAATAAGACTAATGTTTGTTGTTGTGTGCGTTATAACTACAAAAATTTGCCTTACATCTAAGAAGTTTTCAAATGTCATGTAGTGTTCTCACAATCCGTGTTTCAGATTTCAATTGTGGTATTTGATTGTGTATGTAGTTTTCTAAAATGATTCAATTTCAATAAAGTAACTTTCTTCGTTTTAAATCTTCTTAATCTTTACTGTAAAATAACACGTTATGTAGATAGTCAATTATAAGTCCATCTATTGTAATGTGAAATTTGATTTATAATAAAATTAAGAAAATTTAGAGTTTTACTCTGAATTAAAATTTGGGTTAAAAAAACCAATCTCAGGGGTTCGCGAATTCTTAGCTCTATAGTAGGTGTAGAGAACAGAATACGAGAGCTTATCGTACGTTGAACAAAAATTTCCAAGTGAAAAAAAAATTCTAAGTTACAATTTTTACAAGTCAGAAAGATGTTTTACAAAAAAAAAATATTTTCTTCTATAAATCTATAAAAATTTGTTTACACAGTTCAAAATTGCGTGCTAATCACCACAACTAAATTATTACCTATTAAAACCCTTTTTGGCAATTTTGGAAATTTTTCAACTTTTTGTTGACTTAGAAAATTTCTGCATAACAAAAAAATTAACCTTGAAATTGTTTTTTACGTTTAATCAAAATAAATAATGTTTTAACTTTTACTCAATTTACTTAATTTAATTTTTTAAATATTATTTTAGACTTAGAAAACTACTCTAAATTTTAATTTTCATGAAAAAAATGATTTTTCTTAACTTTTCATACTTAAAATTACTTAAAATTAAATTATCTCATTTTATGCGCGCGCGCGCGCGCGCGCGTGTGTGTGTGTGTGTGTGTGTGTGTGTGTATGTCAAATTTCGTGCTTTCTGTTTTCGCGCGCCTAGACGAATGGTGGCTGGCAGGACGTCTTTTTCGTAGGGGTAATTAAATTTTTGAAAATTTGGATGTTTTAAATACTTTTTCGAAGATACTCGTTGATTTGGGCCCAACGGTGCACCGTGGTTAATTTAACGAATTTACGTAGAAATAACTGCTCTGTACGATAATAAATGCAAAAAGCGGAAGTTTGTTGCTCTCATACGGCCTTTTATAGGTGATTCTCAATTGTCTCTAAATATCTTCAGAAATACCTTTCGCTAGTCATCTGTCAATCACGGCAATTAACGATCGTTGATGGATCAATTTTTACACGTCCGGTCAATTTTGTTGTATACAGGGTCACCGAAAAATTGTAGATTTTAATTACCACCTACTTTTTCTTCTTAAAATGCTGGCTGGTTTTTCTTCATGTGTGTGTGGAATTTAATTGTGTGATTTTGTTATAATATTTGTGTACAAAATAAATGATATTTAATTAATTAATTACCTTAAACATATGATTGAAGATATTATGGTGCATTTAACATCTTTCTGTCTTTTTCGTTGGCTGGACTTAACATAAGATCTCTGCTGACCAACGCCCCCTTCTACGTCAGATGGCTACTGCGCAAAACCATGACATCGACTCGTACATATGCGAAGAAAATACAGATAATGCCAACTTGAAGAGTTGCGTATCCTCTATCATTTGATAGTGTTGAATTAGACTTAAATGAATGAATTTTAAACAAATACCTCGCATGTGTGCCATCATGTTAATGTTACATATTTTTATAAAATAGAATTAAATTGGATTAAAGAAATACACAGATCAGATAGTTGGTTATAGTTTCATAAATATTAAATTAATTTAGTACTTTTTTTATTTTTCTAGATTACCTACAGTTTCTGATCATCTGTCGAGTGAAAATTTGAGATGTATACATTTAATGTGGGTATAACATTACACTATAATAAGTTCCGCGCTTCTTAGCGTCCAAAGAAGCCTTTAAGTTAAATGGTTTATCAGCCCAACAATCCAACTCGTAAACTTATGCAAGTTACGATAGCCACCAGAACTGAGGCCCAAACATCAGTCTGCTTGAAGCTTCGAATAAGTGACTTATGTGAAAGTCATTCGTTCGTCTCTGTTTGTTTCTATTGATCTGAAATGCAGAACAAATTGCAAGTTTTTTGCTTCAAACCACTTATTTCTTGAAAATATGTATTTCGGCATTATCCTGTTTGAGGTTTAGGAATACGAGTACAACATTTATATTTTCTTCTTTATTTTGGAAAATATTAAAAATAAATACATTTAGAAAAGAGCCACCTTGGTTTACTACGTTTGAGTAAAAGATAAGTATATAGTTACACAATTTAAATAATGAAATACATATACGAACACTGAATGTTATGTTGGCGATTTCCACAAACATATATACATTTATATACATATATAGTATTTATTTATATGTATGTACATAGTACTTCATATTATAGTGCGTAAAATAACGCAAACTTAATCTGCATTCATGACCTTAAATATCAAGATCACAGTTCATCACAGTCTGATTGTGTCTTTTGTTAATAATAATAATAGTCACATTATTTCTGACACTTGGCCGTTTCAATAATTCCTAAACAGTAGGCACGGTAGTAAGAATGTAACAGCTATGCAAAACAAGAGTGCCATGCTCATTGTTAAGCTATTCGACGGTTGTAATTTATTGGGCCATTCGACTTCTTCCAGTTCGTATTCGCTGCGGTGGAATTCAAGTACTTCTACATCATGACGGAATTTAACTCTGAAATAAAAGAAGAAATTCTTAGATATTTTTTTGAGGCACAATGATTAGATATATGTATGTACTTTAACATTATGCGTATAATGTATGTCCTGTATCTTGTAACATAGAAATGTATGTATTGATAATATTGGTATGTTATTTGGTAAAAGTTTTGCATTAACTTTAAATTAAAATGTGAGAATTCCATTGAAAACGCGCGTGCAACGATTAACCTTGATTACAGTGAAATATGTTTGGTTTTCATATTATGTTCCGCATTTTACGGTTGCACTTCATTATACTGTACTAGTACGAAGTCGCAAAAGTTTCCGATCTGACTATACTGTACAAGTGGACAAATAAAATAATATATAAAGTAAGATAAAGGCGATTATCAATCAATATGCTTTTATTTTAATAATTTTATTCTACTCTGTCAAAATTTGTATTTTAACAGCTTTGGGCAAATACCTCTATGTTACTCCACCCATGTGGACTGCTAAATTTTCTGCATCCCTTTATTTTCTAATATGTATAGTAGCTCCTTGAAATCATAGTGCTTTCTAATGCCGTTGAAATTACAATTTTATAGACAGAAGCATCCTTATACCTGAAGAGGACAGTTGGACTCAATATTTTATGCCTTTTTTTTAAGTAAGTTGATGCAGGGCTCTCAGTTTAGTACTGTTTCTTTAATTTAATATATTCGTAGATCTTTATTCTGCTAATGCTCAGATCAAGCTATTCTCAATCTAATTCGTCTAAGCCAACCGATCTCTTGCGATGCATTGCATATCTTTTATTTTCGTTTTCAATTTTTCTAATCTTGCTAATCATAGCTTACTAGGGGTTTCTGTTTTTCTTTTAACGATTATTCTTGCTTCTATCAGTGTTTTATCTTATCCTTTGTTTGTGGCGTGTGAAGTAAATTTTTCAAACTCTGTGTTGTTAATAAAAAATCATTCACTCATTGTTGGCAACAGAAAAACTTACTTCCTGTACATCCACATCCTCTACAAGTACGTATCTATTGACATTTATACCTCTGAACTGCCTTCCGCAAAATTTTGTAAGCAACGGTATGATAATGCACAGGATTTACGAAACAAAATTGGAGCAATCGTGATCGAACGAGGGAATATGTTGAGGCATCTATTATGAACTAAATATTTATCGTGTATTGACTTTCAGTTCGCTTTCATTTGATAAGGCAATATGTTTATATGACTACTACTATTGCATGTTGCATATTATACAAACTAACCATAATAAAGCAGAAATCATTAATTGTTTAGTAATTTAAGGGACGAAGTTATGCTGGGATTAATCCCATTAACTTTATTATTATTTTACTTTATTATTTTACAGTTCACTTCTGAGATGTTATGGTTCAATACTGGTCCATCGAGAGTACAATCACTAATGATAACTATTTCCTTTCGCTTGGACTGACATTTTTCATCAAAAGCATAAAAAAATTTAATGTTTCAATGAAAACAAAGTATAATTTTCCGTAATTTAAACACGACCACTGCACTATTTCGCTTATTTATTCACAATGTATTGAACGTACTTTTCCACCACGACATTGACACTATACCGGACCACATAACCGAACGCAGTTTGAGTTAACAAATATATAAGTCTTACATTCTTCATATGTATGTCGCATGTAATTGTACATGAATTATTATCCAGTTGTGAGTTTCGTAATGTGAAGATTGTGCATGACTGTAAAATAAACAAATTATGCAAATACATATAAGAGCCTCGTTAGCTCTGCTTTCTATTTGTACTTCACCTTCCTAAAGGTGGAATTCCTATGACGTATGCGTCTGACGCAGTACGCCAGACGCATAGTTAGCGTTTCGTGAAGAGCGTCAGTCGGTCTGTGATTCTGTTATTGAAAGGTATGAGCAAGCGCAATTTATTGTTGCTTTTCATGTTAGAAGAAGTTGAAGATGAAGAAATTCTACTGCAATTTTGTGAGGGAAATGCCAAAACACATCCTGTTTTTCAAGCAAGGAAAGAGGCAAGCATTATCTGTCACAGTTTGGTTCTTGTGTAGCGGTGAAGAAATATCGAATAAGCACGGAAACTTGGATACCATTTCCACAAGTTTCTCGTCCTCCCCCACTGTAAATAGTACCTTTCCTTCGGACATAGTTCGAGCGTTCTCCTTGGCGGTTGCGTCTATTACTGCTCTCCAACCGGTGTGGCCGCACGGCTCTACGGCCCTAGCGTCAACTGCAGGTAGCTGCCACATTATAGGAAACAGTCCCATAAACATCCCATTGTAGCAGTGCAACATCCCATTGCTGCAGACGCATACGTCAGACGCTGTATAGGAATTCCGCCTTAATACAAGTAAGGTCTGCAACTTATGAGAAATTTTTGCTGATATTTTATTTCTTATCTAAGGTTTGGACCTGTTTCTTATTAGTACATGTTGCGCTTCCAATTTGATCTATATTTTTAAGTACAATGGAATAAAGTAATACACATTTTACACAATAATGAGTGTAGTAGGTATAGTAGATTTGTATTTTAAATTACTGCAATGTTAGTTCTTGTGGAACGGTATTTGTTCGCAAACATTTCGAGCAGAAATCGCGAAGATAATCGTGAACAAATCGGTGTGTGTATTAAAGTTATAAATATTCTGAAATTGTGTTGGATTACTCCCTATCAAGCTAAATATGTTTCCTTACCGACATTTTTCCATTAGGACAGACAAGCGTAACGGCAAACATAATTTCTTTTCGAGTAACGGATGCGTAGCAAGTATTTTAAAGAAAATCGAATATTAAGAAAGTGCGAACAGGGAGTAGACGATGCGATGACTTGATTTTGATTTCCCTGTCAAATTACGTCATCGCCGGTAGTTGTAATCTCGGAAACGCTTTCCTATCGAATTACCTAACCTATATTACATTCTTAACGTTCCCTAAACTATATGCTCCTCGAATACCTGGCATTATTTCCTGTAGGGTCTCTTCGCCAGAAAAGCCATCCCGACTCCGCCTTATCCAGAATCCACTGGGGCTCCGGAACACCAAATTTTTCCATTACTTTCATCGTGGGATTTAGGAAATTGAGTTCTTAATTTATTTCAGCGAAGTCTTCCCTTTTCCTGAGGCGGGTACATCTACGGTTTCTATAGTTGATGATCGTTGCTTTAATGGAGTTTCTGTAATACAGTAATTGATGTTACTAAGTGTTTCTTAGAGGGAGAATTATGTTATATTAACAGACGCATTTTGGTACAGTAATTTAGAAGACTGAAACCGTGCGATTAGCATTTTACAACTAAATCACTTTCCTACGAACATTAATACATTTTCTAATTAACGAAGTGGTACATACATCTTTTTACTGTTAGAATAATTTAAGTTGCAGTCATATTACAGAATCACAGAACTATGGATCGTTTTGACATTGACTTTATTTTCACATACTAATGTCAATGTTCAATTACCTCGCGTAAGTTAATTGGTTCAAAAGTTGCCTAAGTTAGAAAGCTTGTAGTGATATGCGATTTTGTGTATTTGTGAGAATCAATAAATTCGAATGTGGATCGTAGAGAATATAATGTTAACGGCGGCCTTTACCATTAAACTCAAACGGAAGGTTGTATATACATATGTATGTATGTATTGTATTCTGAATAAATTTGCTGAGTTCTGTAATCTTTGTAGATTGACGTTCAGAGGAAGATTGAAATCTCTAATTTCTTTGGGACCTGGAAATAATGACCAAAGTAATCACCGATTTAAAGTAAAGTAGCTGATCGTGTTATAACCAACGATATGTCAATTGAAATTATTGCTTTAATTAAGTGTAATTCCTAATGCAGGTTTGTTCTGTTGTGGTGTGCAACACAATGTATACCACTTTTTTGTATCACTCTAATAAAAAAAATTAGTTCAAATTCAGTTTAGTGCCAGTATTAATATGACCTGAATTAGTATGTTCTTTGGTAGTTACAAATATACCTTTAATTTTTCAATTTGGTTCGGGCGTTTTGTAGTTATTCGATTTTTTCTAAAATAAATTGCTATACCGAATATTTATTTAAAAAAACAGAGAACACTCGATTTTTAGGATATCAATTTAGAATTCATAACATGCTTAAACAATATGTTGGAGTATATTTTAGGGCCGAGAACGGCTGTCTACATTGCGTGGTTACTTTACTATGGCACGTTAACTTTTTGAAATGTTGAAGAACCATAACTTAATTTTTTCAAATAGCACCGCCCCATATTTTATTGAAAAATTAGATAATTAGCATTTCTGAAAAATACACACATAGTTCATCGATACTTATCCAGTGTGCCATGGAAAATAAGCGTTCTCAGAGATTTATTGTCACAGTGTGTGAGTTAATAATTATCCGTTAAATGCCTTTACATTATTGCTATAAAGAGTTAAAGTGGGTAACAATAACGAAAACAATGTTTACACAAAGCAAGAAATTATTAATTATTTTTTAAGAAATGGGTGTCAAAAACAGCAATCATGTAAAGCTATTTAACGCGTAATTATTAAGTCACAAGCATCAAGCGACGAATTGTGATTTTGACGTTAGACTTTGACAACAAATCTTTGAGAACGCTTATTTTCTATGACACACTGGATAAGTATCGATGAGTTATGTATGCATTAAAAAATCTAATTATCTCCGAAACTATCAATTTTAGGTGTAGGATATGCCGGACAAAAAAGATGTACAATTGGACGCCGAAGATGATTAAGTAATAAAATATGGGGGTGCCATTTGAAAAAATTGAGTTATGGTTCTTCAAAATTTCGAAAAGTTAACGCGCCATAGTAACGTAACCACGCAATGTAGACAGCTGTTCTCGGCGCTAAAATATACTCCAACATGTTATTTAAGCATGTTATGAATTCTAAATTGATATCTGAAAAATCGAGTGTTCTCTGATTTTTTGAATAAATGTCCGCTATAGCAATTTTTTTAGAAAAAATCGAATAACTACAAAACGCCCGAATCAAATTAAAAAAAACTAAAGGTATTTATACAGCTTAAAAAATATGTAAAAATATACAACGTTTTCCATTAAAAATAACAAAGTAGATGGCGACTTCCGGTATAACCGAAAGCGCTAGAAATCTAATAATAATAATATTTTCATTGAAGAGAACACAATCGACTATACCGGGTGTCTAGCGTATGATGCAACGGTCCATAGCGGACTTATTATTAATTTTTTGAAAAAGTGTTTCAAATAATAAGTATATCAGTAATCTATTTCCGTAGTCTATTTCCAACGGTTTTGGAGATATTTCCGATTTTTCAGTATTTCATCATCCGTATAAAAACGGAAGAAAATCAAATTTTACATCCATTTATGTAAAAATTGCTATACCATTCCATTTTTTCCAATTAATTGTTGTACATTATTTTCTTAGCCCAATATATAAACAATTAGTAACCTTCAATGGAAAACGGTTCACATTATTTGAATAATTAATAAATGACAAATAGAATATAGAGCAATATCTTAAGCGCACACTGAAAATTCCATGTCAACTATCAACAATCTACATGTCGCGTTACATTATCGGTAAGATTGTATGTCATATACTTTTTCCTACACGGGACGCTATCGACAATTACATGCTGCTATGGTTAAATAACTTACCATAATAAGTTAAAGCATCATTTTAAATATAAGACGGTTTATTAATGTGTCACATTACATTTATGTTTATCGTGTTTGCGTTCATAATCAATTCAGGCGAAATGATAATTTTTGTTCCACCTATTGTTTCATTATTGATCGTACGGTTTCTCCGTATAACTTTAAACTCAACAGGCATTCTTTATTATTTATATCTGATCATAATGAGTGTGGATTTTTGCTCTATTTACATTTTTCTGATGTCGGACTACTACAAAAAAAACATTTTATGTAGGTTTTAAAAGTATACTAAGGTATTATATAATCCTTAGATATTGCTAAACTTGTCCAATAAAACTGCAAAACACTAGTAAACTATACATAAACAATTTCAAACTGTACACAACAAAGATTTTTCATGATTTAAATAACTAGAAAAGAACGAAGATAAGTAAGATTTTTCAGTATAGGTACTATTACGCTACATAATTGCAAAAAGTATGTATGTGGAAAATTAAGTAGTAGTTGGAAGTAGTTGGATGTAGTTAAAGTGCTAACAGTGAAGTATATTTTATATGTACTTACAATAAAATCTTTTTCCGCATGATTGTATTTTTGAGCAATTCTTTTGGTTTTGCTTAAAAGTACAATATTTTTGGTTTTATCGGAAATACAATTAGCTGTGATTTTGCAAATTAAACAGTTTTGAATTTAATAACTCCATTTTTTCTAATAGAACATTGGTAGATTGAAAGCACTTTAGATGCCAATTCCGTGGAAAACACATACATACATATTTATAGTGAGCTTCAAATATATCCGGACACGTTTAGATAGAGAAATATCTTGCGCTTAGGCTTAATACCTGCAGAGCGTGTAGACTTAGGCTTGACCGTAGTTTGTCGTTTTAACTACCGACACGTCAAAGTTTACATACTCTGCAGGTGGGGAGCAATATTATAAAGTTATCGTAATATTGCTTGAAATCGTAATGTCTAATCGTTATGTTTCTTAATAGAATAATAATTTTGTTACAACTACTGTTCAACAAGAGAGAAAAAAAAAACAAAATTATATTAATCTAGAACATGTAGCAATCATATGCATAACATATGAATTACTATGCAATTGAGTTGATATACATATAGCATTAACATATACATATGTATGTAGAAGCTTTCGCTAACCAATTCTCCCAAGTGAATCAACTACCTCCTACAACAGCACTTGAGAATAGCACTACAGTTTTAAATTATAAATTATTCGCAATAAAGCTAGTCTCTCCTGTAGAAGTTCCTACCAGTATCAAAAAGCTCAAATCTAATATGACAGCTAGACACGATGGACTTCCCAGTTTCCTGGTTAGGGATTGGGTACCAATATTCGCGGAGCCGTTAGCTACCATTTTTAATTTAATAATTGCATCATCAGTTTTCCCGGATTATTGGAAGATAGGAATAATTACACCCGTTTCAAGAGCGGTGATCACAGTGATGTGCGTAACTATAGATCAAATTACTATACTTTCAAACTTCACTAAAGTCTTTGAGCATCTATTACATGCCTTTTTAACAACATCAAGTCTACCTCTCTAGTAATCCACGGATTTTTTCCTGGACGTTCGACCATTACTAATCTCATAGAAGTTACACAATATATTAGTGATTGTCTTGATAGACTTGTGATACTACATCCACTTGATAGACAAGTGGATGTAGTATATACTGATTTTAGCAAAACTTTCGACACTGTGGACCATCTTCAGCTAATAGATAAGTTGAGCGCGATGGGTTTTTCTAAAGATGTCACTAAATTAATGAAACCTTATTTTGAGAATAGATCCTGCTACGTCCATTACAACGGTTTTATATCCAGCTCCTTCAATATTAGTTCTGCAGTGCCACAAGGCTCTAATTTGGGTCCTTTGTTATTCAATGTATACATCAACGATCTGTTTGCGCTCTTAGATTATAATGTATTGGCTTATGCAGATGACCTTAAAATATTTCATAAAATTACTTCAGAATCAGACTGCATTCTTGTTTAGAACAATATCAACATAATCTATTGGCGTACAAAAATAAAATACACTTAAATTTGGAAAAATGCGCTGTATTGACTTACTCCAAGATCAATATTCAATATTCTCTTTAGCATTATCAACCCTCACTTAATAAATACATAATGATCATAAGAAAGAATAATGCTTGGTAAAAGTATTTATCATCGGCTCGGATACTTTACTTTTGGACTTTATGTAAGTATTGTGGAAGGTTTCCTATTTTATCTTTATCCTTTTGAACAATGTCTTCTTAAATTGCATTAGTAAACAGAATATTGTTTTAAATCTTAAAGAAAAATGTATGTACCAATCGCTCAATATTATTATATTCCACGTCTATCCGTTCTGAGAGGTCAAGGAAACGTGAAATTATTAAAATTCCGTAGCAACAAATGTGTTTTGGTATATCTAAACTTTATTAATAGCATAAATTAAGAAGTAATAAATGTCAAGTGTTAACGATTAGGAGAAAATATGTAAAATAAATATTTTAAGCTACGACGCTCAGATCACAAAAAGTAAACATTCATGCATATTAGAAGATAATTCATAACTAAAACCTGTGTGGTAAGATTATAAGAAACTATATGCATACCGTTTAAAATAAATATTATACTATATACACGTATGTACGTATAGTGATAAAAGGAAAAATGATGAAAGCACTTTCACACATCAAGTAGTATACAGAGTGTAAACAAAAAATTGTACACAATGGATCAATAATTTGTGCGTCCCGCACTTAACGATGTTCAAATTGTTGCGCGTACTTGATTGAAAACAGCTTGATAGTTCTTATTTGTTGGGAGGAGTCTAAAATTATGTGGCATGGTTCATTCTCTGTGTTATGCGATAGATATAAAGTAATTGCTTCTTAAGAGTTTGCTAAACCGATACGTGATTGGCACTTATTTATACGCCTGGTACAAGTAGATTATTTACGGTTTGCAGAATAGGCTCTTCGATGGTTTGAGTAGGTACATATGATTTGGACTTCTTGAAAGTATAATGAAATGCAACATAGGAAAAATTGCTGTTAAATCTATGTTAACCCAAATTTCGACGCGCCTCATCATAACATTGCATATCATTGCGAAGTAAATGTGCTCTTACAAAATAAAACTTGCTTATTAATTTGTAATTTTACTGTTGGTTACTCCGGGAAAATTTGTTTCATGGTCTTTCGAGTTTAGTGAATGGATTCAAATGGAATTGCGTGATTACCTGTTTTTTTTTCTTGTTTGCATATCTACCACCTGCCATCTGTAAGGTTTACTTAATTAACACGCAATGTATAAAAAGCTAAATTTACGGCTAATTTACATAGGTATATGTATTGGCTTCAATTATGTGTACATATATTATAAATGTATAGGCAATTGAAACGAATTCAAAAGTAATTTTTCTTTCATTCATAGTTTCTTTTATATTTTGCATTATTTACGTATTTTATGCAGCGGCCGCGGTGGAAAACGTGGAAAACTTCATGATAAGCACGATATTTCTAAACACTATACTAACCAATCCACATCCTGTTAGATTATAGCATTTTTTCCAATTGATGCGTCCATAACTCCCAAACCGTAAGCTTTAGGTCAATATAATCCCATATCAAATCCCAATATTTTTAATTGCGCAATTCAAAAAATCACATAATATACCGGGTGTTCCATTTAAAAAAATACAATTTTGACATCACGCTCCTTTCCTGAACATCCTGTATAATTACCAATAATTTTATTTTGTGATCCTACTAGTCCGCTACCACCTACATTACATAACTTTTCGAATTTTGCAATCTTAAAGCCGTAATATGACAATCTCAGACGGATGGCGGACACTGTATAGTATAAGTTTGCGTTGACTGTTAACAGCGAAATAGCGAAGGTACGCTACCGAACATAAAGCTTTAGATAGTTGTGTTTACAATTATTATATTTTACAAAAAATGACGAAGACATGGTATCTGTCACGGCGACATCATAAAAGCACCAAGTGCTATTACTTTTTTTTCATTGCATTTTTAAATTAATTACTTTTAATTAAATCGACAATTTACAAATATTGATAACTTAAATATAAATAATTTTATTTTGTCCATAAAAATGGATTATTTTTATATCTTGTACGATATTTTAATGATTAAGAATTAAATTCGTTAATTCAAAAATTAAATAAGTGTACGACAATAATAGGTGTTAATAAAGCTTGTAATGATAAATATCGTCATAAAGTAATTATCTTTTATTTCCTGGTATATCCACTGCTCAATAAAACACCAATTACAGCGTAATTAATATTTTTAAGTTCAGTGATTAAACAGTAGTCTATAATAACACTTTTTGTGTCCAAATAAAATTATGTTTAAATTAGTTATTTATAAACTGTCGATTTAGTTTTTGTGGTAAGTGTAGTTACAGCGACTCGCGTTACAGAGGCGCACACGATAAGTAAGAAGTAAAAAATTCATAATTTTGACACCATTCAGATAATCAGTTGAAATGTTGGATTTTGGATTACCAAATCATACTCTTTCTTTTAGTGATATAAATTTAATTCAACTCTCATCACAAAGAGGATGAATTGTAACTTTGTTCATAATTAACTTATTAGAGGAATACTCTACAGTTAAGCTTTTCTTCTCGTTAGTGACCGATTTGTGGCAAAAGAAATCTTCTATTTGTAAAAAAGCGATTTTTTTACCTGTATATATACTTTCGTGAGTAACTGTAAGTACTGCGCTATTTATGGTCAGTCGCTCTTACCTCTAAGGCTATCGATGATATAATGAAACGAAAACAAAAACATATACCATTGAGAGACAATTGAAGACCGACTGGTTAAATATTAAGTGACTACGCTCCTATATCAGCTAGGGCGCTGTTAATAGTCTTATCTAAATGTACTACCATATGTAAAAGCGGAGCTCTAATCTTTAAAGACTTATTTTTCGAAATTGGTCCTGAACCACTACTACTAATATACCTACTAATTGTAAGTTTATGCCCGAGCTAAATTTCACAAATTATACTCTCCCCCTGTTAGACACCAGCTTACGATTTTCTAATGGATTTATATAACTGGTTTGCATACTGTTATATTACAATTTAGAGATTAAAAGAGAGAAGACCGAATTGGTCGTATGGAAAATGGTAACATAAAACTAACCAACATTGAATTTCGGTACGCATAATCAATATAAAACTTCACCATAAACAACAAACCTGTTATACTTATTATTGATGAATAAGCCAACATGGAGTGTTATACTACTTGAAATAAAATATAATTACCTTACTTAAAAAACAAGTTATGTATTTATATGTACGCTCGGTACGACTTAGCCTTCGAACGATTTTAGTAAGGAAACTCAGTAAAATCGTTCGAAGATTAAGTCGTACCGAGTGTATGTACGTTAAGTACATGTACAGTAACATTCATAATTGACGTCGTCTAACTATCTCAGCATTAGCGAATAATATATCTACTTTAAAATGTAAACCGTAAGAACTGAATCTATCAAAAAAAGTGGGGAATTTTTGGAAATGATTGAGATAAATAAAAATACAAATACAGTACAACCTCGATAATCCGAGCCCCGGTAATCAGAACCTCCAGTAATCCGAACAACTATTTCGTTTCTATAATCCGAACAAAAACCTATTCAAATTCGCTACTCCGAACATCGACATGAAGTGTTTCTTTTGACTCATAGCTAATACTAAAAAATTGGGGAGAGCAAAACAATGAATGTATTTTTTTTTGGTTTTTAAGTAATTTCAAATTCACGTCACTATACAGGGTTTCCACGGCCAAGTGGGACATAGGGAGAAATACATATAAAATCGGTTTTCGGTAAATATTATCTCCCTAATACTACTTCATTCGAAATTAAGGGCCGCATATTATAACTGGGTTAACAATGAATATCTTCACAATCATAGTACAAAGAAAGTCATTTTAATAAAGCCAAAAAATTATTATTTTTAAATCTATTGTTCGTGAATTCCTAATAAGTCTTTTAATACGTGAGTTAGTGAAAGCGTCCATGGTGCAATGGTTCGCGCGACGGCTTAATAACGCAAATGCACGGATTGTTTAGGGTTCGAATCCCGGCAGATTAGTTTTATTTTTTATTTTTTATCTCCAACAATAATGCTACAAATTTAATAACACTACAAAAATCAGAGATTTTGAAGACTATAAAATCGATTTTTTGAGGATTAAGGTAAATAATGAATAATTTTTACAATAACAAAAATGATCACGTGCTATTATTCGATTTTTAATTGTTACTAACGACGAATCATTTGTCAAAATAAACAAAAAAAAAAACAAGATTAAAAAAAATAAAATTCATTTCTCGGATTCGAACCCCAAACAATCTGTGCCCCAAGTTTTTAAGGCGTCGCGTGAACGTCTGCGCCACGGCCACTTGCACTAACTTACGTGTTAAAAGCCTTATTAGGAATTCACGTACAATAGGTTTAAAAATAATAATTTTTTTGGCTTTATTAAAATGACTTTCTTTGTACTATGATTGTGGAAATGTTCATTGTTAACCCAGTTATAATATTCGGCACTTAAATTTGGATGAAGTAGTATTACGGAGATAATATTCACCGAAAACCGATTTTACATGTATTTTCCCTATGTCCCACTCGACCGTGGAAACTCTGTATACAACCAACAAATAGATTTTTAACATTACTTCATACACAAGAAATTTTTTTTTCTTTCCATATAAATAACAACTATTCACGGGCGTGCTCTTCCACCATACACTTTGATATTCATTCCCACTGCAGTTTCCAAATAAGGAAACATGTTATTTTAATATTTTAACATTTCAATTTTTTAAATTTTTAAATTTTCAACAAATTTTTCTCCTATTCGATATTAACATCTAACATATATGTATGTTAGCTTCTTCAACCTAATTGGTTTAATGGTTGAATTTAGAATTTAATCAACAATGTTTTACCATATTTTACCGTATTAAAGTAAGTTATAACTTTATACATATAGAATTCTCCAATTATAAAAAATCAACTGTTATTGTAACCTTTGAAAAAGATGAGCGATTCATCGAAACGTCGGTTGTTAGACGATTAGGTAGAATAAACAGCTATTTGCTTAAGAAAATTCTTGCCATTTATTTCATCAATGAATGTATTTTTAACTACAAGTCACAAGAGATGCAATCGTTTGTGCTAGCATGTCTTTGTTATCGTTAGGAAAATGTCTAGAAACACTCTCCATTTGGAGAGCGATTATTCATCTTTCGGGGAAAGACCGAGCGTAGCGCAAGATTAATCGACACCGGCTTCTTTGATCGGCAGAATGGTAACCGAAAGTTATAAATTTTAATGTTATTTTGTAGAATAAATATTACTTTTGAGCTTATTTGTTGTTTTTTTCAATAGTCTTCTTTAATCCGAACAAAAGCCTTATCCGAAGAGTGTCGTGCTGAATTAGTTCGGATTATCGAGGTTGTACTGTAATATGAATTTCAGGTCCGATGTAGATAATTTAAGCAAAATTTATTCATATATATTAACTCTTAACAACAATAGTAGAGCGATTCAGTAATTAATTACTACTTTTTCATTTTTTCAATCTAATGTTTCACCTTTCAATGTGATTTCCCCCTTTTACTTAACAACCCCTATGTTCTAAATATAGACTAGGGATATCACATGGTGGATTGTCACCGTTTTAAAATTCTTATAATTAATGTGCCACCTTACATTTTGTCTTTACGGTTGGTTTTTCGCTGTTGCCTATTACGAGATCCTTAAAGTTTTCACAACCATTGTAGGTAACTGTCTAGTAACATTCACCAATTCATATGTCGTGTATTCATATGCCTTTGACTTATTATCGGGTCTTGTGGTTGGTAGTAGCGGAAGATTGGTACCACTTAAATCAGCTGTTCACATGTCAGTCAGTCTGATAGGTTATCATTTGCAATTTTAACGTGTATGTGTGGTGTCCATATTTTTTAAATTTTACAAATTTTACAACTTCAACATGTAAAGTAATAATAATCCACGGTAATCCTGGGTTTTAATGTAGTTTATGTCACATATTTTTCTCTCACTGAGTTTAAGAATTGTAAGTAACAATGTTAAACTAATATTTTAATGTATTGACCACTGTTTGTCCTTTAGTGTGCCCTGATGAAGCACTGAATATAGTGCGAAATATTGGCTAAAAAAATAGAAAACTCGATTTAAAGAATTGGTTTTATTTGTTGGATTCCTCGATATTCCTTTATTTTGGTATTGAGTTCCAACGGCAAAGACTCCTTGCCTGTTTCATGTAAATTACTATAAATTGTAAATTACGTAATTAAAAATACGTAAACATATGCACCTATGATATATACATACATTCTATATTTACTGCTTTATATAGGTATATTTATTAGCAATTATATTCATTATTCCTATTAAATTAAATTGAAATTATGTATGTGATCACATGATTATGTAGTGTAAGTAAGTATATAAATATAGCGTTTTAATTGTGTATTTACACTTATGTAATCCGCAGTAAGGTTTTAAATACGTTAACAGGTGAATTTACATTAATTAACAGTGGTATAGGAGTTATCTACTCCTAATATCACATACTGGATACATGGATTATTATTATATTTTTAAACTTAATATATTCTGTGCAGATCAATAGTTAAAAGAGAAAAGAGTTAATTAGAAGCTGTTTTACCAATTAAGTGATATTTAATGACTACAACAGTTGGCTAATTCCCTAAAGATTTATTTTAATTAAACACATCTTTAAGTTATATTTATTAAAAAATACAATTATGTATGTTATATCTATGTTATCTCGGTGTATTTGTTTCAGTTATGTAATTTAATTATCATTCAGATGAATTTCCCAAGGATTTGGCTCAACTATCATTTTCCTCTGATCCTGTAGATGTTAAATTTAAGCTAAACCTGTAATCTTAAGAGCAAATACAAATTTAATATAAATATTTTTATATTGCCTAGCGCAATAGAAAGTACTTTTTTGCCCTTTTAGGACTATCGGTATCCTAATTTAGTTCCTTTTACATGTATCTTTGAAGTATTTTTGGAGAACGCTGTTATTATTTAAATTGAAAGTGAATAAATAAATATCTTTTATATAATTATAATAGTACTAATAATCTATATTTATATAGAAATTAATATACAAATTAAGTGAGAATCTCTAGATTAAATAATAATCTTCATAAGGTCTATGCAATAAATGAGTATTACAGCTATTGTCATATAGAATTTTATTAACGTTATCCTATCTTTTGGAATTAACTGGCTAATACAAAGTGCGTATTTATTACAAAGTAACGGACAAAAGCTTGGAACGGCTTAAAAGTCTCTGAAATTGATGAAGATATTGAGATTTCCACGGTGATTCAATATTGTTATATTCTACAACAAATAACTACAATAAGCTTTACACCCTAAAGTTTCGAATGTGTGAAAACAAAAGAAAATTGCACGAAAAATTGCATGAAGTATGTTTCATGTGACGACATTTTAGAGAGAGTGAAATCAACATCATCGCACCTGTGGGGGCAACTGTTGCTGTTTTATTATTGCTTGTTGAATCCATTAAAATGATTTTCAATTAATTAAAACAAATACGACATATATTCCAGTATGTAGAATTAATCCCAGAAATAAATATACGTATTAAACAAAATGAAACTATGTGTAGAGTGATAGTGCCGAACAAACCTTAACTACGATTTTTACAGTAGTGCGTTGAATTCCTATTTTTGTGAGTAGTCTTGATCGGGTCTCTGTGATTAATTTGCTTTAATCTTTATTTGCATAGTCTTGCAATTTTTCAAAAGGTAGTAAACAACCCTAATGTTATGCCAACTGGGTCATTATATTAGGCAAAACAGTAGAATTATTAGAATTTTCTGCTAAAATGATAACTAATTGAATAACTACTTTACATGTCTCATGTTGTGTATATGTTTTTTTGTTTCCATATTTGTTTACATTTAGAAAACTACATTTTAGCTTTTTTATATTAAATGTGCCTAAAATTGATACTGATAGAAAACCAGTAATATACATAATTTTCAGGAATTTATAGCATTAAATAATAACATTAATGTGATATCATGAGAATCAAATGTGTTATTTCAAACTGATATTAACCTTGGCTATTATTAGACGTATTTTTACCTGCTTAATAATGATAAATCAATGAAACTGTAATTGTAATTTACTTGCTGAATAGAAGATATTCTTTCATTAGAGGATATACAGGTATCTATTTTTAATCATTGAAATTATTGTAATAAAATCTATCTAAATCAGAACATTTTTGTTGTATTTTTAGCTCCGTCGATAGTATGTGAATTTAGAAGTTATTACTGGTTCCTTGAGTGTATTTGTTTTAATAATAAACATCAATTTCTATATTATTGGCTTTAAACACGTGTTCGTTAATTTAAAACAGTGACATACGGAGATGGTAATTTATGATACTCAGTTTGCTGTTTCAGTATTACGAACATATAAGAAGTTTCTGATTAGGAATAGGAACCTAAGGAGAAACATGACATTCATTGCTTTTATGTGTAAGATACAATAGTTTGCAGGGCTCATTTCATGGTATTTTCCGAACATCTGAAAATTTTGGAGTGTCATTTCCGAAAAACTCAAGGCGTCAATACACAAAATAGCATTCATCTGTCTAGACAACATGACAATATATTCATATTTTGGTTAGAATAAAGCGAAGTTTTCAAGAACTTTCTGGCACATTGTGCTTTAATATTAAAAAACAAATAGACATGGATATCGTATTAAACCTTAATTCCTAACCTTTTGCACTACCACTTATAGTTTTATTTTATAGATTTCTTTTTAATTTAATATTGTATCAGATATTGATATTTATTATTGTATAAGCTCATGTACATAAGAAATATAAGAAAAGAAACGAAGCAACTACGCTTAAGAAGCAGATACATATGTATCTTTCATATATATTTATGGTATATAATATAAATGATATTATATAAGTAGTTATACTGACATGACATGTATATTTAGTACAACTTCATACAATACCAAGTATTTAGCGGCTTTTGGTGTAATAGTAAAATTGATTTGAAATTTTTATATATAGTGATAATCAGTTATGTTAAATGAAAATTAAATACTGAAACTTAAGAAAGACGTTTTTCTCCGACTCTTGAAAAAATAACATATAGCAGCATTGATATTACGAACTGTTGCGTCTTAGCAATATTTCATTTTGCTGTTATTACTGAATGAAAAACGATAGTTATGAATATATAAGTCATTTCTAATTTTACTTACCACATAATTGCAATTATTGTTCTTTACGAAAAGCAATCATTCCTTAAATATAGAATGTAGGCCAGAGAAATGTAATTAATTATGATACTCAAGCAACGTGCTAACTGTGTAATAAAATATTTTAAATCACTTCTAGTGTTGTTTCTTTTACTCGCTAGTCAGATCAAAACTGTTGAATATTTGTACACAATAAACAGCATATGGCTGATTACAAGGTGATTTTGTGTTAGTAGATTTAGATTAACAGAATAATGGTTTAGTTTATTTTAGAAATGTATCTGTTTCTTTCATTAAACGCAATTATGCACACACAAATTACACGGCAAGAGTTGCAGCGATCATATAAAATAATAATAACTAATCAAAAAGTTTAATTTAAGGATAGCCGCGTTTATTTATGAAATGTTTCGCGACAGAATGAAAATATCTGAATGTTTATAAAATTGTATACCTTCAAATATTTTCAGCCAATCACAAAATATTTTAGCGAAGTTCGCGTACATGGAAACCTAAATTATCGATAAGTATTAAACAATGTATTAAGATTTAATATCTTTTAAAAAATGTTCTTATTTATAAACATAAAAATATTGCAGATATTAAGAAAATGCAATAAACAATGTACAAATTCATTTATTGAAATAGTCAATTCACTATGAGTGACAGTACTAGCTCAATGTTGAACCTGCTTGGTAACGGCTAGATTTGAAAATGACGCAATCACTTGCCGACTACAATGACGTCATATCTTTAATGATTCTATCTAATAGTAATACACAGTGGGGTGGTACAAGATGGAATAAAATTCAAAAAATTCAAGGTAGTTGTGTTTCTAAAACATGCTCAAATACAATAGCAACTTTATATAATGAGAATTTTAACAGGGTAAGCTAATGTGCTTAGTTAATATTTGTGTGAAAAATGTTGAACATGGTGAGTATAAAATCATCCAGTAACTGTCGAGAACAACTCAAAACTGAACTGAAGACTATGCGGGGAAAAATAGGCAGTTTGATTAATTATAGCCCATATATTTCGAAATGTACAGACAAAAATTTACCAAGCGATTTATATGTAGCTTTTGAAACATTTTCGACATCTTTTTTTATAATGTTGTTTATTTGTTACTTTCTTTAAGTTTTTTCTTCAAGTTGAAAAAGTTTTGTTTTAAAACGAAATTTTCACTTTTGTCATATCACTTTCGATTAATTTCGAGCACCAGTGGTTGAATTAATAGGAAAGCATGGTCCTTCATTTCGAGAAGTCTGAATTACAATAAGTGATTTTAAACATTTCAGGAAACTGTACATATTATTTTACCTATAGTGTCGATTTTAGATGATTCTAAACTGTGACAGCCGTTACTTCCCCCTAATTTATAATATTTTACTGAGAGATAATTGCATACAAAGCTGAAAAAACTTTTAGATCGTTTTGATAAAAGGTTGAAGTTGTTAGATACAGATTGAGAAAGCCCAATTTTCTGCTAAAGCCTCTATGTTTCAGTGGTAATGTTAGCACACGTAACTGTCGATATGGGGGCGATTTCAGCTATGCTGAAATAAAGAAGGGCTGAATTTAACTCGTGCTGAGTTGGTTAAGTATTATTTTCTGTCGCAAAAGTTTACTAAAAGAACCAGAAGAAATAATATAATAGAAATAATTTACAATATCAAACATAAAGATATAATGCCAAATCTATGCTGACATATTAAAGCAAATGTTTGCTTAATTCAAAATCATTTAAGGATATTTTAATTAATTATAACAATTTTTGTAGTAAGAGATATTGTTGAAAATATTCTTGCTCTATGCTTTTGTACATATTTACGATTTTATTATTTCGTTTCTTCCCTTACGTTTTTGTTTTTAGTTTTTGTACATTTATTTTAATTTTCTCTAAAGGAAATTGTAGTATCTTACCCTTAAACACTAATCGTGTCTGTTTCAGCGTCTATCTGAATTCTATATTCAGATTAGCGTAAAAACATTTGTTTGTGCTATAAATATTACGATTCTATTATTATTCTTCATTGTTAGAAGTACAAACATTCTTTACAAGGCTTTCTATATATCGCTTTTTGTGTGTTTACTTTCTACATCTATACATAAATTGACTTATAATTGGTATATTTGGTATTTTTCTTAAGCTATCTTTTGTTGAGAACTTGTTGAAACTTCCTAATTCTTTTTAAATATTTTAGTTGGTTATAAAAGAAGTGAGGTATTTGTACATACGGGTATTACAATTGCACCAGATAAAAAGCCTTTGTTTACATACCTTCTGTATTAAAATGTAATAAATCATGCGCTCGACGCACAGACACACTGACAGTTGCCGATTAACAATCAACTTGGTTTGGCAAATTACATCATCTAATAAATAAAGCGAAATATTTACCAAACGTAGTCTTGAACTCTGGGCGACGTGTTAATCTAAAGCGCACATGCGCACTTTAGAACACTGTGAAAGTCGTATACACCAGTAACTGCTGTGAACGGCTTCGATTTGCTACTTGCACGATTCCGATGTGTGTGTTCGTTTGTATAGTCACAGTAGTTTATAATTACGACGCTTTAATTCGCCTTTAATATTATCGCTTCTCCGATAACTTAAATTAGATCGTAGGCTTATTTTGATTTCTACGTTCACAATAAATTCACGTGCGATCGAGTAGTTTCCGTGTATTGACAGATGTTATTTTTAACCAAATAAACTCCGAATAAGATGTATAAACAAAAGATACATTACCCATACGATATTTGTGAATACAACGTAAATATGTCCTTAGTTCGTAGAACATAATTAGAAGCCAAAAACATCTAGTTAATTCGTAAGAAATTCTGTTTGGTGCTTATAGTGGACAGTAAACCTTTTACCCGTTATAGAATAATATTTCAGTATGTACACTCAAAGAAAAAAGAACTGGGACAGTTACGATACCCCGCACGGCAACAGTAAACAGTAAATATTAGCACACCTCGCCCCGCACAATCTAACCCTATCTATCCATCGCATCGATAGTAGCATACTATACGACCTTGTAATTTTATGTACGTGCTTCTCTTTGTAAATACAGCTTGCGTAAATTAAAATATAAGAATTTACGAATTCAACTTTTGGCGTAAAGCAATGAACTAGACTCTCCGTTGCATGCATTGCAGGTGTTTTCAGTAGGTATATTGCACAGGCGAATAATTTTAAGTTCGCATCATACATCTTTTAAGTGTATAAGATTACTAAATAAGGAGGAATTTATTAAAATTATATTGATGGCCTTATGGAGTTAAGTTTAAACTTAAAGGATGTTTTCCTATTCATTAATAAGAAATTAAACCATTAATAAATGAAACATTTTATTTAGAAACATATGAACCTAACATATAAATATAACAGATTTTGTTAAAAAATAATTCGCATTTCGAAGTATCACTTAATGCATGACTTAAATTGAATTAAAGGTGCAAAAATGTCAGTAAAAGTAAATACAGAAGATTGTTAAAAGTAATTTATTG
The DNA here is from genome assembly GCA_023690525.1 of Holotrichia oblita. Taxonomy (NCBI): domain Eukaryota; kingdom Metazoa; phylum Arthropoda; class Insecta; order Coleoptera; family Scarabaeidae; genus Holotrichia; species Holotrichia oblita. The sequence continues at coordinate 107,205,654 of CM043015.1, read as the reverse complement.
TTTAATAGTAATAGTTATCAATAGTAAGTAGTAATAAGTAGTAAATAATATATTGTCTGATAATCAAGTAGGAAAGTAGATATATTGCCCGATCGTTAATAAACAATTACACGAATAACATAAATGGTATTTGCGGTATTTGATAACAGTTGTATAAGATTCTATAATAATAATAATAATTCATGCCTTAGCATCCCCCAACAGCTTGCGCCAATTACAGGGGGCATCGGCTGGCCATGAGTTATTATTACGCCTGCGGCTGTAGACCGACTTAAGATGTGACCTTTCCGCATTTGCCGTGGAATTTGGAACCAAACTCAGAAAGGAAGCACCGGGGTTCGAACCCGGTACTGCCGGACTACGAGGCAAGTGTGCTAGCCACTAGACCACTAGCCCGACTACTAGACCACTAGCCCTTTCTATGCAAATAACTAGAAATAGATTTGCTGATATTCAGGAGCAAGCCGAAGATGTGCAATACAAAGATGTGTAGAAGTGTGAGGCAATTTTTTTTCATTATTGATGTGCCAGAAAATTTGCTAGAAAAAGACTGTACATCTTAAAAACCCAATAATTTATATTCGGAATTACCAAATAAAAAGAACAGACGAATCAATAATAGCATAGGTAGCAACATATCGATGCATATGACTTAAATATTTTAATATTTATATAAAATTAAATATAATGATACAATTTCTCGTATAATTACTCATGCAAAAAAAGTTACGAGTGTACATGATATAGCGAAACTATTGTTTATTAACTTTAATGACGATATTGATAGTCATTAGAATTGTAAAGCATACATTTCTATATGTTGCCAACATTCTTCAAGCATATGAATTCAGCATATACAGTGAAATACGTTTAACACGAACCCGCTGAAGAAAAAATATTGGCTAACGTAAAACAATAAAGCGGTCCCGAAAAAGTACTATGTATTTGCATACATTTTTTTCTCTTAACACGAACAAAAATCGCTTAACACGAACAGATATCGCTTCGCGGAATGAACAAAATACTGAAAACAGCTACCGCGTCGGCGAGCATAAAAAGGTGTTTGAAATCAAAGAGAATGAGACAATGTTGTTTATCTAAAAAGGACAAGACAAAAAATATATCAGATTATTTTTCAAAAATATAAACGTTTTATTTGCTTTTTTAAATTGCAAATTATGTATTAAATTTCAGTAACTTCTTGTTAATATTTTTGTTTTATTGTTTTTTGTTAAAGGCATGCAAACATATCTATGTAAATAAAATGTACTAATGTAATGTTGTTGAGTACCTATATGTACATATATATAGGTACTGAACATAATAATGTTGTTGAGTACCTATATATATGTACATATAGGTACTCAATATGTACATACATATAGGTACTCAACAACATTATATGTACATATATATATACCTATATACTTTTCGTAATATCCTTTAATACGAACATCTTTTAACACGAACAAATATTTCGGTCCCGTCAGGTTCGTGTTAAACGGATTTCACTGTATATATAAATGTGCTTAGTCCACTATACAGTTCAATATTTATTACTTTATTCTTTAATATTAGAATGAATCTAAAAGCATGAATGAAAAATAATTGCATAACAGTACCACACATGTTTAATCAAAGTATAAAAGGGATTAACATTACTGCAACACAAAATTAGTAAAAGAATTATTGAATTGAAATTAGCTTTGGCTGATTAAGCGATCAAATGGCAAAAGTAATTTGGACAACGGTAAGATAATATTGAAAAGATAAATTGCGAGTGGCTATCAACCAAAAATGAAAGAACGAAAGGAAATGCTTGAATTGATTTTAGATAAATATACGAAATTTCGTTAAATGACCAAAGAAGTGCAAGTCATATTGTAATATGAAAATGTAAGTAAAAGATTCTAACGGTGGATCTGCTTTCAATAATTTTTGTTGGTATAATTAGAGATTAATAGTATATTAAGTATTAAGAACGGTAAGGACTTTTTAGCGATTGAAGACAATTGTTTGGAGGAAGAGCGAAGCGACGACTCCAGAAATTGTCTGAAATCGGTAAAGGGTCTTACCGTTCGTGATGATTATGATGTTTTTCGTGCGATTGAATTTATTAAAGGATGTAATTCAATCAGATTTATACAAAAATTGTCTCCACATTTATTGTCAAATCGCCCGTTGCTATAGAAATTTGTAAAGTGTTTGTAAACAACGGCAGCCATTGCAGTTTTGTGTCACAATTGAGATAAAAACGAATAGTGAAAGTACCTAATAACTAAAAACGGATAGTGAAAGTACCCAATAACTAAAAACTCAAGAAAATGAGTAAATTAAGTGACTCTGATAACGAGATCGATGTCATAGAAGAAGCATGGAATGTTGGTCGTTCATTTCTCATTCCAGACAAGTCCATAGAACGCTACGAATGCACGTACAGAATTTTTAAGGAATGGTGTTTCCAGATGGTGCCAATATCTTGTCTTCTAACTTTATTTTACAAAATAAGCTTCCTGCAATTGACAGTTGTAACAATGTACCTTTAACATTTATGTAAATAAGTAAGTTAAAATTGTTATTTACTAATTATTATAGTAATACGTTAATTTTGAATAAATTCACTTAGGGTCATATTTATAGTCCGTGCTTGAGGTTGTGTCGATGCTTGAGCACGCGATTTTGACAGATTTGGAATGACATTTACGTCAAAATAGCGTGCTCAAGCATCGACACAACCTTAAGCACGGACTATAAATATGACCCTTAGTGTTCTAGAACGCTAATACAGTTACCGTCGACTTTTTCGTTAGCAACTATTGTCCATTCGAAATAAGAATGGAGCAGATGACGCTGCAATCGGAGCACATATCACACAAGAACAAGTTTGTGATTTGCAAAAATCGTGGTAAATTTAAAATTTGTTTTTCATTGTCTGATAATTGACTGTCCACTATGTAGAAGAACACTAATTAAACACATTTAATGCTTCTAATTGCACTTTTATGAGCTTCCTCCAATTTGTCATATTTCATTTGACATATCCGTTTCTTTGGTGGCATTTCCAGTTAACATGCAGTTAACTCATCTCCGATGGTGTCTTTAAACAGTTTTTTTTGCTAATCCCGTAATCCCCCCAATTTTATTTGCTGTCCGATGAAGTCTTTGCCCACTTATTACATGCCCGCATCTTGCATTTTTTGAGGAACCTGTGGGAGCAGCATCAGCCATAATTACATATTCACGTATTGACGTTTATCAAAATCATAAGATGTATAAAAAGAAAATTTAAGCAAAACTGCTCAAATAGTATACCTTCAATAAGTGAATATTATGACATGTGATGTGACAACTGTGACTGTCAGTGTATTTGAACAGCTAAATCTTTATTTTCCGAGAAAATAGTTAGAAATAAATTCCAGCTAGAATACATTTGTTCTCATATTACTACTTTATTGTATATCTGTAGTGTATAATATTACCATTTGTAACCATTTTGTATGAAGAATCAATATGAAATGGATAAAGAAAACAATAAAGCCCAATAATCGCAATAGAACACAAACTACGCTCACATAATATAACCTTTTTGATGTTTCTGACATTTATGCAATTGTGACAAATTATTGTTGTGTAAATGTGCACTAGATTTTAACCAATCACAGACGTTTATTTTAGACCCTATCTATTTATAACGCTCCTTTCTTATTTGGAATGAGGTATAGTAAGCAAAACTTGCCGTGTTGGAAACATTCGCGGTAAACCATCAAATAAAGCTCTATCGCACGAAAAGGTTATTTTAGCGATAAACAAAGGCGATCAGCAATCTGCCTATCAGAATAATTCTGTTCCTAAACTGTAGTAATGTTTCTTGTGCTTTTATCGCGGATATTCGCGGATTCTAATTGAATCTTCATTTCCCGAAAATGGCAGCAAAAAATAGATGCAAGTCGTTATTATACATACAAGATTACAATATGTTCATAATGCCTATTTATATTCTATTACATGTTATACGTAACTATTATTATGAAATAATTATATTTAAGTATCTCTTTTGTTTATTTTTTACTGTTACCTTCAACTTAATTTGGTGTATTTTAAAGAAATCCATCATATTTATTCTATAGGACGCTAGCTATAAAATATATTTTATGTTAGTTGTATAATTTCTTTTTAACGAACAAATAAAAAGCTCTTGAGTGTAAAATTGAACCTCTCTGCCTCTGCCTATTAATGTGATTTTAAAATTTTTTCTCTTTTTATTAAATTTATATTCTTGAAAGTCTAACCGATACCTTCAAATTAATATCATATATTATCAATTGAAATATACAAATTGCAAATGCATATATCGCATGCAAAGGCATTATGCCAAATTTGTAAATTGCTATATTTTAATTTATGCAAGATATATTTATCAAGAGGAGCAGGTAAATAAAATTGCAAGGTCGTATTGTATATTAAAGCCAGTGCGACGGATAGACATGTTGAGGTAGCGCGGGGCGGGGTATGCAAGTCTACTATCTTACTCTTGCCATGCGGGGTATCGTAACTGTCCTAGTTATTTTATCTTTGAGTGTACTACAAGCAGATACTTTAATAGGAATGTTTTATTTATTGCTTTGAAAAAGAAATTAAGAAAAAAAAATAGAACTTAATATTAATCTGATCAGCAGTACCTATTATAATAAAAGGATACCTCCACTAATTTAATTGTAAAATGCAGTTGTATGCTTTGAAGATTGGCTTGAAATTACATTACAAATTGCTCGATGAAATGTTTTTATACTTTGCAGGTAAATATGTACCGTGTCAAATAAGAATGGCGCTCGACCATATCTCAGGAACAAGTTACATATAGTATAGCTTTGGAAAATATATCATTTACTAATTAATAAGTAACGTGCATGTTAGAGGGCGCTGATTGATTTTTTTCGGAAATATTTTTAGCGAAAATATGAATTGAAAATACATATGTCGGGTCAGAATTCGTGAGATATGTCAATAGCTCCTGGTAATGATCAATCCACACCATGAGACTGAGCGAACAATTGCCTAATTCCACATGGTCAAATGGGCAATTTCCAATAAGACAATAAGGCTAAAGCGACCTTTCAATACCGGCGTTAGCCAAACAGAAACTCTCTGAACACAAAAAATTTATTCTCTGAAGTATCACTTACCTACTACCTAATAGACTTGTCTCTTTGAATTTACTCAATTCGTCAGGTTAGCATCACCGCCACTTTCGGTAAGTCGCCTACTTAAAAAATGACCTATTTGAACATACATACTACATTTAACGAGTAAATGTTGCGCGTTTTCTAGGAGCTGTTAAGGGATCTAAAATTTTAACGATTGCAATCAATAACAAAATAAAAAAGGTATCCGGAAAACATCATAGTTAAATGTGTGTGTGCGTGGATTAATGATTGATGTATTTAGAAATAAAAGCTAATCCCTAATCAGATAAAGGTCTTAATCGGGCATATTTATTTATCAGCATTAAAATGTTGTTTTCAAGGTTAAAATGAAATTCGATGAATTGTTGTATAAAAATCACAGAGAGTAAAAAATACAACAAAAATAAAAAATGCAGGTACTGTAAGCTACTCTTAAAAAGCAGAAATATTGAAAATTTGTATCAACGTTCAACAAATAAATTGTTTTACACAAACTAATTATTTGAGTATACGTATGATCGACTATTAATAATCGTAATTTCAATTCGTCAATATCATGTACTCGGAATATGCACTATATATACATATAAGAAGTAAAAAAGGTAGGCACAGTCGGGGGTTGAATTTTGTCGGTGGTAACGTCTCGTTAAATTGGTGCTCCAGTTGACTTACCATTTGCTATTGGGACATAATTAACAGAGCAACATTATTTACAGTGACTTAATGTTGTACCAAAGCCATGAAAATACATTTTCACGCATAATTTGCACAGCAATAGTTGCAATAGGTAGCCTTGACAAGCAATGCAGCTGTAGTCATTAAAAAAACCTGAAAACACTGACAATTCATTTGCATAAATCATAAGTAGAAAATAAATTCACATGTAAAATGAACAGTGAATCACAAAGTTAATGGAATAGTAACATAAAAACTAAAAAGAGACAAAGTGAAATTCGATAACAACTCGTGAGGGAATATATATGTACATATATCCAAATATATAACAAAACAACATGTGGAATATCGCAAGGTCTTACATTATTTTTAATTTATGTAAATGATCTGTCGTCGTCACTAACATCATGTAGTGGACTGTCTCAATGCTGACAACACCGTATCTAAACAGACAGTTGCGGATGTGGTCACAAGATTTAACATGTTTTTGGATGACAAGGTGTACTTGTGTAATGTCAATAGTCTCTTGGCAAACGCAAATAAAAGTAAACTTTTCAAATTTAGATTGTCATCGTGGGGAAATTTCGACAAAGTGGCGATTACCCATAGTAACCATGTGATACTAAAGCAGGACACATTTGTAGAGCTCAGTGTCGACTCAAAATTGAAATTTGAAGGTCATTGCATTCAACTACAGGCCAAACTTGCCACCTCTTTATATAGCATTAGGAGTCTCTGTATTAGTGCAAATTTACAATAACTACAAACGCTTTCTGTGCATGTGTAGAATCTTGTTTACGGGGTACAGACTCATCTTTTGGAGATCGACCTGCCAGTATTCATCTCACCTTTTCTTTTTGGTAATTTTTTCGGCATTTTTGTAATTATTGCGTGCACTTGTAAGGAATGTGGTAAACATCTATCAAGCTTAATTTTGATTTTTGTGTGGATATTTACCAAGCCCTTCACGAACAGTTGGATATTTTTCAGAGTATTTGAAAATATATACATTGATTTAAATCAACACTTATCCTTTTAGTCTGAATAAATTATTATTAATAAATTTAAAAAGCGAGAATATTAGCATATACAGCACGTCTTGTACGCGTTTTTTACAACGTTTACGTATTTTTATTGTCAACCCATTCTTTCAATTCTCTGAAATATTGCTTTTGATCTACAAATTCTTTAGATTTTATTTTATTACTTCACTACTAAAGAAGAAAGGAGATCTTCATTTTTGTCGAGAGCTGTACCATATGATTGAGATCTGGAGATTGGATAATTGGCAATTGATTCTACCATGCCAATTCTCCTATAAATATTCCTTTGCCTTTTCACGGTTACAAAATCAAGACATTTTTGTAAAGCCAAGCGCTCATTTACTAACTATAAATTCGCAGCCGTAAAATTACAACTTAATTATTAGCTGATTGTACATATTAGATTTAAATGGAATTGCAAGGATACACACAATAGAAATAAATACCACATATTAGTTTATTTAGAATTTCGTTTAATCTCTCGATTGATTAATTAAACTAAATGAAATGAATTGCAGAAATGTTTTGATAGCTGTAAAATGTATGGTCTATTAAAGTGATAATCGTTTGACGACCTTATATTTGAAGTTTATCACTCTTTAGCAGTTTATCATGTTTTATCTCAACACATCAAAAACTATAAAATTTTTGAAAAGGTCACCAGATTTGAATACACTAATTTATTGTAAATTAAAATTTAATAATATTAATAATAGGTAGGTTAGAATTAGAGGAATCGTTATCATTATTTTAACCAAATTTATATTTTCGCATTTGGCGCTCTTAAACACAAGAGATCTTTTTAAATGTCCGTACAGGAAATAAGTCAATGAGGATAAATGTGGAGATCGTGTTGGCTATCTAATCGATCCAGTATTGTTTATTCAACAGTTCTTGCCAACTTAATATCCAGCTAGATATTTACCGAAATGGATGAAGCTATGCTGTAAATCACAGAATAAAATTACATACGTCTAATGTAGAATACCTATTTGGTAGTTAGACTCTTTTTCTTGATATTATGTACACGTAACCGACCAAGTCACAATCGATTTGATGTAACCGATGTAATGCTGGAAAAGGTCAACATTAACATGCGTACATTGTAAATTTAATGTAAATTGATATTTGTTATGATTACTTTAGTTCAGATTGTAATAGATAATGAAATCAAGTGGTGCACTCGTGATAGTGACTGTTTCCTACGTTATTACAATTACGCTTAAATGTAGTTAAGTGCAAAGTACGAATTAGTAACATAAGATGTGTATTTCAACAGCAAGATAATTATATTTAATCTCAAATTTGTGTTTGCCTTTCATTTGCACTTTACGGTCGTTTTTTACAACATTTTTTGATAGTCAGTTTGTAGTTAACCTTGAAAGTTTCCGATTTTAATAACCACACTTTGAGTAGATTTAGATAAACACAGTAATTTAAATGTTCGGGAATTTGAAGTTTTATGTAAATGCACATACTGTTTTTCTAAAGGTTCTCTTTTTTATAGAGTATAATGTAAATTACGATTGACCACGTATAAAATTATTTATTCGACAACAATTTAACAAAAAAAGCATGGTTTATGTCAATATTTCTCTCTTGCAAATTATACTATCGACATGTCTTGAAAGATTAAATGATTTTCACCGACAAAGGAAGCTTATATAAACATTTAAATTCAATACTTCTCGGACAAATCTCACATTTAAATTGCTACTTATTTATCGATTAGAAGCGGTGAAAATTATTTTATTCAGATATTCTATTGAAAATAATCATCAATTTAATTATAACCAACTTAGCATCTTAGATGTGGAACAAAACTATCACAAAAGACTGTATAAGCATATGATTTATATTAAACACAATCAACGTGTTATTAATAATAGAATAATCTGATATGAATATTTTTACTTTTTGTATTTTGATTTGGGTATTTTGTAGATAACCATAACTTACTTTTTTCAAATTTTATTCTTTAGTTGTCTTCGGTGTTCAATTTTACATCTTTTATATCCCAGATGTCCTACATCTAAAATTGATAGTTTAGGAGACAATTAGGTTTTTTGAAAAATGCACACAACTCATCGATACTTATCCAGTGTGCTATGGAAATTAAGCGTTCTCAAAGATTTATTGTCAAAGCCTAACGTCAAAATCACACTTCGTCGTTTGATGCCGGTGAATTAATAATAATCCGTTAAATGCTGGTACATTATTGCTATCTTTATAGCAATAGCTCCTTAGTTAAAATTGATAACAATAACGAAAACAGTGTTTACACAACTCAAGAAATCTTGATTTATATGTACATATGTAAATGGTTGATGTAGATCAAAAATAAGACTGGACCTAAAACTAAACATGGAAGTACACCAGTTTCCAGTTCAGATGCTGTTAGATGTCCATTAATGTCGGTCAGAGTTATCATTTGATGGCTGTCAGATAGATAGGACTGTAGAAGATCTAGGGACTACCACGAAATCCATATCTATCCAACTTCTCACATAATATTTTATGGTTTATGGAATCGAATGCCTTACTTAGATTAAAATATACGCCCACTGTTTTCATTTTATTATCTATAGCTTTAATTACTGCATTGCGACTAGTAAATATAGCTTTCTCACACGAAGAACTAGGTACTGAAAACTGGAAAATATGGATCCAAACCGACAGAAATAGACGCGAAACTATGACTTTTCTTATGCCTTTGAGAAGGAAGACAAAATAGATATCGGTCTATAATTATGGATCATAGTTCTAGAACCTTTTTATGAACTGGTACCACTTTTGCCAACTTACAACTGCTAGGAAAACTACCATTACTACACATGGAATTAACAATGTCAGCCAAAGGGATAATTAATGACGCACAACAAAGCTTCATAATATTCGTTGATATACCATCGAATCCTGAAGGTTTACAAGGAAGTTCGCCAATAATACGGCAAATTTGAGATGCGTTAGTTGGAAAAGAGAAGTTGATTTTTTGCAGCATACATATCTATCTTGGTTTTATTTAGGTGGGGTATTATAAAAACAACATATTCAATATGTGATCTCACAAGCGCTGGATAGATTTGCAGGGACCATCTCAGATCAGCTCTCCACAATATCCGACAGGGGTCATTTTAGAAAATTCTTTCTTGATTGGCGTTTCTTTTAATGTGATTAATGTACTCATTAAACAATAATTTTAAAATCCAGCTAAACTTTTAAATTTGACCTAAGTGGTAATCGAAATTATATCTCCACTCACAATTAACAAGAGGATCTGATCAGGTTACGATCAAGCTTTGAATAGCCTTTCGTTACTTTTGATTGAAGGGGGAGACTGTGTAAGTGTACATACATGCAGTTGTCTATCCCGGCCAGTGTTTCGTTGATATCCCGAATGTTGGTACCTTCAACAAGCACCGTCAAATTATTAGTATACAGTATCGTATCAACGTCATATATTACTTTCAGCAAGGTGCTTGTGCACTTAATTCGACACAATGAATCTCGGTGTATATTGAAATTGGGAGGTAGGACTTAAGGAAGATGTAATAGCTGTAATAAGATAAGTAAGATTTGAAAATAAATATACTCTATACACACACACTCTTCGTTTTCTTATTTATTATTACTTTATTATTTTATTTAGTAATTTAATTTTTGAATATAATGTGTTTCAGTAGAACTTACCGTTGTAATATTTCAATTCTTTTTTAACAAGTTTCTTACACCATTTTCGTTAAAAATTTGTGAAGGAGGAATAGCACAAATAATATAATCGAAACACAGAGAAAGTGATAAATAGTAGAAAAGAAAGCCATCTGGTTTAATGTTCACTTCAAACCATGCCTAACCATTAAGTTAATCGAATCTAGACCATCAGATAATTATGGTCTCCATCCATATTTTTTTTATTTTAGGCGATTGCCGTATCAGTTTATTAGCTTTCACTTTCTTAAGGATGTCTTCAGCTTCTACTCTTGAATGATATTTCTCTATATATGTGGGTATATATCAGTTTGTTGAGATGAATGGAAAATTTGTACACAATGATTGACCGCCCGGTATGGCTAAGTGAATATGCAGATACAGATAGGTCGGTATCTCGATTGAAAATATTGATGAAATAATAAGTTTTAAGTCTAAAACTCAGCAATAAAATGCAGGACGCTGTTTATTGTTTATAAATTTATTATTTGGACATCAATTTGTTGATTGCTTTAAGGGAACTACAAAAAGTGAACGGCGTATAAGTATGTTAAATATTGTTAAAATGTGTTCTTCGGGTCAACTGTTAAGATATGGAAGAATAAAAGATTACTCATACGTGCATTTTGCATGCGAAAGTGTAGTTAGACTGCTACACAATATCATCTTACACAAAAATTCTTGTAGAGATCAAAAATTTTGACGAGTAATAAGCATTATGGCATAATTTTAAACTTCGAAACTGTGACTGCCAATGTCATTGTTGCTGAATATCTTTCTTTAAAATTTCGAAAGTGTGTAATGTGGTAACCAACCCTACAGAGTCAATTTTTTATAAACAGAGTGTATTAGTATCAGCTTATAGTGCAGTTGCCAATATGAACAGGGGAATCAGAAATCCGAACATACATATTTTGATTTCAGGGAAGCGGTAGCTAAACAGTGAGCATCGCTTGTTTGGTTAGGTAGGTTTATAGAACAATTATTATGATTTGGGTAACAAACGTTCACTTTAAAATTATAAAAATCTAAGAGTGGGTATTAAAGACTATATTCAGAAAAATGTTGGACAAATAGTTTCAGCAAAAGAGAGATGCTGAGGAGTAGCTATTAGAACTGAATTGTTAAGTATGTTGTATATAAACTTGAGTGAATGAGCAACACTGTATAGTATTTTGATACAGTTCGATTTAGAATTGGATAATGTTTCATTTGTATCTAGAAATTTCATGTTATTCGTATTTTGTGAATTACTAAACAGCTCAGAATTATTTTCAAAGAGGAAGAAAATTTAAAAAAGGTGGAATTTTCGGCATAATTGCAGGAATGATCGCTCACAAGTGTTCACTGCAATTTAGAAGACCACGCAATAGAAAGACCATCAGAATACAAGATTCAAAACTTTTATTGAAACCCACAGAAATAAAAGAAATACGCATGCTAAGGTAATAGACCACATACCAGTATGTAATAGTTTATAATGAGGATCCAAGAAATAATTACCAAGAATTTCGAAGATATTTTACAGTAATATTGAACGCGATGTGACGTCACATTTCAGCTTGATTTACACCGGGAGAAAAAATGGAAATGAGTTTATCACTTTGCCGGAGGCCAATTGTACACTTTTTATTTAAATCTTGAACCTTAATATGAGCCTTGTAAGAGCTTATTAATTCAGACAAACAGATTACTAACACTGAGATCGTAACTGACGAATAGAAAAGATATTGCATATCCAGGTTTGGGAGGTCTAAATCCACTCGTGTGATTAGCTATCATTGTGCATTGTGATTAACATTTATGCCGTTCTAGGATGTATAAATGTGTTTAATTAGGTATGTAATTGCGCTAACAATAATGACACTAAAGAATGTAGATTGTAAACAATATAAGAATTCCAATTTGATCTGTTACTGGTGCTATTCCTTATAAAAAAAAAAACGTTAAATACCGTTTTGTACTTTTACTTAAAAATCTTCCTATATAATTCAGAAACATTTATTTACGAGTGCCTAGAATTTAATGCCATCTATTATCCATTATCTTTATAATCGTGTGCGCTTGTTAATGATATAAATGTTATTTACAGTCTGTGATGTATATAGTTCGATCACTACACATACGGTGGCGCAACCTATTCTATGCATATATTTAGAATGTAGTATATTATTAAACGTGAAATTATAACTTTTAGGACTGACAAATATGAGTAGTTGCGAGAATTGCGATAAAAATTTCCATATTTTAAAACTACATCATAGATAAATATTTAGAATTCATTTCAGTTTGATTCCGCGTACTTAGTAAAATGCTCGAAATAAACAAGTAGAATATATCAAGGAGATATCAAATTAAATTTTGACATAATTCAAATATTTTTCTTTAGAATACAATTTCACACTTGAATTAACTACATTGTTTTATTATACAATACTAAATAAAATGCTTTTGTATTTCAAGTAGCATAAATCACTGTGATAGTTATTAACTATTAGTCTGCGATTACAGTGAGCACGGTTTCTGACGAATCCATCCGAAAATGTTACAAGGTAGAAGGTAAGATTAAGGCTTTACTATCAATTGTTGGTAGAAAATGCGAAACAATAAATATTTATTTTTCTTAAGTGCAGTGAGACCTGATATGCTGTCTATCACTATAAAGATTCTTCTGCTGGTATGATTTCTCTACAATATAAAATGGGGCACGTTACTTATATATTTTTATCTGTAGCACGCTAGCGTTCTGTCTCAGCACATAGCTCGTTAACACACGCTTGTCCTCCGACTATACTTCATACGCAGATCTGTTTTGCAAATTTATATATTCATCTGTATGTACTACAAGAACATTGACTATTGCATCACTGTCTCCACTACTCCACTTACGCCTTTACCTCTGTTAACATCTTAGTGGAAATATAGTATCATTTTCACTGGACTACTCAGTCACAAAATGTTAGCGTTTTAAAACAGTATGGTTGGGAACTTGACTTGTATCTACCACTTAGTCCTGAATGATATGGTTGTAGTGAATGTTTACTTTTATTTGTGTGAAACTGTGCTTACATGTATCTTACAGCCATCCTTTTTTCTTATATATTTTTGTTACAATAAAAATACGCGCGAAAACATCAAAATTTAAATTAAATCTTACATTCTAAACATGCCACCTCCGTTGAAAGAAGGTACTTTCAAAATAAATAACAGTGAAATTGTCTAACAAGGTAAGTGAACTGACTTAAAGATAGACACTAATTAACTGGCTAGGTCGTCTCTTGGAGTGGAAGTGGGCAAATCCTTGGGAACGCTCTCTTCACCACGCCTGCAGCAGTCTGGACGGAAGCCACCCTGGGAATCCTATCTGCTCCTGGAAACACTTCTTTTACACGGCCTATGTGCCAATATAGGGGTGGTAGATGATCATCCTTAATCAACACTAGGTCTCCAATCTTCAGGTTGGTTTTGTTAAATTTCTATTTCTGTCGCTGCTGCAGTTCTGAGATATATTCCTTTGACCAGCGTGACCAAAAGTGCTGACGTAATTGCTCCAAGTGTTGGTAATTAGTATATTTGGCTTTACGCAGATGCATTACGTTGCGTTCTGGCAATCCAACGAGTGTTCTTTCCAAGAGAAAATGTTAGGGTGTCAAGGCTTGGAGATCATTGGGATCTGAGGATAGAGGCGTTAGAGGACGAGAGTTTAGGACAGCTTGAACTTGAGTGAGTACTGTGTACAACTCTTCAAATGTTAAGGCAGTGTTTGTCAATATTCTTTTTAGATGACCTTTTGTTGACTTAATTCCCGCTTCCCATAATCCCCCAAAATGAGCTGCATAAGGCGGTATAAAATGCCAATTGATTCAGTCATTAGATAATGCTGTTGATATCCGTTTATTGCTATTATTTAGAAAATTGTATAGCTCTGATAGTTCTGCACTTGCTCCCAAAAAATTTCTACCATTATCAGAGAAAACATCATGGGGTTTACCCCTACGCGATATAAAGCGTTTTAACGCTAATAAGAATTAATGTGTACTAAGATCTGTAACCAACTCAAGGTGTATTGCTTTAGTTGAAAAGCATACAAATAAACAAACATAACATTTCCGGTGTTTACAACCGCGCCCCTTTCTATCTTTAATAGTAAATGCACCCGAATAATCAATTCCCACATGACATGAAAGGTAAGCTAGGCACAACTCGTTGCTGAGGCAATGCGCCCATGAGTGGTTGTGTCTGAGGTGGACGAAATCTAAAGCATTTGATGCACTGACGTACTATTTTTCTAGCTAAGCTTCTTCCCGCGATAGGCCAATAGTTTGTGCGTATTGAGGATAAGAGCAATTGAGGTCCTGCGTGCAATAATTTAATGTGGCTTGCTCTAAAAAGAAGATTAGTAAAATGATGTGAGCTGGATAAAACAATTGGATGTCTTTTCTCAAATTCAAATTTAGACAATTGTCACCACCTACCCTAATGGTGCCGTCCTGATCCAAAAATGGGTTCAATGAATTTAAACGACTTTTCGACGACACACTTTTTTCAAACTGTCTACTTCTTCAGGAAAAGATTCTTGCTGACAGTACATAGCTAGAATTTTTGTTGCATTATCCAGTTCAACAGCTGACAATGGAATTTTATTTCTTTCCCTTGCCTTTACTCTACAATTTGATATAAACCTCAAGCAATATGCCATTCTTCGTTGTAATCGACATAAATTCGAAAATCTGTTGAATTGTATAACAAGTGCATGAATTGTTGATAGTTGTACTACGATATTTTTCTTCATTTCTGGTGGGTCTCCTTCAAATCTTATAGACGATACCGGCCATGTTTTCGGTTCGTCAGTCAACCATTTTGGTCCATTCCACCAAAGTGAATTTCCTGTCAGCTCGTGAGGAGTGACCCCACGTGATAGTAAGTCTGCAGGGTTATGACATGTACTTACATGACGCCAATCCTTTATAAAAGTCATTGTCTGTACTCGTATTTGTGATACCCTGTTTGCAATAAAGGTCTGTAAATGATTTGTTGGGGTATTAATCCAATCAAGCGTCACTGAAGAATCTGTCCACAAGTAACACTGGTCAATTTTTCCTTTCAATGAGCTATTTACCTTTTGAAGTAAATGTGCTAATACCAGCGCAGCACACAACTCCAGTCTGGGTATTGTAATCATCTTTACAGGAGCCACTTTGCTTTTTGAACATAATAATCTTGAGCACACATTTCCTGTTGAATTTGTCGTTCTGACATAGATGCACGCACCATAGGCTGCTTGAGATGCATCCGCAAACCCATGGATCTCCCATAGGTAGTCCCATAGGGTCCAAAATTTGTGCCGTTTCCGACAAGATGGTTCTCTTGGTTATGTTTCGTTGATTTGGTTCACTAATTTTGAAGAATAAATCATCTGTTCTGCACATCGAATAAAGTCCAAGTGTCTTAGTGTTTTCGTGGCTACCAAAATCTAGAATATTATCTTCTGTCTGTGTTGGTTGCACTGCTCTTAAAATTTGCTGACTGTTTGATGACCACTTGTGTAGATCAAATCCTGCAGATTCTAAAATTGAAATAATTTGTTTAACTATGGATAATGTTGACTCAATGGTTTCTCCTCCGGGTATCATATCATCTACGTAAAAGTCGGAGCGTATGATGCCTGATATGGACAATAAATCTTCTTGAATGTTAGCACCCACATACTGAAGATCATTCAATGAACAACCGCTATCTGATACTGCAGAGCCATCAAAAACAACTCTTAATTTTGTGGTGGGGCTGCTTTCGTTGAGTACACCATGGTGTGGAAGAAAATATTGAATATCACTTTGGCTGTTATTTTGTTGGCTAACCATCGTCATGTGATTCAAATCTTCATAATCTTCCATGAAATCCTTGTATAGTTTCTCGAACTCTGGTTTTGCAGCAAATTTATTTTCAAGGGATTGCAATCTAGACAATGCCGAATGTTTCGAATCTCCCAATTTTGATGGAGACTCCTTCAATGGAATAGTGACTATGAATTTACCGTCATCGTGTCTTTTTATGCAGTTTTGAAATATTTCTTCGCATTTCATTTCATCAGATGACAGATTGACTTCGGTTGCCTTTTCTTCTAGTTTCCAAAACTTTTCCAACTGATTCTGAATGCCATCTGTTGTTATAAAGTTACAATGAACGTTTTGCTCAACACCACTTTGTATTTCCCCAATTACTATCCAACCCAATCTTGTCTTTTGCAATTTCAAGTCTTGTGAAATAGAATGCTGACCAATGCAGAGTAGATTCCAAAATATACCTGCCCCCATTAAAATGTCAATTTTGCCTGGCTGATGAAAAGAAGGATCTGCTAGTTTGATGTTAGACGGAATTTTGATTTGATTCTTATCTAGTTTGCATGTAGGTAAATTGTCACTTATTTTATCTATGATTAACGCTGACAATGTAATATTAAAATTGTTATGTACGGACTGAATGTTTATGGTGCATTGTTGATTAATAGATTTTGATGATTGACTTATTCCAATAATATTTGCATTAATTTTTGATTTTTCTAACCCGCATGTTTCTGTAGAAATAAAATTTGCGTGTGAAGCCGAATCCATAATTGCTCGTCGCGTTTGAGGAATTCCGTTTCCATCGAATATTTGTACCAAAACTGTTGCTATGAGCACGTTAGAAGGTTGATTTAACATTTGGTTTGATAAAGATACCTGCTGTTGTGCTTTTCCTATGTGTATAGTAATGTATTATGTTGTGCCTCACACTTTCTACATTTTTCTGATTTACATTTTTTTGCAATATGTCCAGCCTTTAAACTATTGATGCATAACTTTAACTTTTTAGCAGTATCAATTTGTTCATTAATTGCAAGTTCCAGAAATTTATCACAATTAAAAATATAATGCGATTCTTTATATAAAGCGCATATAGCTAAAGTTGCATTGAATGTATGTCTTTTACCTACAGTGACTTGTTCCTTTGTTTTGCATGTATTTGTTTTTGTAACTTCTAATGTTTCTAATAAATCTGCTCGCGATCTTAAAAATGTAGTGAGTTCGTCTAATGTTGGTAACAAATCCGGTTTTTGTTTTTCTTTCCATTCTCTTAATGTATATTTATCTAACTTACCCGATATAATGTAAATAATTAGAGTATCCCAATATGTAATTGGTTGCATTACACTTCCAATGAACGCATGCGTTTTGCAATATTATCGATTTAAATGCGCAGATCTGCCGAAGATTCTTTAATGAGGTTAGGTAAACTAAACAACCCTTGAACATGATTGTTCACCAATAATGTTTTATTGTTATATCTTTGACACAACAACTCCCATGCAATATTATAATTCTCAGCAGAGAACTCTATTGAGTGAATTACCTGAGCCGCGGTACCCCCTAATGAAGCACGTAAATAATGAAATTTTTGAATTTCACCAATTGTTTGGTTACAGTGACTGAAATGTGTCACGAAATTCTAACCATTTTTCGTAGAATCCCTCAAATTTAGGTAAATCTATTTGAGGCAATTTAATACGGTTGTTGAACCGTTCAGAACTATCAGAGTTTGCTACACCTTGTGAATCATGAGATTTGTTTGCATTACTGTCAATATTGCGAAGGATATTATCCTGATTGCTTGTTATTATTTGTTTTGCAATGGCTATGTTTTTGTAGAAAATAGTTTCAAAATTTTCTCTTTTCTTTTAACTGTGCATCGTCGTTTTCATGTTTTGATTCTATTTCATACTGAATTTCATCAAACTCCCTAATAATGATTCTACTTTCTCTAACCTAAACTGTGTTTCATGTATGCAAATTTGTATTTTTCTTTGTCTGTCTCTGACTCTAATGCTTGCTTTGCACTGTCTAAATAGTGTTGAAACAACGTTAATTTTGCTTTTAATGTACCGCGTTTTCGAATCTGATCTTGTATTTCAGTCATTTTATTGACATACTCACACTTGAATGAAAAGTGAAAAGGTATTGTAAATAATGCGAATTTCCACTTGCCTTGTTTTGTTTTCTAGCTACTGATACTGATGTCAACTGTTACTACTATTGACTAAGTCGGATTGTATCGATGAATACCCACGTGGTATTTTAACATGAATGTTTTTAGATTGGATTACAAATCACAATCCATGATGCGATGAATGTTTCCACTGCACTTTTGTAATGAATTGCCGTTGTATCCGGCTCGAAGGACCATTTATTATGTAGTTAATGTTTACTTTTTTTGTGTGAAACTGTGCTTACATGTATCTTACAGCCATCTTGTTTTTCTTATATATTTTTTTACAATAAAAATACGCGCGAAAACATCAAAATTTAAATTAAATCTTGGTTCTAAACAATGGTTATCGAATATGTTTTTATCTATCATAGTCACTACATATTTTTCTTGTCGCCAAGTAGTGAATTGGATTGAAATTGTAGTTTATTTTTAATTATCTCTGTTTGTTCTTCATTGTTAATTATCTCTGTTTGTTCTTCATTGATACATACGATGTACACCGGCCAACAATTATGGTGAAAACTATGTAGCAATAAATTTTGGAGAAAACACCTCCACACCTTACGTTTATGAATAGTAATGTAGTGAATGTAAATTCTCACCTAACTAATTTAATATGTAGATCGTTAATTATATTGATAACAATTAATATGAAGTGTGGAAAGATGCACGCCGATCAATGTTTAATACTACCTTGTAGTCCGTCCCATCTGTTTTTGTTTTTTAGCCGATATCAGTAAGCCACAAGATTCGGTTCACATCTTCTGCTCTACGCTGTGGCTTATTCTCGTAGTGCAAATATATTACAAATGTAGTATTCTGTACCTGAGCCGATGGTCGTTATAGTGAGAAGTATCATGTTTCATTGAAAATATATTATTGCGGTTTTTCAAGTAATACTTTGTGCATTATGTTTGTAATAAAACGAATACTATAAAATTGTTGTAACCGCTACCAGAAGCTGCAGTAATAATATTATAAAATTACAGTTAAGAATATATTACTAAACCATAGTAAACAAAATACCACGAAGTTTTTTCTCTTTTCTTTGGTTCTGGTTATAATAACACCACAAACGTGCATATTTTATAACAGCGACGTTAATATTAACTTCCTCCTTAAACTTTAGTACCATTAAAACTGCACTAGTCTAAGATTCTAGCTATTGATTAATTTTATCATTTTTCTTACGGATACTAGGGTATGGTACACACGACTGCATGATTTATTATCCTGAGCACAATAAAATAAAAAGTAATAATCAATTTAATATAAAACACCATGAAAATGTCATGAACTTCATTAGTAGATCATATGAACGATCGTCAAAGTATTAATTGCTATTGAAAATGCTACCCAGTATGTGGTGAACAAATGCGTTAGAAGACGATTGAACCCCAGCATCCAACAGCAACATGGGTGGAAATGAGTCATATAAGGTTGTGCATACCTTAATATCAAAACTGATACAATAGTGGTAAATCACGACGCATTGCAATAAAAGTGGAAAATCGGTCTTAAATCCAGATGTTACTAGTACCGGTGTTGTCATATCGTATACCGGTGCTCTTCCTATTTTCATTTTCATGATTTAGTCTATAGATATTTTCTCTTCCAGCGTTTTGTATCTATTCTTTCCTACATCTTTTTTCGGCTCTATTACATCTTTTTCTTGTAGTAGAACTTTAAAATATTGCCTCAATCTCTGCATGATTTCGTTTTCATCTGTTAGAATCTCCTCCTATTTGTTATCTTTTTTTTTAGTAAGTAAGGTTTTTTTTTGATCACCCCCTAGAATAATTTTTGACGTCCTAGATAGTTGTTGCTCGTATTCTCGCCACATTCAAGCCATGTTTTTCTTCCTTGACTAGCCTTTATTTAGGTATTTTTTGGTTCTTTCTTTTAATAGCTATTTATATTTTTTGTGTCCATCAGTGTATTGTTGTTAGTTTGGGTATTACTTGATGCTTGTAATGTAATTTGTTTAAATGTGTCCCATATTCCTTGTACTGTGTCTTGCGTCCTACAACTTTCTTTTTTTGCGTGTAAAACTGCTGTATTTTAAACACAACCCAAACGAATGGTGTCTTTTTATGTAAGCTTCGAAATTGAGTTTGAAAGCTGTCCTTCAGAAAGGAAACGTTTATACATCCATCCTAGTTGGCTACGCAGTTCATATGAAGGAAACTTATGAAAATATGACTCGTCTTTTCGACAAAATTAATTTCAAAGTCTACAAATTGCATATCAGCGCTGAACTCAAAGTTGTAGCAATTCTACTCGGTTTATAACTGGTATACACAAAAGCACTGCTGTTCACTTTGCGAGTGGGATAATCGATCGAGAAATTCCCACTACGCTGTTTTGGCCAGTCACTATATTCCTGGACAAAAGAATAAGGCACTAGTGGAACCTGATAAAATATTTCTACCACCAAGAAACACATTTACACCAAATATCAATTTGTTTTTAATTTTGAAAGCATCAGGTAGTGTGTCACATTAGCTAAAGAATTACAGAAAGCAGGTGAAATATGTATATCTTTATAGTAAAAATAAATTTCAGTCGCAGACTTGTGCGTATTCTAATAATTGCCATTATATTTTAATGTCTACATTTCAATAAATTGTATGGTATATAATACCTAGCAAAATATCGGTATTGCCTTCATAAAATCAAATGCCACGAGCAAAGATACTGACGGTTGTTGGAAGCGGGATTATTTCTTTGAAAAACCGTGATGTTAGGAACGTAAACATATCACTGTTTGCCGAAGACATATTTGTCGAACTTTTGAATGAAAGCTTCTACCCTAATTACAATTTCAGAAAGTGAGATTAGAAACACATAATATGTAAATGTAGAAAGTGTATGATATGTAAAAATGAAAGCTGGAATTATTATTATTTGGCTAAATATTTACATTTTCATGGAAAATACGCAGATGAGAAAATACTAGAAATAGTAAAATATGCAATATATTAGAAACAAATATGCTTTTAAATTTCTTTATAATATTTTTACAACATATGTACAAAAGAATTTTATAATTAAATATTTTTCAAAGTTTTCTAATTAGAAATTTTGGATTATCTGTTATCTGTTTGTACAGTTGAGCAACAAATTGTTGTTAGTATACTGAACGAAAAATTATGTTCATTTTATTCAAGTTACAAATTACATTAGTACCGCAAGTGTAGTGCCAACTTTTGATCTTAAATAAAATACTTGTATACATAAAATTTTTGAATAGATACTATCAAAACTAATCAATAGTACTAGTTTTTGTATTAGTTACGACAAGACACGTGATAATAATCTGTCTGATGTTTTGCTAGTGTATGCATATACGTACTTACTACTCTTATTAGTAATTTCTAAACATTAATTCCTAAAGTCGCATTTTGCCTTTATTTATCTTATTTGTTTTAGAGAAATATTATTTTCTGTCATTAACTACAGCAACATAGTAAGCAAACATCAGGACGAATATTATACCGGGTGTCAACGAGATCATGTATCAGCCCGCCATTTATTTATTAGTTAAAATAAAACTTTGAAATTCGGACCGTATATATGAGTGATTGGTGGGCTTCTTCAGGTGCACTCCGTTTTTCTATAGCACTATATTATGAAAACATTTAACTGTGGCAACATCGCCAACTGTCAAACGGTAGTCGGGCCTCTTAATAATTTAAAAACATACTTTCTATCTATTGTGTTTTGAATGTTGTAGTTAAACCTAGAATAGCAATAAACGGTAAAGGTGTACAGCGTGTTAGTAAAGATCATTTGCAATAGATATAGCCCAATTTGCCTTATCCAAAAGTCGCCCGTTTTCGACATATTGTGTTTTTTGTTGTTAATTAAGTACTCTCACTTAAACTTAAAATTTACGAAAATAATGGAACTTTTCATCAATTTTTCAGTTTGTCTGCCTAAAAGACATCTCAACACACATTATTTATCGGTGACAATTATGTTAAATACCTTATTTGATACCTATCTGCTAAATAACACGAAAACCATTTTCTAACTGTCCCATTAATCCCCATAGTTTCTAATTTTCTTATTAGTATCTCTCTATTAACTGTTTCAAAAGCTCGCTTAAAGTCCAAGAAAACCGCAATGATGATTTTACCTTCGTCCATTTCTTTTAACCATTTATCACAAAGGTCTACTATTACCGTTTCACATGAGTGATCTTGCTTAAAACCTGATTGATTCGCCACCATTATATTGTTTTTATCACAATATTCAGATAATTGGTTTTTTACAGCGACTTCCAAAACTTTTTCATATACTGGCAAAGTGTTAATAGGTCTAAATTCTTCACACTTCCTAGTTCCATTTATTTTTTGTACCGGCGTTATATACGATATCTTCCATTCAATAGGGACTGTTCCGGTGTCTAATGATGTATTTATCACATCCAGTAATCTATTCATTGTGAATAGGCATGCATCCTTAAAAATGTTTGTGTTGATTCCATCGCCTGCGGTATCTCCAACTTTTTTTAGTGATTTCAATATAGCTTTACGTATATGATAAATGATTTTTACTAACACGCTGTCAAGTATGACTGTTTCATTACCAGTCACCCTGTATATTTTAAAATAACAGATGGGCCGGAGGGTAGAAATTAAACCGAACAATTCAAGCAATATTCTACTTCGAAGACACAGTATAAACTCAAATCATAAAATTTTACAAAATTAACAATAAAGCTTAACTAACACAAAAAAAATTCTACTTAACATAAAATTTCAGGAAAATATTGAAGATTATAATGCGATAAGACATTAATACTTCGAAATAATCCTCATTTTCTATAGCCACATCTATAATCATTTTTAATCACCCTAGTAATCTATCAATTAATCGGATAAACGAATATATGCATACAGTATAATAATACAATCATTGTAAAATGAAAGTATATAATTATTTGTATTAGCAAATCGGTAACTACTTTTATTATTATATTATATAACTATTTTTTATGTGTGTATGCAACGACTAACACATATATTGATAAATATGACAGCGGACGCTGTGATAATGCTATTTGTAGGTGTATTTACAGTGCATGCTATTGCGAAAGATATTACTACCTAATGTCTTTATACTTATATCTAAAATATTTTACAGCATACAGCCGCTGGCACTTTACAGTTGACCAAGTTATTTGTCTGTTTATATTTCGCTACCTGATTTAGTCCCGAGGAAATTTTATGGCTTTTCGATTCAATTCATGTATCTCTTATAGTACATCATAATTTTATGTGTGAGTACATGTAGCATGACTAACTTATCACCTTTTTATAACTTTTTAAAGTAACGTTAATTGCCACAGTACTGCAGGAAAATAAAATAGCAAAGTGCACTAATTACATTTGGAAACCATCAATTATCATAGTGAAAGATGTATAAAAACTAAAAATAAGTATAGGTTACTGTTAAAATTACATTATATATATATATAAATTAGCAGAATTCCTTCTAAATTACATATCTCTCATATTTATGTGATCTTATCTTGCTCTACACTCTAAAGAGTTTAAATCACCTAAAATGGAATAAAATTATTTCGTATCAATGTGGAACGTCTAAAAAATTACTATAAACGTCCATTGTTCGATAGTATTTGTTGCTTGAAACTTATCGTAACGGAGGGATTTGGAGTATCATAAGCCATTACGGTTTTGCTGATATCTGATTTAAAAATCGGGTTGCAGATGAAGATATTGCTGAAAGGAAAATATCAGGGAATAATTTATGTTGGTGTTTAGCTTGTTGTTTAATCTATCATATGACGTTTTTACTTAACCACAATTGCCACTCTGAATTATTATTATTTGCAGTGAAGAACTCTGCATAAAAATTGCACAGAAGTTTTAAACAAATCTGTCATAATCTAAAATTAGCGACTTCTGTTAAACGGTTTATTCCACTTTTGCCAAGCAAATGTTATACTCGAGTCGATAGCTGCAGTAGTTAGGCGTCTGACTATCGTTGGAGAAAGGATGGGGACATTTTTCTCGGAGAATTAGAATCCGATCGACGTACCATTCGCTGTTGGGAGCAGTGATTAACAGCGCGGCATTATAAACGACGGTATAACGCTGTCACAAAACCATTTGAATACAATTATACACACACAAAAACTACACCGCAAGAGTTGCAATAATGGTCAAACAAGCGATACAGCTTAAGCAGTTACTGCACCTATGCACCCATCACACAAAAAAACATTCAAGGTGTATCTAGGCACTATTTTTGCGCTATTTTTTTTACTGGTAATCGGCAATTAAGAATAAAGTGACTGAGAACTGCTCTAGTTTTTTAAATGCAATCAAAATGGCGTAGGTACTATTAATATACAAAAACTATGTCGATAGCGTTATCTCTATTATCGTGCTTCACTAAAATATTTAAGATAGCAATCACTACCAGTTCACTATGGTTTCCGTGAAAATAATTAATTACTGGGTGCCTGTATAGTATCAGTAGTTGACGAAAAGCAATATTTCACAGTGATCTGCTGTATTCTCAGAAAGAGATTTGGTACTATTGATTATGAGGTGTTGACGTACCAACGAAAACTGGGCTTTTATGTATACAGTAGATCAATTCATTCAGTGTACGACATTCAGTGTAAATGAAATAACATGCAACAAGCACGATTCTCGCGTTAGAATTTATCTACAGTTACCATTTCGTATACAACGCACGCAGAAACAAGCAGATTTTTTGGGTACTAATATTTTTAACAAAACTATTTTGCATTTTAATTTTCCTCTTCTGATATTGAATATAGTCGTAATTTGTAGTAACCGTATGTATAATTATTACTAATAAATGCGGTCCCACTAATTTTAAACTATAAACTATGGTTTAGACAGTACCGAATTAAAAGAGGCAATAAATGTTAAATATATTAAAAAATGTAAAGTACACTTTAAAGTTAAATTGAAAAAGTCAGCTAGAACCGATTCTGGAAGTTTTGTAGTTTAAATACTGTTGTAACAAATTAGGAGTAGTTAGTAAATACAGACGTCAACATAATGCAGAATAGTTTGTTGGCGTATAGCACCCATTTTTTTCTTAACGGAATAAACGGTCGATGTGATTGTCATATTTAATGTTAAATAAATGTGTTTCTATTCTAATGAGTGTCTGTCTACTGATTTGTTTTTCTCTGTTTTCTATTGACTGCAACTGTGTATATATATGATTTTTATTCATGTTTATTCGAGTTCTGGTTATAAATCATGAAGTAATGGTCTTGATTATTATTCAAATGGTAATTTTATGCGTTTCACGTTAAACTATCTTCATTATTGATCTGTGTAGGTGATACTTATCAATATGGACAAAATAGAAGCTAAATGAATTGTAAATTTAGGTATAGATTGTGAACTACTATATTTTTCAACTAATTTATGTTAAATATGTATTTTTGTCAATGCTTTTATAAACAGGAAGTGTGAAGAGAAATGAAGATTTTATTAATAAGCCCACAGCAACACGTGCGTTCTAAAACTGGGTTCGGACATATGCACGACAAATATTCAGTTGATTCACTAAATCTCAATATTTAGTGAATCAACTGAATATTTGTAAATAGCTAAACTTGTTTTGTCCTAGATGCATATTTACAAATATATATGAACTTGATGATATTCATTGGAGAAAATGAATTACATATCACATTTTGTACAATATGTTGTCCACAGAAGAGAATGACTACCAATGCTATAAGAAATGATTTATTCTCACACTACTTAATATGTTAGGATTTACTTACAGTTGCTGCTAGTATAAAATCAAATATGTTTGCACACGAATGCTAATTTAATTTCATTAAATTGCATAATGCAAGCTGGTAAATACTATATTTTACAACC
Organism: Holotrichia oblita; assembly: GCA_023690525.1. Classification (NCBI taxonomy): domain Eukaryota; kingdom Metazoa; phylum Arthropoda; class Insecta; order Coleoptera; family Scarabaeidae; genus Holotrichia; species Holotrichia oblita. The sequence goes on along the minus strand of CM043015.1, from coordinate 107,179,110 downwards.
AGAAATGACATTTTTTCGGAGAACTGGGAATTAGCAATCATACCGAACTAAAAAACACTTCCATTCCGAGTAGTAAATGCATTTTCTTTCTGAAATGTGTTGCATAATATGGAATAGATACTGCAGATAGTTTTAGTAGTAAGTCAGAAGAAAATCTTCCGGAAATGAGTTCATCTGATTTTCATTTTCTCAGTTTGTGAACTTTTTAATACAAATTAATAGTTTTTGCGGGACTGGTAAAATATTGTTGAAAGTAGAGTTTCTTACTTCTATAATATATCTGGTTCACTTACATATTTCGGTTTCAAATTGGATAATTATTCGATTTGTAATGACTTTAAAATCAATTCAAAGTGAACTGTTAATGGATATCTAATTGTCAGTTTGAACATTTGCATCTTTAGACAGTATCTCTAAAGATACGAATGTTCATATTTCCGTCTATGGGATATAAATATGTCAGTTTCACACAGCTGTGGGGAAACTCCCCTTTATACAATCAGTATAAATTCTTAGTAAAACAATGGGAATTGTTTTTATGTCACGATAAATATGAATTATTTTACAAATTATGGATAAACGAGTATTATGTAAATATGTACAACAATTCCAATAAAAAACATTATTATTTAGAAATAGAACAATGGACATCCATTTCAGTGATATTTAAATGATTAGTTTTCTTTTTGTTTCCTTTTGTATTAAGTTTATTGTGTAAATTTATATGTAATAAGACATATATATAGTGGTTAATTTTTGTCTGGTTGCAAATAAATATGAAGCAACGTCCAATGTACTATGCCGGAATTTAAAATTGAGAATATTTTCACTACAACTCGACTCTCACAGACTGATATATGTAAGCAAAAATGAACCTTCTAGTCGAATCAATAGAAGTATTGAAATACAATGAATACAATCGAGACGCTTACACAAACAGATTTACGTCGCATCTGTTATCGTATTAGAGTTTAAAATCTTTACTGAATTTTAGTTTGTAGGATGTTTTATTAATTGTGTTCACGTTTTCCAATTACATATATCTCCATTATATTGTATTATTTGTATGTTTCATATCTGTTACATTTGTAATGGAAAGTATTTATTACTTTTGTATACACACATACATACATATGTATATGTATTTAATAGCTAGATTAATTGTAAAAGATATACGAAATATGTATCAAAACAAACTATACGGGGTGAATTGGAAGGACGAAAAGAAAAGTTATTACTTACTGACAATAATATTGCCGTACCTACTTCAATACGTATAGAGAAAGCGATGAAATGTGTAATAATTATATCTTTACCTGAAAATCAAACGTAGAAAAATTCGTATAGAAAGCACATCTCAACGTAATGTATTTACATTACCTTCTTTGTAATTATTTCTCCATATCAACATACATATATGTATTGTAATGGTTTAGGGCTTTAATATTAATTTATTTTTTAAAAATGTCAAATGTGTCATGTCAATTTATAATTTTAAATGGTGATAAGAAAAAGGTAACGCAAGGTTGTCAAGGAAAAGGTTGTTGATATTTAAATAAAATTTTGAAAAGAAGGTTTTTTGTGTTTAAATAAAAATAAAAATAAAGTTATCCAAGAAAATATAAAGTGTTTAAGATTTCGTATATACATACAAGTGTTACAAACGTACAAACGTTAGAAGGAGATTAGATTGAGTTGCCGGAATAAAAATATTTGGATTTATCTTTTAATTCCTGATTTATTTCCACTTAGAGGTCAGTAAAACAATAAATAATAATAATAATAATAATTCAAATCATTTCAATTTCTAATGTTGTATTAAATCATTATTCTTTCATTATTACTTGTGAATATAATTAAAATTCGATATATCAATGAATTCTTTGTTTTTTAGATAATTTTGTTGATAGGCATGGCAATTTATATTTATATTATTAGTAATTTGACACATATTAAATGTCAATTTCTTCCACTGAAGAAGTTATTTAACGAAAACGTATTATTATATGTTATGGAATAAATTGGTATTTAATTATTTATTGTTTTATTGACCTCTAAGTGGAAATAAATCAGGAATTAAAAGATAAGTACATAAAGGTCAAAAAATACATATATTAATAATATTTGGATTGTCATTTTGACTGTCAATAAAGATAGAAGAAGATTAGCAGAGTGAGATATAGTACAACCGAGGTAGGGATGTTACTGGATTGAATAGTGTGAATTGGATAGAATGCGAACTCCAAACGAAAAGAAAGGACCTTGAGATTAAGAAAATTGTAATAAACTGTTAGTTTCAACAAGAGACTCAACCTGTTCCGAATCTATAGCAATATTTATTGGCGCCAGCAACGTGAGGTTACTTGAAAGTTTATAGTATTTGTTTTTCTTAATTAATTTAATAATTTTAAGCATCATGATGCAGTATTTTATTTGTTTCTGATACAGTTATTAGTATAATTATCATTGAATTGCATTTTTTAAAATTAATTTTACTATTCATATTTATTTGAATTTTATAAAATAACAAAGGATTAATAAAATTGAATAACAATAAAATGAAAGGAAGACGTGGACAGACAGCAAGTACATCAGACAGTCAAGAACCACAAGAACAAGATGTTGATACTCAAGAGATGATAAGAAATGCAGGGGATGCCGTAGAAATGAATTTAATCCAGGAAGAAACAACACAAAAGGAAAGAGACGACAAGTTAGAACAGTTATTCAAGTGGTTACAAGATAAAGAAAGACACCAAGAAGATGAAAAGAAACAATTTAGAATTGAACAAGAGGAGAAAGAACGACGACAAGTAGAAAGGGAGGAAGAGCGAGAACGCCGGATACTTGAACAACGACAAAAAGAAAGAGAAGAAGATGATCTTATTTGGACAACACGATTGAAGAGTATGTTCGTTGACAGAGATAATAAAATATCCAAACTATACTCCATTCAACTTAAGAGTGCAGTAGTTGGCGCCACAATCGGCGTTGGTTTTACACTAGAGAATTTAAATATACCGCTCAATTCAAAATCGATATTGACGTAGGTTAATCTTCAAATGCGGCAAATATATTACAACGTATGTATATTTTAGCTAATAATGTCTATATAACATTATGAATCAATACATTTCTATTTTTTAAGTTTTGTTAAACTTTTTTACAGCTTCTTATAGGCAATTAATGATAATATTAATTTTTAAAACGTAAAATTTATATGTTCGTAAAATATATTATTCAGACTATATATAGAAATTGTATATAAGATGTATGACTATGTTATATTTATTAATATTTAAGTATAGAAACACAATAATTGTATAGACAATGTATTTTTCAAGTTTATTGTACATAAGAAATATTTTTAAATATGTATATGATATAATACGCAAAAATCCAAATCATACATCGTATTTTCTTCTGCGATAGAATGTTTGATACAATTAGTCCAGACTTCAGCAGTGACATGATTAACTCCATCCAATAATAAAGCTTTTACTTCCGCTAACTTAAAAGTTCTATTATTTATTAGTAACATGATGCTTCACTGGAGCTCATATTAATTCGATAGGATTCAAATTACAATGATACGGGGGCAATCGTAATATTGTGCGAACACTTTCTGCAACTATTTTGTCAATAATGTAAGTTCCAATAATTTAACTTTTAATAAAGAATTATCAACAATTCCTTTTAAATTAAGCCATTCAACTAATGCTTTCTTTTTCCAATGTGTCTCCGTAAAACAATATCTTGTCGCTCCATTAGCACACTTTCTCGGTTGCGTTTCACACACATAAATCCTAATTTTTTGAGAATTTTCCATAATGTTGTTCGCTTAAAGTCTGGCAAATTCTCATCTGCATTAACAACCTACAAACATTAATTAGATCATGCTAACGTTAATTCAAATATATTTACGCTCAATATTTTTGTACACGTAGGTAACTAACTTTTCAAGAAACAGGAATGCACTTGTCTTCGGATTGCTGACCGCTGGCCTTCATCCAAATTATCATAGGTTGTATGACGTATACATTTCTTTGAAGGTGAATGAGACACACCTGCGGTATCTATATCCTTCACAATATTCTATACTGTTCTCTCTTCCAAGTCCAAGTTGTTTCACAGTCAATGTAATAGAAACTGACTTTGAATTGTTCTGCTTCTGTTGCAAATATAAATTATATGCCATTTGCCTCTGCCCACTACTATATGTTTTCCTGAAGGATTTTTTGAGGATCCTTCAAGTGTAATAGCAATATTACATGAATATGGATAATAATAGATACCTTGAATTTGCAAGTAATACTGAAAAGAACTTTGCTTTTAATGTAAGGTACTTGCAAAATTTGAAAATACAAAGAAAAACGTAAGGAAATAACACAATACAGCAAATATATACGAACAAAACAGCATAAACAAATTTGACGTATCGCTTTTAACCTCAAATTTCATACGTATAAGAACAGTATTTTACATAGTGTGTACGTGCCTCGATAATTGACTAATCACAATCCGCGAAATAAGGTCCTATCTTTTCTAACGCTGCACTCTTAAAGTGAATGATGTATAGAAGAAAAGTTCGATGAGGTAATCAATTCTCTGCAACAGGAAGTAAAACAACAAGCTGACGGAATTAATGAACGTGTTCAGCAGAATGAGATCAGCATTCAATTTATTGATCAATTTCGAGAACTTAGACGACTTGACGTCAAGTTATGTGTTTACATGTGTCAATTTCAAGTTCAATTTTTAAGTTCAATTTCGAGTTATAGTTCTCTTCAATTTTAAGTTTCTAGCTGAGAGCTTTACATTTATCAATAAATAGATCAATTTCAAGAACTTGGCCTAGTTGTAGAAATTGAAGTATTAGCGCATGTTCTATTTTTGCTTCAATTTAACTTCAATTTCACAGGAATTTTTGTTTTAATAGTGGATCCAGCCAACCTGTCACAGTTGTTGTACGAGAGTAATTCCAAAATTACTTTAATTGCAACAATAACGATTCGTTGAACAACATAATATTTTTTGTAATTATTTATGAAAGACTAAATTCATATTTTTAGATTATTTGAAATTTTGATTTTGCAGCATAGTGCAAAGGACAAGTTTAAAATGACAACGAAAACGATTATTAAATTTAAAAAAGCTGTTTTCTCCTTAATGTTACTAAAAAAGATAGAAATAAAAAAGGAGGAGTAACAAGGAGGTGGTGAGTTAGACCATGGGGTTGACAGCAAAAAAAGGGAAACTGTACTGTTGTACACATTCAAAGGTTTGCAAAGATTCAAAATGGAGTTAAACGTCTTCACCATCACACATCTCACATAACCTTTTAACATAGGATATGCATAATATCATAATTCCCTTTAGTGACGGAGAGAGTTAAACTGTTACCACTGTTAACATTAAAAAGATTACAAACTCCGTTCACAGTTGATGTTCTGAGATCAATTTATTGTTAGGTGTAATGCAATAGTAAGTTCTTATTTAAGAACTTAAAATTCACCAAAAAAAAGATCTTAAAATATTTTCAAATTTATTGATAAGTGTAATACAAGAATAAGTTCTACATCAAGAACTAGAAATTGACTAATTTTAAGTTCTAGAAATTGATCAATAAATTGACAGATGTAAAACTAGCTTAACATTTGGTTTGATAAAGATACCTGCTGTTGTGCTTTTTCTATGTGTATAGTAATGTATTATGTTGTGCCTCACACTTTCTACATTTTTCTGATTTACATTTTTTTGCAATATGTCCAGCCTTTAAACAATTGATGCATAACTTTAACTTTTTAGCAGTATCAATTTGTTCATTAATTGCAAGTTCCAGAAATTTCTCACAATTAAAAATATAATGCGATTCTTTATATAAAGCGCATATAGCTAAAGTTGCATTGAATGTATGTCTTTTACCTACAGTGACTTGTTCCTTTGTTTTGCATGTATTTGTTTTTGTAACTTCTAATGTTTCTAATAAATCTGCTCGCGATCTTAAAAATGTAGTGAGTTCGTCTAATGTTGGTAACAAATCCGGTTTTGTTTTTCTTTCCATTCTCTTAATGTATATTTATCTAACTTACCCGATATAATGTAAATAATTAGAGTATCCCAATATGTAATTGGTTGCATTACACTTCCAATGAACGCATGCGTTTTGCAATATTATCGATTTAAATGCGCAGATCTGCCGAAGATTCTTTAATGAGGTTAGGTAAACTAAACAACCCTTGAACATGATTGTTCACCAATAATGTTTTATTGTTATATCTTTGACACAACAACTCCCATGCAATATTATAATTCTCAGCAGAGAACTCTATTGAGTGAATTACCTGAGCCGCGGTACCCCTAATGAAGCACGTAAATAATGAAATTTTTGAATTTCACCAATTGTTTGGTTACAGTGACTGAAATGTGTCACGAAATTCTAACCATTTTTCGTAGAATCCCTCAAATTTAGGTAAATCTATTTGAGGCAATTTGATACGGTTGTTGAACCGTTCAGAACTATCAGAGTTTGCTACACCTTGTGAATCATGAGATTTGTTTGCATTACTGTCAATATTGCGAAGGATATTATCCTGATTGCTTGTTATTATTTGTTTTGCAATGGCTATGTTTTTGTAGAAAATAGTTTCAAAATTTTCTCTTTTCTTTTAACTGTGCATCGTCGTTTTCATGTTTTGATTCTATTTCATACTGAATTTCATCAAACTCCCTAATAATGATTCTACTTTCTCTAACCTAAACTGTGTTTCATGTATGCAAATTTGTATTTTTTCTTTGTCTGTCTCTGACTCTAATGCTTGCTTTGCACTGTCTAAATAGTGTTGAAACAACGTTAATTTTGCTTTTAATGTACCGCGTTTTCGAATCTGATCTTGTATTTCAGTCATTTTATTGACATACTCACACTTGAATGAAAAGTGAAAAGGTATTGTAAATAATGCGAATTTCCACTTGCCTTGTTTTGTTTTCTAGCTACTGATACTGATGTCAACTGTTACTACTACTGACTAAGTCGGATTGTATCGATGAATACCCACGTGGTATTTTTAAATGTGTGGTGGGTGCTTAGTTGCAGTGACTCCGTAAGCTGTATTACTTGTCTGGCTATCACTGCAACTCTTGCGGTGTAGTTTAGTGTGTGTAAGTTGTGTTTAAATGGCTTTGTGACAGCATCATATCGCCTTTTATGATGCCGCGCTGTTAATCACTTTGCTCCCAACAGCGAATGGTAAGTCGATCCGGGATTAAACTCTCTGAAAAATGTCACCGTCCCTCCAGAGAATTGAACCCCGGCACCTATCGTCCTCTCACAACAATAGTCAGCCGCCTAACCACTGCGGCCATCGACCCGTTAGAACATGAATGTTTTTAGATTGGATTACAAATCACAATCCATGATGCGATGAATGTTTCCACTGCACTTTTGTAATGAATTGCCGTTGTATCCGGCTCGAAGGACCATTTATTATGTAGTTAATGTTTACTTTTTTTGTGTGAAACTGTGCTTACATGTATCTTACAGCCATCTTGTTTTTCTTATATATTTTTTTACAATAAAAATACGCGCGAAAACATCAAAATTTAAATTAAATCTTGGTTCTAAACAATGGTTATCGAATATGTTTTTATCTATCATAGTCACTACATATTTTTCTTGTCGCTAAGTAGTGAATTGGATTGAAATTGTAGTTTATTTTTAATTATCTCTGTTTGTTCTTCATTGTTAATTATCTCTGTTTGTTCTTCATTGATACATACGATGTACACCGGCCAACAATTATGGTGAAAACTATGTAGCAATAAATTTTGGAGAAAACACCTCCACACCTTACGTTTATGAATAGTAATGTAGTGAATGTAAATTCTCACCTAACTAATTTAATATGTAAATCGTTAATTATATTGATAACAATTAATATGAAGTGTGGAAAGATGCACGCCGATCAATGTTTAATACTACCTTGTAGTCCGTCCCATCTGTTTTTGTTTTTTAGCCGATATCAGTAAGCCACAAGATTCGGTTCACTTCTTCTGCTCTACGCTGTGGCTTATTCTCGTAGTGCAAATATATTACAAATGTAGTATTCTGTACCTGAGCCGATGGTCGTTATAGTGAGAAGTATCATGTTTCGTTGAAAATATATTATTGCGGTTTTTCAAGTAATACTTTGTGCATTATGTTTGTAATAAAACGAATACTATAAAATTGTTGTAACCGCTACCAGAAGCTGCAGTAATAATATTATAAAATTACAGTTAAGAATATATTACTAAACCATAGTAAACAAAATACCACGAAGTTTTTTCTCTTTTCTTTGGTTCTGGTTATAATAACACCACAAACGTGCATATTTTATAACAGCGACGTTAATATTAACTTCCTCCTTAAACTTTAGTACCATTAAAACTGCACTAGTCTAAGATTCTAGCTATTGATTAATTTTATCATTTTTCTTACGGATACTAGGGTATGGTACACACGACTGCATGATTTATTATCCTGAGCACAATAAAATAAAAAGTAATAATCAATTTAATATAAAACACCATGAAAATGTCATGAACTTCATTAGTAGATCATATGAACGATCGTCAAAGTATTAATTGCTATTGAAAATGCTACCCAGTATGTGGTGAACAAATGCGTTAGAAGACGATTGAACCCCAGCATCCAACAGCAACATGGGTGGAAATGAGTCATATAAGGTTGTGCATACCTTAATATCAAAACTGATACAATAGTGGTAAATCACGACGCATTGCAATAAAAGAAAATCGGTCTTAAATCCAGATGTTACTAGTACCGGTGTTGTCATATCGTATACCGGTGCTCTTCCTATTTTCATTTTCATGATTTAGTCTATAGATATTTTCTCTTCCAGCGTTTTGTATCTATTCTTTCCTACATCTTTTTCGGCTCTATTACATCTTTTTCTTGTAGTAGAACTTTAAAATATTGCCTCAATCTCTGCATGATTTCGTTTTCATCTGTTAGAATCTCCTCCTATTTGTTATCTTTTTTTAGTAAGTAAGGTTTTTGTTTGATCACCCCTAGAATAATTTTTGACGTCCTAGATAGTTGTTGCTCGTATTCTCGCCACATTCAAGCCATGTTTTTCTTCCTTGACTAGCCTTTATTTAGGTATTTTTTGGTTCTTTCTTTTAATAGCTATTTATATTTTTTGTGTCCATCAGTGTATTGTTGTTAGTTCGGGTATTCCTTGTACTGTGTCTTGCGTCCTACAACTTTCTTTTTTGCGTAAAACTGCTGTATTTTAAACACAACCCAAACGAATGGCGTCTTTTTATGTAAGCTTCGAAATTGAGTTTGAAAGCTGTCCTTCAGAAAGGAAACGTTTATACATCCATCCTAGTTGGCTACGCAGTTCATATGAAGGAAACTTATGAAAATATGACTCGTCTTTTCGACAAAATTAATTTCAAAGTCTACAAATTGCATATCAGCGCTGAACTCAAAGTTGTAGCAATTCTACTCGGTTTATAACTGGTATACACAAAAGCACTGCTGTTCACTTTGCGAGTGGGATAATCGATCGAGAAATTCCCACTACGCTGTTTTGGCCAGTCACTATATTCCTGGGCAAAAGAATAAGGCACTAGTGGAACCTGATAAAATATTTCTACCACCAAGAAACACATTTACACCAAATATCAATTTGTTTTTAATTTTGAAAGCATCAGGTAGTGTGTCACATTAGCTAAAGAATTACAGAAAGCAGGTGAAATATGTATATCTTTATAGTAAAAATAAATTTCAGTCGCAGACTTGTGCGTATTCTAATAATTGCCATTATATTTTAATGTCTACATTTCAATAAATTGTATGGTATATAATACCTAGCAAAATATCGGTATTGCCTTCATAAAATCAAATGCCACGAGCAAAGATACTGACGGTTGTTGGAAGCGGGATTATTTCTTTGAAAAACCGTGATGTTAGGAACGTAAACATATCACTGTTTGCCGAAGACATATTTGTCGAACTTTTTGAATGAAAGCTTCTACCTAATTACAATTTCAGAAAGTGAGATTAGAAACACATAATATGTAAATGTAGAAAGTATATGATATGTAAAAATGAAAGCTGGAATTATTATTATTTGGCTAAATATTTACATTTTCATGGAAAATACGCAGATGAGAAAATACTAGAAATAGTAAAATATGCAATATATTAGAAACAAATATGCTTTTAAATTTCTTTATAATATTTTTACAACATACAAAAGAATTTTATAATTAAATATTTTTCAAAGTTTTCTAATTAGAAATTTTGGATTATCTGTTATCTGTTTGTACAGTTGAGCAACAAATTGTTGTTAGTATACTGAACGAAAAATTATGTTCATTTTATTCAAGTTACAAATTACATTAGTACCGCAAGTGTAGTGCCAACTTTTGATCTTAAATAAAATACTTGTATACATAAAATTTTTGAATAGATACTATCAAAACTAATCAATAGTACTAGTTTTTGTATTAGTTACGGCAAGACACGTGATAATAATCTGTCTGATGTTTTGCTAGTGTATGCATATACGTACTTACTACTCTTATTAGTAATTTCTAAACATTAATTCCTAAAGTCGCATTTTGCCTTTATTTATCTTATTTGTTTTAGAGAAATATTATTTTCTGTCATTAACTACAGCAACATAGTAAGCAAACATCAGGACGAATATTATACCGGGTGTCAACGAGATCATGTATCAGCCCGCCATTTATTTATTAGTTAAAATAAAACTTTGAAATTCGGACCGTATATATGAGTGATTGGTGGGCTTCTTCAGGTGCACTCCGTTTTTCTATAGCACTATATTATGAAAACATTTAACTGTGGCAACATCGCCAACTGTCAAACGGTAGTCGGGCCTCTTAATAATTTAAAAACATACTTTCTATCTATTGTGTTTTGAATGTTGTAGTTAAACCTAGAATAGCAATAAACGGTAAAGGTGTACAGCGTGTTAGTAAAGATCATTTGCAATAGATATAGCCCAATTTGCCTTATCCAAAAGTCGCCCGTTTTCGACATATTGTGTTTTTTGTTGTTAATTAAGTACTCTCACTTAAACTTAAAATTTACGAAAATAATGGAACTTTTCATCAATTTTTCAGTTTGTCTGCCTAAAAGACATCTCAACACACATTATTTATCGGTGACAATTATGTTAAATACCTTATTTGATACCTATCTGCTAAATAACACGAAAACCATTTTCTAACTGTCCCATTAATCCCCATAGTTTCTAATTTTCTTATTAGTATCTCTCTATTAACTGTTTCAAAAGCTCGCTTAAAGTCCAAGAAAACCGCAATGATGATTTTAGCTTCGTCCATTTCTTTTAACCATTTATCACAAAGGTCTACTATTACCGTTTCACATTAGTGATCTTGCTTAAAACTGATTGATTCGCCACCATTATATTGTTTTTATCACAATATTCAGATAATTGGTTTTTTACAGCGACTTCCAAAACTTTTTCATATACTGGCAAAGTGTTAATAGGTCTAAATTCTTCACACTTCCTAGTTCCATTTAGTTTTTGTACCGGCGTTATGTAGGATATCTTCCATTCAATAGGGACTGTTCCGGTGTCTAATGATGTATTTATCACATCCAGTAATCTATTCATTGTGAATAGGCATGCATCCTTAAAAATGTTTGTGTTGATTCCATCGCCTGCGGTATCTCCAACTTTTTTTAGTGATTTCAATATAGCTTTACGTATATGATAAATGATTTTTACTAACACGCTGTCAAGTATGACTGTTTCATTACCAGTCACCCTGTATATTTTAAAATAACAGATGGGCCGGAGGGTAGAAATTAAACCGAACAATTCAAGCAATATTCTACTTCGAAGACACAGTATAAACTCAAATCATAAAATTTTACAAAATTAACAATAAAGCTTAACTAACACAAAAAAATTCTACTTAACATAAAATTTCAGGAAAATATTGAAGATTATAATGCGATAAGACATTAATACTTCGAAATAATCCTCATTTTCTATAGCCACATCTATAATCATTTTTAATCACCCTAGTAATCTATCAATTAATCGGATAAACGAATATATGCATACAGTATAATAATACAATCATTGTAAAATGAAAGTATATAATTATTTGTATTAGCAAATCGGTAACTACTTTTATTATTATATTAGGTATATAACTATTTTTTATGTGTGTATGCAACGACTAACACATATATTGATAAATATGACAGCGGACGCTGTGATAATGCTATTTGTAGGTGTATTTACAGTGCATGCTATTGCGAAAGATATTACTACCTAATGTCTTTATACTTATATCTAAAATATTTTACAGCATACAGCCGCTGGCACTTTACAGTTGACCAAGTTATTTGTCTGTTTATATTTCGCTACCTGATTTAGTCCCGAGGAAATTTTATGGCTTTTCGATTCAATTCATGTATCTCTTATAGTACATCATAATTTTATGTGTGAGTACATGTAGCATGACTAACTTATCACCTTTTTATAACTTTTTAAAGTAACGTTAATTGCCACAGTACTGCAGGAAAATAAAATAGCAAAGTGCACTAATTACATTTGGAAACCATCAATTATCATAGTGAAAGATGTATAAAAACTAAAAATAAGTATAGGTTACTGTTAAAATTACATTATATATATATATAAATTAGCAGAATTCCTTCTAAATTACATATCTCTCATATTTATGTGATCTTATCTTGCTCTACACTCTAAAGAGTTTAAATCACCTAAAATGGAATAAAATTATTTCGTATCAATGTGGAACGTCTAAAAAATTACTATAAACGTCCATTGTTCGATAGTATTTGTTGCTTGAAACTTATCGTAACGGAGGGATTTGGAGTATCATAAGCCATTACGGTTTTGCCGATATCTGATTTAAAAATCGGGTTGCAGATGAAGATATTGCTGAAAGGAAAATATCAGGGAATAATTTATGTTGGTGTTTAGCTCGTTGTTTAATCTATCATATGACGTTTTTACTTAACCACAATTGCCACTCTGAATTATTATTATTTGCAGTGAAGAACTCTGCATAAAAATTGCACAGAAGTTTTAAACAAATCTGTCATAATCTAAAATTAGCGACTTCTGTTAAACGGTTTATTCCACTTTTGCCAAGCAAATGTTATACTCGAGTCGATAGCTGCAGTAGTTAGGCGTCTGACTATCGTTGGAGAAAGGATGGGGACATTTTTCTCGGAGAATTAGAATCCGATCGACGTACCATTCGCTGTTGGGAGCAGTGATTAACAGCGCGGCATTATAAACGACGGTATAACGCTGTCACAAAACCATTTGAATACAATTATACACACACAAAAACTACACCGCAAGAGTTTCAATAATGGTCAAACAAGCGATACAGCTTAAGCAGTTACTGCACCTATGCACCCATCACAAAAAAAATCATTCAAGGTGTATCTAGGCACTATTTTTGCGCTATTTTTTTTACTGGTAACCGGCAATTAAGAATAAAGTGACTGAGAACTGCTCTAGTTTTTTAAATGCAATCAAAATGGCGTAGGTACTATTAATATACAAAAACTATGTCAACGATAGCGTTATCTCTATTATCGTGCTTCACTAAAATATTTAAGATAGCAATCACTACCAGTTCACTATGGTTTCCGTGAAAATAATTAATTACTGGGTGCCTGTATAGTATCAGTAGTTGACGAAAAGCAATATTTCACAGTGATCTGCTGTATTCTCAGAAAGAGATTTGGTACTATTGATTATGAGGTGTTGACGTACCAACGAAAACTGGGCTTTTATGTATACAGTAGATCAATTCATTCAGTGTACGACATTCAGTGTAAATGAAATAACATGCAACAAGCACGATTCTCGCGTTAGAATTTATCTACAGTTACCATTTCGTATACAACGCACGCAGAAACAAGCAGATTTTTTGGATACTAATATTTTTAACAAAACTATTTTGCATTTTAATTTTCCTCTTCTGATATTGAATATAGTCGTAATTTGTAGTAACCGTATGTATAATTATTACTAATAAATGCGGTCCCACTAATTTTAAACTATAAACTATGGTTTAGACAGTACCGAATTAAAAGAGGCAATAAATGTTAAATACATTAAAAAATGTAAAGTACACTTTAAAGTTAAATTGAAAAAGTCAGCTAGAACCGATTCTGGAAGTTTTGTAGTTTAAATACTGTTGTAACAAATTAGGAGTAGTTAGTAAATACAGACGTCAACATAATGCAGAATAGTTTCTTGGCGTATAGCACCCATTTTTTCTTAACGGAATAAACGGTCGATGTGATTGTCATATTTAATGTTAAATAAATGTGTTTCTATTCTAATGAGTGTCTGTCTACTGATTTGTTTTTCTCTGTTTTCTATTGACTGCAACTGTGTATATGTATGATTTTTATTCATGTTTATTCGAGTTCTGGTTATAAATCATGAAGTAATGGTCTTGATTATTATTCAAATGGTAATTTTATGCGTTTCACGTTAAACTATCTTCATTACTGATCTGTGTAGGTGATACTTATCAATATGGACAAAATAGAAGATAAATGAATTGTAAATTTAGGTATAGATTGTGAACTACTATATTTTTCAACTAATTTATGTTAAATATGTATTTTTGTCAATGATTTTATAAACAGGAAGTGTGAAGAGAAATGAAGATTTTATTAATAAGCCCACAGCAACACGTGCGTTCTAAAACTGGGTTCGGACATATGCACGACAAATATTCAGTTGATTCACTAAATCTCAATATTTAGTGAATCAACTGAATATTTGTAAATAGCTAAACTTGTTTTGTCCTAGATGCATATTTACAAATATATATGAACTTGATGATATTCATTGGAGAAAATGAATTACATATCACATTTTGTACAATATGTTGTCCACAGAAGAGAATGACTACCAATGCTATAAGAAATGATTTATTCTCACACTACTTAATATGTTAGGATTTACTTACAGTTGCTGCTAGTATAAAATCAAATATGTTTGCACACGAATGCTAATTTAATTTCATTAAATTGCATAATGCAAGCTGGTAAATACTATATTTTACAACCAGAAATGAAATTTTTTCGGAGAACTGGGAATTAGCAATCATACCGAACTAAAAAACACTTCCATTCCGAGTAGTAAATGCATTTTCTTTCTGAAATGTGTTGCATAATATGGAATAGATACTGCAGATAGTTTTAGTAGTAAGTCAGAAGAAAATCTTCCGGAAATGAGTTCATCTGATTTTCATTTTCTCAGTTTGTGAACTTTTTAATACAAATTAATAGTTTTTGCGGGACTGGTAAAATATTGTTGAAAGTAGAGTTTCTTACTTCTATAATATATCTGGTTCACTTACATATTTCGGTTTCAAATTGGATAATTATTCGATTTGTAATGACTTTAAAATCAATTCAAAGTGAACTGTTAATGGATATCTAATTGTCAGTTTGAACATTTGCATCTTTAGACAGTATCTCTAAAGATACGAATGTTCATATTTCCGTCTATGGGATATAAATATGTCAGTTTCACACAGCTGTGGGGAAACTCCCTTTATACAATCAGTATAAATTCTTAGTAAAACAATGGGAATTGTTTTTATGTCACGATAAATATGAATTATTTTACAAATTATGGATAAACGAGTATTATGTAAATATGTACAACAATTCCAATAAAAAACATTATTATTTAGAAATAGAACAATGGACATCCATTTCAGTGGTATTTAAATGATTAGTTTTCTTTTTGTTTCCTTTTGTATTAAGTTTATTGTGTAAATTTATATGTAATAAGACATATATATAGTGGTTAATTTTTGTCTGGTTGCAAATAAATATGAAGCAACGTCCAATGTACTATGCCGGAATTTAAAATTGAGAATATTTTCACTACAACTCGATTCTAACAGACTGATATCTGTAAGCAAAAATGAACCTTCTAGTCGAATCAATAGAAGTATTGAAATACAATGAATACAATCGAGTCGCTTACACAAACAGATTTACGTCGCATCTGTTATCGTATTAGAGTTTAAAATCTTTACTGAATTTTAGTTTGTAGGATGTTTTATTAATTGTGTTCACGTTTTCCAATTACATATATCTCCATTATATTGTATTATTTGTATGTTTCATATCTGTTACATTTGTAATGGAAAGTATTTATTACTTTTGTATACACACATACATACATATGTATATGTATTTAATAACTAGATTAATTGTAAAAGATATACGAAATATGTATCAAAACAAACTATACGGGGTGAATTGGAAGGACGAAAAGAAAAGTTATTACTTACTGACAATAATATTGCCGTACCTACTTCAATACGTATAGAGAAAGCGATGAAATGTGTAATAATTATATCTTTACCTGAAAATCAAACGTAGAAAAATTCGTATAGAAAGCACATCTCAACGTAATGTATTTACATTACATTCTTTGTAATTATTTCTCCATATCAACATACATATATGTATTGTAATGGTTTAGGGCTTTAATATTAATTTATTTTTTAAAAATATCAAATGTGTCATGTCAATTTATAATTTTAAATGGTGATAAGAAAAAGGTAACGCAAGGTTGTCAAGGAAAAGGTTGTTGATATTTAAATAAAATTTTGAAAAGAAGGTTTTTTGTGTTTAAAGAAAAATAAAAATAAAGTTATCCAAGAAAATATAAAGTGTTTAAGATTTCGTATATACATACAAGTGTTACAAACGTACAAACGTTAGAAGGAGATTAGATTGAGTTGCCGGAATAAAAATATTTGGATTGTCATTTTGACTGTCAATAAAGATAGAAGAAGATTAGCAGAGTGAGATATAGTACAACCGAGGTAGGGATGTTACTGGATTGAATAGTGTGAATTGGATAGAATGCGAACTCCAAACGAAAAGAAAGGACCCTGAGATTAAGAAAATTGTAATAAACTGTTAGTTTCAACAAGAGACTCAACCTGTTCCGAATCTATAGCAATATTTATTGGCGCCAGCAACGTGAGGTTACTTGAAAGTTTATAGTATTTGTTTTTCTTAATTAATTTAATAATTTTAAGCATCATGATGCAGTATTTTATTTGTTTCTGATACAGTTATTAGTATAATTATCATTGAATTGCATTTTTTTAAAATTAATTTTACTATTCATATTTATTTGAATTTTATAAAATAACAAAGGATTAATAAAATTGAATAACAATAAAATGAAAGGAAGACGTGGACAGACAGCAAGTACATCAGACAGTCAAGAACCACAAGAACAAGATGTTGATACTCAAGAGATGATAAGAAATGCAGGGGATGCCGTAGAAATGAATTTAATCCAGGAAGAAACAACACAAAAGGAAAGAGACGACAAGTTAGAACAGTTATTCAAGTGGTTACAAGATAAGGTATCTATTGATGGTGAGACCTTGCCTGTGGTAAGTCAAGCTAAAAGTCTTGGTGTAATCATTGATCATAATTTCAGATATAGGCTACAAGTGTCCAAGTATATTCAGCGTGCCTACTGCAACTTAAAAATTTTATATCAACATAGGTCTTACTTGCCTACAGACATTAAACTTACATTATGTAATGCACTAGTATTATCCCATTTTAATTATTGTTCTGCTGTGTACGGTCCATGCATAGATTTTAATGATCGAAGTCGGATACAAAGAGTGCAGAATTCGTGTTTAAGATTTGCATATAATATCAGAAAATTTGAACGTATCTCACATACCTTGTCTTATTGCAAATGGCTCAATATGCGTAATCGGACATTGCTGCACGTGTCGCGATTGTGTTATACAATTATCAAGCATAAAAGACCCCCGTATCTCTACAATAAGATAGCATTTCGTACGGATGTCCATCACATAAATATTCGGTCACGTGGGTTACTTACGCCTCCACTGCACAGGACCGCACTATTCGAACGTTCATTTTCTTACGTGATCTACAAGATATACAACGCTATACCCCACGCGTTTAAAGTAATGTCGCCCGCCATGTTTGAAAAATCTTTGCGTCAACTGATATTTGATAGACAATTAGTTGGAGCTTGTTTTGTTTAGTTTGTATAATTGCTGAATTTTGTTTAATTTTGTATAAATACATGGTTTGATTGCTTAGTTGTAAAGGTTGTGTACATCGCAGAATATTAGTTAAGTTAGTATACGCACATAAATTGATTGTATATATATATTTTTTTTGTTATTCAAGGATATGTGGAAGAATGGAAAGAGTTTTATACACTCTCACCAAACATATCCTTATGATTTTCATTCACTTTTTATTAAATCATTATCACTGACTTATATTATTGTATTATACTGTGTTATTTTCTTTGGCTGGTTATGTATATGGCGAATTGTAGGCGAATGAAATAAATAGATAAATAAAGAAAGACACCAAGAAGATGAAAAGAAACAATTTAGAATTGAACAAGAGGAGAAAGAACGACGACAAGTAGAAAGGGAGGAAGAGCGAGAACGCCGGATACTTGAACAACGACAAAAAGAAAGAGAAGAAGATGATCTTATTTGGACAACACGATTGAAGAGTATGTTCGTTGACAGAGATAATAAAATATCCAAACTATACTCCATTCAACTTAAGAGTGCAGTAGTTGGCGCCACAATCGGCGTTGGTTTTACACTAGAGAATTTAAATATACCGCTCAATTCAAAATCGATATTGACGTAGGTTAATCTTCAAATGCGGCAAATATATTACAACGTATGTATATTTTAGCTAATAATGTCTATATAACATTATGAATCAATACATTTCTATTTTTTTAAGTTTTGTTAAACTTTTTTACAGCTTCTTATAGGCAATTAATGATAATATTGATTTTTAAAACGTAAAATTTATATGTTCGTAAAATATATTATTCAGACTATATATAGAAATTGTATATAAGATGTATGACTATGTTATATTTATTAATATTTAAGTATAGAAACACAATAATTGTATAGACAATGTATTTTTCAAGTTTATTGTACATAAGAAATATTTTTAAATATGTATATGATATAATACGCAAAAATCCAAATCATACATCGTATTTTCTTCTGCGATAGAATGTTTGATACAATTAGTCCAGACTTCAGCAGTGACATGATTAACTCCATCCAATAATAAAGCTTTTACTTCCGCTAACTTAAAAGTTCTATTATTTATTAGTAACATGATGCTTCACTGGAGCTCATATTAATTCGATAGGATTCAAATTACAATGATACGGGGGCAATCGTAATATTGTGCGAACACTTTCTGCAACTATTTTGTCAATAATGTAAGTTCCAATAATTTAACTTTTAATAAAGAATTATCAACAATTCCTTTTAAATTAAGCCATTCAACTAATGCTTTCTTTTTCCAATGTGTCTCCGTAAAACAATATCTTGTCGCTCCATTAGCACACTTTCTCGGTTGCGTTTCACACACATAAATCCTAATTTTTTGAGAATTTTCCATAATGTTGTTCGCTTAAAGTCTGGCAAATTCTCATCTGCATTAACAACCTACAAACATTAATTAGATCATGCTAACGTTAATTCAAATATATTTACGCTCAATATTTTTGTACACGTAGGTAACTAACTTTTCAAGAAACAGGAATGCACTTGTCTTCGGATTGCTGACCGCTGGCCTTCATCCAAATTATCATAGGTTGTATGACGTATACATTTCTTTGAAGGTGAATGAGACACACCTGCGGTATCTATATCCTTCACAATATTCTATACTGTTCTCTCTTCCAAGTCCAAGTTGTTTCACAGTCAATGTAATAGAAACTGACTTTGAATTGTTCTGCTTCTGTTGCAAATATAAATTATATGCCATTTGCCTCTGCCCACTACTATATGTTTTCCTGAAGGATTTTTTGAGGATCCTTCAAGTGTAATAGCAATATTACATGAATATGGATAATAATAGATACCTTGAATTTGCAAGTAATACTGAAAAGAACTTTGCTTTTAATGTAAGGTACTTGCAAAATTTGAAAATACAAAGAAAAACGTAAGGAAATAACACAATACAGCAAATATATACGAACAAAACAGCATAAACAAATTTGACGTATCGCTTTTAACCTCAAATTTCATACGTATAAGAACAGTATTTTACATAGTGTGTACGTGCCTCGATAATTGACTAATCACAATCCGCGAAATAAGGTCCTATCTTTTCTAACGCTGCACTCTTAAAGTGAATGATGTATAGAAGAAAAGTTCGATGAGGTAATCAATTCTCTGCAACAGGAAGTAAAACAACAAGCTGACGGAATTAATGAACGTGTTCAGCAGAATGAGATCAGCATGAATACGAGATGTGCTGTAGCAGAAACTCGGATCCAAAAAATAGGAGAAAAAATAGAGTCAATAGAAGATCGAGTTGAAACAGCGAAAGTAAATTATAAAGACATAGTCGAGAAAAAGATAGATGAAGTACAAAGACGGATCGATCATTTTACAAATCAAAATGCAAATGAATTTGAAATAATTCGAGCAAATATCCGCAATAATGTGTCAAATATGACAGGAAGTTGGTCCGGTGGATATAAAATTCAACCGCCTGTTTTTTATGCTAACAGTCAGATATATCCAAAGAGATGTTTGAAGTCTTTAAAGACATATTTAGAAATAATTGGTATAGACGGGGATTTTAGTAAGGTAAAGTTAATTTTGAGGAATTCTTTAAAAGGCGAGGTGCAAATATGGTACAGTATTATTGAAGGTGCGTGTGAACAATATCGGGATTTTGAAAGAATGTTCTTGGAACAATACTGGGGCATTTTAAAACAAAATAAATTAAGGCAGAATCTCAACACTGGTAAATACTACCAAGGTGATTATGCCGATTCACGTGAAAGATATTCCATAAAGAAATATAATCAGGCAATAGGTTTAGAACCTCCAATGGGAGAAAAGGAGATTATTAATATGATTGCGAATCATTTTGACGACGACATACATATGCACATGGCTGCACGAGACATGAGTGATTTACAAGTTTTTTTAGAGTATTTAAGACGAATTGATGATGTTGACAACCGAAGAAGAAGAAATCAGAGTATTAATGTACAACAAGTGGGAGTAAATGCAACGACTAGTCAATCAAACAATAGACGTGACAATAGAAATCAAAATTATGGATCAAACAACGGAAATTACCGTGGGAATAATTACAGAGGAAGTAATTATCGAGACAGTGGGTACAATAACCGTTACAACAACAATTGGACTAGAAATAATAGATTCAATAATAACAGGGGCGGATATAGTAATAATGATTGGAGGAATCAGGATAGACTAATGAATTCTGCCAGCCTATACCGCCAAGATACAAACGGAATAGAGCACCGATCCCAAAGTGAAGAGAGAGAACAGGAAGAAAACCGCGGGAGAAACAGCAGGTCATATGAGCAACAGTCTAGCTCTAATTTATGACTAGAAAGATCAACCGCGTTTTCATATACACACCCAAAAGAATATATCCTAACTGACTATGACCAACAACTTGATACTGACGTTATTATACCTGAATTGCCATATATTACAATCATTATAAACAGTTATGAAATACAAGCCTTGATAGACACGGGGGCTGAAGCATCTTTAATAGCTGAAGAGATGATTGAAAATTTAAATGAGGGGATTTTAAGAACTAATAACGTTAATATAGTTTCTGTAAATAGGAAGAAGATATTGAATGTAAACACGACGTATATCGGTGAAGTACAGATTGGAGAAAAGATTGGTGAAATGCAATTTTTAATAGTTCCAAGTATGAGCGTAAAATGTATAATAGGAATAGATAATATGAAGAAATGGAAAATGAGCATAAATATAGAAATGAAGATTATTAAAAGTGAAGACTATGTAATAAAATGGGAAGAATTGATGAAGAAAGAAGATATAGATGAATTATTAGTTGAAAATATTATTATAAGAAAAGATAGTCAAGAGTTAAGGTGTCCGAAAGAGAAGGAAAAAGAAATTAATTGAAGATTATCCCGAACTAACTAGTAAAAAACAGAATTGCAGCAAATTATGTACACCGATTACAAGTAGCTGATAGAGAAATTATGCACGAATTAAATTTCAAATAAATTTTATTTTGGTAAATAAAATATTATATTAAATTTAATTGGGGATTATGTAATGGTTTAGGGCTTTAATATTAATTTATTTTTTAAAAATGTCAAATGTGTCAGGTCAATTTATAATTTTAAATGGTGATAAGAAAAAGGTAACGCAAGGTTGTCAAGGAAAAGGTTGTTGATATTTAAATCAAATTTTGAAAAGAAGGTTTTTTTTTTTGTTTAAATAAAAATAAAAATAAAGTTATCCAAGAAAATATAAAGTGTTTAAGATTTCGTATATACATACAAGTGTTACAAACGTTAGAAGGAGATTAGATTGAGTTGCCAGAATAAAAATATTTGGATTGTCATTTGGATTGTCAGCAATATTACTAAATATTGCTATAGATTCGGAACAGGTTGAGTGTCTTGTTGAAACTAACAGTTTATTACAATTTTCTTAATCTCAGGGTCCTTTCTTTTCGTTTGGAGTTCGCATTCTATCTAATTCACACTATTCAATCCAATAACATCCCTACCTCGGTTGTACTATATCTCACTCTGCTAATCTTCTTCTATCTTTATTGACAGTCAAAATGACAATCCAAATATTTTTATTCCGGCAACTCAATCTAATCTCCTTCTAACGTTTGTACGTTTGTAACACTTGTATGTATATACGAAATCTTAAACACTTTATATTTTCTTGGATAACTTTATTTTTATTTTTATTTAAACACAAAAAAACCTTCTTTTCAAAATTTTATTCAAATATCAACAACCATTTTCTTGACAACCTTGCGTTACGTTTTTCTTATCACCATTTAAAATTATAAATTGACATGACACATTTGACATTTTTAAAAAATAAATTAATATTAAAGCCCTAAACCATTACAGTATGTATGTCTTTAAATGGTTATTTCTGTAAATGCGAGTAAACTGAAAAACTAAAATTTAGTAACATAATTTCTAGTCTTTATGCTTAGTAATAACTGAAGAAATATATGCATAGAGCTTAATTATTAATTCTTATTAAATTGCAATTAAAGCAGACATATTTTATGTCATGCAAATTGGTTTGGCAGTTTATTACAAAACTTGTTGACAAAATAAATTAAATTTCTGTTATCTCAAACAAAAGTTTATTTATAGCTCCTAAGAAATGTCAAAATCAGTGTGAATCACCAACTATACATACGAAATTTTAAGCATGGTTAGCATGTTCAACAGTTTAGTTTCAATAGGCAAGGTGTTTATTTTTTTATGAGAGTCCCATTATTGTCTACGTTTTATGTATTTCCAAAGCGATCTTATTACTTTTGTTCTTAATTATATGCAAAGAATAGGATTTTGTTACATTCAAAAAGAAACGCAAACTAGACAACGTCATTATGAATATCCTCAACAACGCTTTTTACTCTTTTAAACGCATATAGTTTCTGCTAGCACTATATCTCTGGCATAACTTTTCTATTATTTTATTTATCGAAAAATAAATACTTATCTACTAGAAGGTAAAACAAGTATGTATATAAATAAAACATTATGAGTCGAATATATTAGAGAACTGTTTGCAAATCAAAATTTATTTATTAAATATAAAACTCTTTCTTAATGCCATAACAGATGCGACGACTATTTGCTTGTGTCAGCGGTTCTTTTGTATTCATCATATTTCAATACCCTATTCATAAATGATACGTTCAATTTCGTTTACAGCTTGGCCAAGTTTTAGAGTCGAGTTGCAGTGAAAATATTCTCAATTTTAAATTCCGCCATGGTACCACTGCCTACTTTTTAAGAATATATTAGACAAAATTAATATCTGGAATTACTAATGTCATGATGTCATAGCTACATAGATATATCCAAACTTTTAGTACATAATGGTCAATAAAAACACTAAATTGACTTTTACAAAGAAACTATAAGAGATATGTATAGGGAAGCTTAATAACATTTAAAAGAGAAATAAAATTAAAATCCAATTAAAAATTAAAGAGTATTTCATTTGTTATTGAGCATTAATGATAGCCACAGTTAGAGATAAGGTTTTAACCACCTGTATAATTTTTAGACATTATCTTTATTTTAGCATTACATATAATGATTTTACTAATGAAACAATACAACTTAAAACACATATAATAACTTAAATAGGTACAGCAGGTACTCATTTTAAATATTGATTTACATTTTCAAAAACCGTTAAATATCTCAGAAACTGTTGAGCCTAGGTATAGGGAATATAACAGTAACTTGCCTTTATTTAGTCTCAGTGTAGTTCATCGAAATGTGCAGGGGGTTATGCAGGGGGCATATACAGGGTGTTCCATTTAAATTTTGATAACTTTGATCTGTAATTTTTTTACGACCCCCTGTATATTTCAAAATAATTTTATAATATGCTCCCAATGGACTTACACATGCTCCAACAAAAAGTTGTTAAATATATGTTACCGTCTTTTGTATATCAACCGAGGCGAATGTGGTGTCCTGTATATTTACAATAAAATTTCACAAAAATTTTGCAAAATATGTAGAAATCGAAAAGTACAATACTTAAAACTTTTTCTAGAAAATTTCATATCCTATGAGAAATATTTCACATTTTCTAGACATCTTACGCCGTTAAAGCTGCGTCTGCACAGAAACATATAATGAAGATTAGACCAATTTTCGCATATTGAAAAATGTGCAAGACAGTTTTTATAAATCATAACTTCTAAGAAACCTGAAGTTTTTGAGAAAATACAAGTGGGTACATACAAATAAAAAATCCTGCTTTCTTGTTTAGATTTTTGAAAACAAAATTAACAGGTAGTTATGACAAAATTTATTTAACAATATTTATCACTATAGATTATCGCTGACACTCGAGTAAAGTGGTAAACCAAATTGCGCGAGCAAATGTATTCATACGAATGAATATTTGGAAAGTTAGTGCATGTGGCCATCAAAATTTTATTAACCATTAATAATGAAGTATAATTACAAATCGTACATCATGCTAATAGTTAATATGGGATATGTTTATGTTATGTCGTGAAGTGGGTGTGTTCTAATATGTATTGCATAGACCTGACGTCAACGCTTATCTAAACAGATTTTTATCATTTTATTTGATGCATTTTGATTAATTATCTGGCAGTGTTTGCATACTAGAAGAATGTTACATAAATTTGACAATTGCTTTGAAATTTTACTATCAACTATTCATTCAAGCATTTCTTCACTCACTGACTATGCTTATTGACGCTGCATTGTGTTTATTTTTACGAGGACGCAAAAACACATACAGTGAAATACGTTTAACACGAAACTGACGGAGCCAAAATATTTTTTCGTATTAAAGGATATTACAAAAAGTGTATATACAGATCATTTAGATCAGGGACTAAGTCGAGCTAGAAAAGAGATAGATCTACAGAGTGGGGCGGTTGTAACATATACGGAATTAACGCATTGGCAAGCGTGCTATTTGAGTATATGTGTACATATACTCAACAAAATTTCGTTTAGTACATTTTATTTGCATAGATATGTATGCATGCCTTTAACAAAAATCAATAAAACAAAGATATTAACAAGAAGTTACTGAAATTTAATACATAATGGCAATTAAAATAAAACAAATAAAACGTTAATAACTTTTTTGAAAAATAATCTGATTTAGATAAACAACATTGGTCTCATTCGCTTTGATTTCAAACCTCTTTTAATTCTCACCGACGTGGCAACTGTTTTCATATTTTGTTCATTCAGAGAAACGATATCTTTTCGTGTTAAGCGATTTTTGTTTCGTGTTAAGAGAAAAGAAAATGTATAATATATTGAAAGTTACTAGTCGTCAAATCTTACTTATTACTAAATTATTTAATTAATAGCATTATTTTTACAAATTAAAAAGGTCTTTTTACTTGAATTTTAATGTTTAATGAAGTACATACTATACAGAGTTGAGTTTACTCAAGCAGTTAGTAGTAGTAAGTCCGTACAATTTATGTAGTTTACGAAAGAAAACTACAGTAGTTATGTACAACAATTTTCTCTTTATATAAAATTCAGAACATGTAAACTATTTACAAAACAAACGCATTCATTCGTAGTATTCAAACTCTGTACTAATTATTACCACTATTACAAATATAATTTTGTACTCCGAAAATGGACAACATATATAAGTAGTTACCGAACCTTAATTTTAGCTAACTAGCTAAATCTATATAAATTAAATATTAAGAAGCAGCGTTCAATAAACTTAATTTTAAAATGTAATTTTTTAGAAATGGTACACATACAAAATTAATCTAATAGAATAGAAAATAATAATCTCAGCTATGGTATTTCTATTTTAAATGTCTGTCTAGTAACATCCTCTTTCAAATAAGTTGGATATACTATTGGTATTGCAATTTTTGTTATAATGCTGGTGTTATTTGTAATAGTTTCATATGTAAAACTCGACATTGGTTTACCGTTAGGACACTAAACCCGAAGAAGATGATAGAGTTTCATCGAAACGTCGTTATTGTGTAACTGGTATTTCACCAATAAATTGCTCAACTGTTTAGCCGTATTAATTGTTTCACCTACTATCAACATACAAATATACAGAGCGCCTTAATTGCTGTATTAATCTAATAGTATGAACAAAAGAACTGATATTACGAATGTTCGTAGCATACATTTATTTACCATACATACATACATACCTCTGCCTTATTATTAACTTGTTGAATATATAAATAAAAAAATCTCAGTGCAGATGTTGATATAATTAGTTTTTCGTAATTAAATTTGCTTATTAAAAGTGCTTATCGACATAGATTTCAAAAGATGTCGTCATATGTTTATGTCAATCAAATGTTATGCATTATAAAATTTAATAGTTATATTAATTAATCGGTGGTGGTGCGTCCTGTTAATATATAACTTTGTAGTTAAGTTGTTGTTGTTGTTGTTGTTGTTCCCATGTTGTTTATGAGAAGCCAAGTAACTCGTAAAACAACTTCACTGAATTTTACTGAAGTACTACCACCTTTAATACGAACATTTTAATGTGTTAATGTCCCCGCATTGTATTAACTTCTTCGGTTATTTTAACATATACATATATGTATATAGCCCTGAAGAAGAAAGGACGTTTAAAAACCTATTAACCGACTAAACTACTTATATACATGCATTATTCAAGAAAAAAGGTAAAATAAGTACGAACACAATACGAATGCAATATGTGAATTTCTAGCTAGCAATTCAAAAGAAACGGGAGACAACTTGTAGGTACTGGGTGATTCAGTAAAGGTGGCGATCGCATTATCTTCTTAGTACGTGATTAAACCGAGAACGGATAGAAATATTGAGATGCTGTTTTTACTGAAATTTCAGCAATTTAATGTAGCTTATAGCATTATAAAATAAATAGCACCGTTCTATTTGAATTTTTTTGGAATTCGGCAAATGCGTGACCACCACAAACGGTTCGGGAGATATTAAAATTTACAAAAATTGAAACATTCCTTGGCTCCCTCATCCTTTCTTATTATTTCTTATTATACGAAAAAAGTCATCTTTAAACAAACTAATACAACAACATTAGCTCAGCTTTCAAAGTTATACGCACGCACACACGCAATTTTCTGAGATACATAATACAGTAATCCCTCCATTTACGCGAATTCACTTTAACGCGGTTGAAAATTTCTTAATTTTAATTTAATATAAATGTTCTATTGCATTGATGGCGGTTTGTGATGATTCCGCGCGTAGTTTTTGCAACATGTGCACGAATAACACCCTATCTTCCTAAAAGTTAGGTATGTGTGTATTTAAACATTCAGGTTCATTCGCATTCACACAAGTTCCATTTACGCGATTTTCATTTACGCGCTATTTTCATGGAACCAATTACCCGCGTAAATAGAGGGATTGCTGTACTCATTTTATAATTGAAAATAACAGACACGCCCCCTAGCGGTAACATTTCGAACTTTATACCTATAATTTCCGGATAGTTCTGGTAGCCACATTAGTTATGCAATTTTTTTCCCCGAACCTCTACGCCTAGCAGTTACCGACATACAGCCGATCGCCATCCTTACTGAATCGCCCGGTACATACATACATACATATTATAATATAATACATATATTTATTATTAAGATAACTCTACTACCTGAACTCAATTACCCGCTATACCGAGAACGCCCGACTCGAATAGCCTTGGCAGCAGCAGGGGAAGATAATATTGATATATACTTGTCTAAAGGGGGAGACATAAATCTTTTGGGCCACTGTACATGCTTATTAAATTTCACTATAGCACGTGAAAAATTGATGATTTCAAAATATTCCTTCTAATTATACTATCACGCTTTGAACGTTTGCAATATTGAAATAAACGTTACTTTTATCCATTATTAAATAGGTATACAAGAAAAAAAAACTATAAAATACGGAATTCGATTTAATTTTGTTTAATCCCGTTCCGGTGTTCCTTCACGACCATTCTTTGAAGAAACTTCCGTTTTGGAGCCAAATATTTTACCCAACTATGGAATAGTCTGTGTCTATCAGCACAATACCTACAATGCATGCATTCAGTTCACTACTTTACTAATCTGTATCTACTGGTGACTTACTGATGTGCTGACTGAACACGACTATTGAACATCGTTGAAATGATCATTCGTAGTGACAGGTGTCTTTAACATAAGAGAGGTTAAATTACATGTAGTCAAATGCGAAATATTGAGATTGTGGTAGTAAATTTTTTTAAAAATCTACGACCCGCGTTATTAGCAAAAACATTAATGCATTTTGTATATAAGGTATTCAAAGTGTTGAGACGTGTAATTGTAGAGTTGGTCCTAAGACAAAAGCGTCAAAGACTGGAGTAGTAGGCGGTCTAGTACATCAATTATTATTATTAAATTACATTTTTACATAAAAACTCTTCTAAGAATTAACTGAAATTTCTTGTGTATATTTAGCAAATAATATACTGGATGTTCAAAATCAGCCTACACTTTTTAGCAACGTGAAAACAGAGATGTATATACTATTATAAATGAAACACAATATAATTTTGTGAAATATATACCATTTTATACATTTATTATTTCTTAGAAATTGAAATGTGCATTTTCTTTGTTTCAGCTGCCAACCCTTGGTACATATAGTGAAAAGGTAAGTGGCACAAAAACATAATATATACTAAGATACAGACAAGGAGTCTTTGCCGTTGGAACTCAATACCAAAATAAAGGAATATCGGGGAATCTAGTTTTCTATTTTTTTGGCCAATATTTCGGACTGTATTCAGTGCTTCATCCGGGCACACTACAGGACCAACTATGGTCAATGCATTAAAATATTAGTTTAACATTGTTACTTACAATTCTTAAACTCAGTGAGAGACTACATTATATCACATATTTTTCTTTCACTGAGTTTGAAAATTGTACGTAAGATTACAAAGAAAATAACACGAAGTAGTACTTTCTATTTGTGTTTATGAAGTAAGTGCGTTTAAATCAACAAAAAGCTGCCCCTCTTTTTTAATAATTTTGATACGACTGTAAGACCCTATATACTATTTTTTCTTTGTGATGGTATTTGAAACTTACGTCTTTCACTTCAGAGCCTCCATAAATACAAACAAAATGTAGCCTTTACATGTACCTAATCATCGACTAATGATTCACGTTACTTTGTGTGAGATTGGAGTTGTTGACTGCCAGTTAACGTTAGGCCAGTGATTAGGCGTAAGCCGAAAGGTACCTTGAAACTGGACAATAATAGGGATCGTCGGAAAATATAGTGGATTTATTTTGATTTCCTTACTTTTCCTATATATTTGTATATGTACACTACCATCCAAAAATGAGGGATCAGTAGAAGAAAAATGATACAACGCAACATAATAAATTAGTCGATGCATATATTAAAAAAATTACATAACTCTAACAAAACAAAGTTGAATTCTAAAAAAATAAAGTAATATTTACAAATTCTAAGCCATATAATATTTACTAAAAAAAATAAAATTATTTTAATTCATTATCAGAAAAATATCCACCGCCACACTTAATAACTGCTTTACATATTTTGGGCATTCTTAATACAAGTCGTTGTAGTGTCTCTACTGGAATTGCGTTCCATGCCTCTTGGAGATGTTCCCAAAGCTGTTGTTGTGACCGTGGACAATGTTCCCTCACCCATCCACCTCATCCCAGATCAGCTCAATAGGATTGAGGTCTGGCGATTGTAGAGGCCAAATCATGTTAACAAGTATTACATCTGCTTCTTTTTGCTGCAAATAGTTTCTACAAAGTCGAGCAGAGTGCTTTGGGTCATTATCTTGCTGAAAATGAAACCCTTCTCCAATCAATCGCAACCCCGAAGGTATAGCATGTTCTTCTTAAATAACCTTGTACCGCTCTTTTGTTAATATTGCGTTGATTCGATGCAGATTTCTAACACCGTCGAAGGAAAATGCTCTCCATACTAGCAGTGAACCTCCTCCATGCTTTACGATAGCCACAACACAATCATCGCGCATTGTTTCACCTCGTCTGCGTCGAACGTAAACACTCCGATTACTGCCAAAAATTTGAAATTTTGACTCATCATTCCATAACACTTTTTTCCACATATCGATGTTCCAATTTTGATGCTCTTTAGTCCATTGCAACCGTTTCTGACGGTTTTGTGGTCTCAGTAACGGTTTGCGAGCAGCAATGCGTCCCTGTAACCCTGTTTTTGTTAAGCGCCTCTTTACCGTAGTAAGGGACATCAGCGTTTCGCGGCTTTCAATGAGTTGAGCTCGAATCTGTGGAGCTGTTAGGGTCGGTTTCTTTTGGATATTACTTCCAATTGGAGGATATTATTGAAAATAATATAAAATGCATAGCGAAAAGTATCGACTATGTTTTACAGTTGAGTACGTATAGTTTTCAATCGTTACATTTGCTACACAAAAATCCGGGAGAAGTGAGTGCATAACCAAATTGCTTATCCCACCGTAGTCTTCATTTCCGATCGTTAGCTGTACTAATTCACAGTGTATTTGAGGTTTAAATACATAGACGCATATACCATTGTTTACTTTCCGATCTGTTGTCAATATTAGCAACTACATTTATGTTTTGTATTCCTATCTTCATTTTTTTTCCCGAAAATCGTGGATAAAAACAAAACAAAAAACAGAGAGCGAGGTTCCGTAAAAACATAAAAAAATGGAGCAGGGATGTCAGGAAAGGATAAATACAAACATGATGACCTATTACATTTGATGCTTAAACAGAAATATCTCGGCGTCTGTGCACCAAAGAAAAACGATTCAAGGGTCTTGCGAAATGGAGACAACAATCTTATCAATGAAAGATTCACAAATTCCGATTAATAGTATATGTAGTATGTAACTAATGTTATTGTTGGTCTAGTTTTTTGTTTCTGTCCTTCTCCTGAACAAATCAGTACGCTCTTTTCAGCGATGTACGAGTATGTATGTATGTAATGTTGTTATGATGATTTTCTTTGTATTCTAATTATTGTTATAAGATGCGGAATAATTTTTATAAAAATTGTTCATGGAAAGTTGCACGTTTTATATTTTAATTTCCGAATTTTCAAAAACTAAATCATGAAAATATTCTACAGAGAAGACTTTGTAATCCAGAGTTTTTGTTTTGTTCGTGAAACGTAGATTAATACTTTAATTGGCATTAATTAATGCTTTATATTATCTGTACCACGTAATGCTTAGTTATGCCAAGTTATACAATTTTGATACATGTATGTATACCCTTTGGTGGCGCTCTCTCTTGTGATAACACCAATTACGTATAGTATAAGCGTAACAATTGTTTCTCGGCGTTATCACATTCTTTTCGTATGATAAAGTGCATTGCTCCGGTCTATATCTACAGGCATTGTGATTATTTGAATTCTTTTGTGAGGTTTTGTTGAATCGTTCATAGACGACGGCTGACCTTAATAGAAACTGATAAACGTCTAATGATTTTGATTTTACTATCAGTAGCACCAATTTTTATTTGTTTTGTTAATATTAATCATCTCGTCGTATTTCGTATTTAACCCAATTGATATCGAATTGCAATTGGTTCACTCGCATATGGTTTTAAATATTTTTATAGTTTTACAGTACTGTAAATAAATTATCTACGTATTATAGTTTAACATATGCTTTCTCTTTAACTAGTGTGATGGTATGTTGTTTTGATGCATCTGCAAAGATTAGCTAATGAGGACACATCATTATCACAGCAGAACTTTAATACTGTTTATGCTTGTTAGATTAAAATAACGGTTTGGTGTCGTCCTAAAAACGGAAGATGTCTATATCCTTATTTATGTATGCAATCATTTCTGCAAAATATATCCATGTGTTTATATACATATGAAAAAAAAAGAAGTCAAATAATATTAAATATGTGGTTTATTACGTACTGTAGTAACAAAATTAATAATGTGTGTAATAATGTAAAAAATAGTAGATTGTTGTATTAGGATTAAAAATGTCTCTTTTTTCGAGGAGTACAAATGACATTTTTAATCCGAATGGAACATGCTATTTTTTCTCCAACCGAAATCATGGATTGCGATAATAAAACGAAGTAGGTAAGTAAATTATATCGACGTTGTCATGGATATGTTGTCAAACATTAGTCATACATTAGTTGTCATTTCGTTCATTTGTGATTATTAGTGGTCCAATTTGAATACTTTTTTATCCTAGGATTAAAAATAGCCACTTTTACTTACTAATAGGAGTAAAAGTGAATATTTTTGTTGCTTAGATACCACTTTTTTGGATCAGTATGGAAAATGATAACCTTAGATACTCTTGACAGTCAAAATATGTCATACTTTTTTTACGGTTCGAGAAAAAGTATTTTTTGCTTACACAATTACATATAATAGTACTTGAAAGATTTCTCCTATTGTGTATTATATATTATACTGTGTTATTATTTTGATGAAATATCGAAAAGTTAATTTAGATAATTTGAAGAATGTAAATTTTAAGTTACGCACTTAGTAACACTTATGTCTAATATTAGGGAATATAATATACTGAGTGTCCTAGTTTGAATGTCCACTTATCTCTTTGTTATTTATGAAAATATAAAATTAATGTTTGATATATCTTTGTTAGTGAAATTTTACTAATCTACCACGACGAAACTAGCTGGCTCTCTCCTTTAATCGTAACCATTCATATGTTCGAAAAGGAATAAAAATTCGTTGTACCTTATTATCTATATACTTGCGGATACTTCTCTTAGACTAAGTTCCAAAGTTTACTCAGCGATAAGAAAATAAACACTTCAATGTGGTGAAATATCAACAAATCACTTTTTTCAATGTTGATGTCGAAAGTACTTCACAGAGTGAACACACAATTCAGCTAAATGATCCACAAACAAAGCCTACTGTATATCTTTATTATACAACTTCTTCTTTCATAATAGTCAGATGTCAGAAAAATCTAGCAGCTTTTAAACGAAGTTGTTAGGTCTGAACTTCTCGGAACTCAAATATTTATTTTGAACAACTTATTTCTTAGTTAATACGCTTTCTTCAAGATATTTTTCAGTGAGTGTTACTGTAATAAACTAACAAAATGTGCTCAGTCCCCATATCAAAGCAAATACATAAGTACCTATATTGAAAATATTTTAAGTGCTCGACATTTAAAAAATTTATTACTTCTAACACTTATTGAAAAACCTCATAAAAGGCAAAGCTTATTTTGATGACACAGTTTTTGTGTGAATAAAATAGCATAAGGAGCTTCCTTAAACATGAGACCTTGCAATTCAATGTGACAGTCAGTCATACTACGACCTCCATCTGTACATAAGCCTATAAAATTAATGTTTTCTTCCATAAAGACTAATATTTCAAAGAGGTCTCCTGCTTCTGTCCTAATAGTTATTTTCCTGCAGACAATATCTCCTGAAATTCATTATTTATAAAATGCATGTAAGAAACGAACTGCGCATCGTTTTCATTGTCTGTAGCTTTATCGAACTGAAGAGCGAAACTACCTTCCACTTTTTCCAGTAACTAAACAGCACATATTACATATCGAGTATTTAACCATAAACAGTGTTGTTTGATAAAGACACACTTGCCAGTAGTTGACAGACTAGACTCACCTAATATAATAGATATTCAAACTAGAGCTGGTCTTTACTACATGGTAGGCAACTTGGTAACGCGAACGAAGGCCGTGTGTAGGAAGCGTAGGTTGTTTACTGACAGTTATTTCTACAGTAATTTCAAAATTGAAGTAACTGTCGTCATATGTCCAGCATTGTTCTATACACGTCTTTAAAACTGCATGACACGTTTGAAATATTTTGTTTTTAGTTACCTGCATTTAAAAATTCATCCCTACTGCCACATTGATTAAAAACTATATGCATTCGATAAAAGTAAACTTAATTTTTTTTAATGTGTGGTGGGTGCTTAGTTGCAGTGTCTCCATAAGCTGTATCGCTTGTCTGGCTATCACTGCAACTCTCGCGGTGTAGTTTTGTGTGTGTAAGTTGTGTTTACGGCCTTTTATGATGCTGCGCTGTTAATCACGAATAATAATACTAATAATAATAATAATAATTAATTGATACTGGATTGACACAAATGCTAGACATACCATTTTTTTCAAATTAAATGCAAATTTTTGACCGAGCAATTTATTAGGAAATAAAGCGTTTGCTTTAACACGAACTTTATTTATCTGAAAAATTGTACTACTTTGATGAACATATTCAGAATAAGTAAATTCGATTGAAATCAAAGCTTTTATTTACTAAATACACATTTTCCGCTGAAAAATTCGCATTTAATTTGTGAAAGGTAGTACACATGTTGTTACATAGTACGA
The DNA here is from genome assembly GCA_023690525.1 of Holotrichia oblita. Lineage (NCBI taxonomy): Eukaryota > Metazoa > Arthropoda > Insecta > Coleoptera > Scarabaeidae > Holotrichia > Holotrichia oblita. The sequence goes on along the minus strand of CM043015.1, from coordinate 107,144,016 downwards.
TTCGACCGCTGTCTACCACATTGTAAGTATAACAACACTTGCTTGCCGGGCTTGCTAGATAACCGTGAAGTATGTATGTATGAGATGTATACACATACACCTAAGTTACGTTTTCCTTATTGTTTGGTCCCGATTTAGTTGATTTACCTGTCATGTATGCAATTTAAAAATGCAAAAATTCCATGTCAGTTGTACATTAACAAATAAATAAATTGTTTTTCTATTGTTCAAGTAATAAATTATTGTACAAATAACTCGCGAAACAACATAATTTTAGTGATTCGATGACAAATACCGCAAATGCTCTGGACTTGGCTCGTTAACAGGTGTTTGGAGCATTGTTCTAAAATACGCACGTAAACATTATACGTTTAGACGAGAAAAAAGCATGTGAATGCGTCTATAAATAATTCAGATCTATATCACCCCTTTTATTATCTGTTAGCTCGCTCGTATGTGACTTGTTCGCATGGAAAATATGTAACACTGAATTATGTTAACATCGGCCAGCGTTTTTTTTTTGCATAAATTATGTCGTTGTCCTTGATGCCTCGTGCAATTCACAATTTGCATCAAATATTTGTGATTCCTTCTATGTTTGAGCTTTAATTTCCACGTCCACTCATTTTCTATACGATGAAATTCATGAATCGTCTGATTTAATTTTTTTACTCGCATAAGTACGTACAGTAAAATATCAGTTCACCGAACTGGTAAGAGTAAATTATATGAAATTTATCATATTAAGAATATGATTTAAAGATAAAGTGACGATTTGATACAATATTTGTAAGTAATGTTACTGGAAAATTTTCAAAATAGAAAATGATAATACATAAATGTTGTACACTATGTATCCGGATAAATACTCCGTTACGCAAGACGTACAAAAGTTGTAGTAAATATACAGTTAGTCACAAAATGATTCGGCCTAATATAAGAATGCTTTGTAATTGTATTTAACTTGGCTGGAAATCCATCCAAGATTTGACCCTAAACGCTTTAGGTTTAGGGTTATTGTTTTGGTAATAAACAAATGTATTACCCAACACCTAGTTTTTCTGCGCTTTTCCTCAAGTTATTTTTTAAAATATCCAAATAAATGAATTATGTGGCATACGCCACTTGTATGTTTAGTGATAATATAATAAGACGGACTTACATTAACTTTCTTTTCTCTCTCTCTTGTTTTTTTATATGCCTTTTTTGTTTGTCTTCTGTCTGTGTTTGTGGATGATTAAGTTGCTGGGGTTGCCTGTTGATGTACTATATACTACTTTATATTCTCTCATATAATGGTTACATTTCTTGTGCATCAATAAAGTCTATTATTATTAAATAAGAAATTTTTGCCGTTACACCTGTGCAATACTATACTAATTCTTCCTAATGTGTGTTTCATTTCTGTAAATGTTGTTGCTTCTATTGTCCTTTTTCACCAATGTGAAATGAATAGTAAAAATGTTTCAGATTTAACATTTCGTGTAATGGCATTTATTGTGAAGAGCCTATTCACTGCACTGACGTAATGATTAATATTATGATGTTTGCAGATATTTATTGCGTTTAAATACAATATGATTAATTTGCGTAGGTGTGACTTCTGCAATCAATATGATTCTCTGATATACTACGGAACATATAATAGTAAAAGTTTTATTTATAGATAGTAATAAAAGTAAGTAATTTGAATGCCGGAAGATGATTTATTATTATCTTTTCGTGTATATTAATGAACGCATATTTTAGTATATATCTAATTGTTAGATGTCCTCGAACCAATAATAAAAACAAAGAAGTTATGAAAATACGTACTTTCTATATTTCTCAAGGAGTTGAAAGGGCAAGGTTAATGTAAAAATGTACAGTATAGAATCCTAAACGGTGACCTACGAAGTAAGAAATCAAAGCATGAACTATTAGTATGCGGTCTACACGCAGAGAAATATTATCTTGAGTTAAGACAGACTGTTTCAGTTCAAAACAATCCCGTATTTGTATATCCGCAAAACTATAGTGTTATCACAAGAATACTATTTTCTAAGGAAATTGTTGTGACGCAAAGCAACAGGAGCTACTAAATATATTACTGCGATTTAGGACGTACAATATTGTATTAGCTGCAGATATTGAGAAAATGTATCGACAGGTATTAATAAATCCAAATCAAAGAAATTATCAACGTATTGTATGGCGTGAAAATCCAGCTGATGAATTGCAACAATTTGTGCTGAATACAGTTACGTATGGTACGACAGCAGCTCCGTATTTAGCAATTAGGTCTTTGCAAGAAGTTGCCCATCAAAATTGTGAGCAACATCCTGAATTATCTCGGGTTATACTGGAAGATTTCTACGTTGATGATCTCTTAACAGGAACGCACACTGCGGCTGAAGCTATTGAGTTGTATGAAGGAGCAACCGATTTGCTAAAATCGGCAGCATTTACTTTGAGAAAATGGATATCCAACAACGATGAAATAAATCAAAGATTTAATGTAGATGTTCGAGACCAAACATTGAATTTAGGAGGAAATGAATACAAAAGATTGTTAGGTTTAATGTGGAATCCGCGATTAGATATATTATTTTATGATATCGAGGATGTAATAGAAACGGTAGATGAAACTAAACGCGAAATGTTAGCTTCTATTTCAAAAATATTTGATCCATTAGGTATATTAGGCCCATGTGTCATACGTGCAAAAATGTTACTTCAAGATTTATGGATGCATAAATTAGGTTGGGACGAAGAATTACCGAAAGGATTGAAGAATAAATGGAATGAACTAAAGGGAGATTTAAAACATCTAAAGAAAAGTGAAATTCCAAGACTAGTAGTAAGAAACACTTGCAAAATATTAGAACTACATGCATTTTGTGACGCATCGGAAGCAGGTTACGGTGCATGCGTTTACTTAAGATCAGTAGATACTGATGATATTTATACAAGATTATTGTGTGCAAAATCCAGAGTAGCACCAATTAAGAAACATACAATTCCTAGACTTGAATTATGCGGAGCATTATTGTGTGCGCGTCTTGTTGTGAGAGTGATGTCTTCTTTAAATGTGAAAATTAGAGAGTGTATATTTTGGTGTGATTCTACTATAGTGTTATGCTGGTTAAGAATGAGTGCAACGAATTTGAAAACATTTGTCGCCAATAGAGTTGCAGAGATTCAGCAAACAACTGACGTAAATAAATGGTATCATGTTAGTACTATAGACAATCCAGCAGATTTAATATCACGTGGAATAGGTGCTAAAGGTATTACAAACTCTATTTGGTGGAACGGGCCGAAATGGTTATCATTATCAAGGGACAATTGGATCTTATCCACGTATCAAAAAACGCATCAAGATGTTCCTGATGTAAGGGTCACAGCACTTCCAACAAATTCTAAAACAGATGTATTTCCTTTTTATTATACATCATCATTATGTAAACTACAGCGCATTACAAGTTGGTGTCTGCGCTTCATTTATAATTGCAGGAAAAATACGACTAATCGCCATGAAAGATATTTAACTAGTGTAGATCTAAAATTATCAATTAATAAGCTAGTAGAATTATCACAAAGGGAATGTTTCTCGAGTGAGTTAAAATACATAAACAGTGGAAAGGGTTCTGTACCGCATGGTAACTTTACATATCTATCACCCTTTGTAGATAAGGGAAATTTGCTAAGAGTTGGCGGGCGACTTAACAATTCAACATTTAATTTTGAAAAGAAACATCCTGTATTGCTGTCAGGCAAACATATATTAGCGAAACTTATTATGCAAAATGAGCATTTAAAATTGTTGCATGCTGGACCGCAACTTATGTTAGCCAATGTGAGGCAAAGATTTTGGATTACAGGTGGTCGAAATTTAGCTAGATCAGTAGCGCATAAATGTGTTAAGTGTTTTAAGGTTCGACCGGTATCATGTGAGCAAATTATGGGTCAATTACCGCGTGAAAGAGTGACATCAATTCATCCATTTTTTGTAGTTGGTGTTGACTTTTACCCTTTTACTATTAAGCGAAATAAAGGCAAATGTAAAACGTTATTAAAATGTTATATTTGTTTATTTGTGTGTTTTGCTACGAAGGCAATCCATTTAGAACCGGTTACAGAACTCAGTACACAGGCATTTGTTGCGACATTTAGACGTTTTATTGCCAGAAGAGGTAAACCTGCTCAAGTTTATTCTGATAATGGTACAAATTTCGTGGGGACAGTCTCTTATTTACGAGAATTAGGTCAATTTCTTACTAAAAATAATAAACGTTTAACTTCATTAATGCTCGAAGAAGGGGTTGAATGGAATTTTATTCCAGCTGCGAGTCCACATTTTGGTGGTTTATGGGAGGCAGGAGTTAAATCAGTGAAATATCATTTAAAAAGGGTATTAGGTAATGCTTCAGTAGTATTTGAAGATTTCTTAACTGTATTAACACAAATAGAATCAATACTTAACTCCCGTCCTCTATGTCCGTTAAGTGATTCACCTAATGACCTTCAACCGCTAACACCTTCTCATTTCCTTATTGGTCGACATTGCACAACTATCGCCGATCCAAATGTCACAGACATTCCTACAAGCAAACTCTCCAGATATCAACATCTCCAAAAAATTCAACAATACTTTTGGAAACGTTGGTCTGTTGAATATATCACTCAACTGCAAGGGACATCCAAATGGCGCAAGGAACAAAAAAATGTGCAGATTGGAACTTTGATTATCTTAAAGGAAAGCAACTTACCACCACTTCAATGGAAAATGGGTCGTATCATAGCCGTACATCCAGGAGGTGACGGTGTAGTGAGAGTGGTTACAATAAAGACACAAGGTGGTGTGTTCAAAAGAGCAATTACAAAAATGTGTGTGTTACCTGTGTCTGAAAATGACTGCAATGCGCAGATATAGTGTTATTTAGAATTACAGCTGACTTTTCTTTTAAATTATTATATATTTAAGTTTTGTATAACATGTTGTGCGGTATCTGAGGAGGGTCAAGGGCATCACCAAAAAAGATAAAATTCGGAACGACATAATAAGGGAAGAGCTGCAGGTGGAATCTATCCTAAGCATAATAGAAAGGAATCAATTACGCTGGTTTGGACATCTTATAAGAATGGGTAATAGCAGAATGGCGAAAAATATATGGGAGACAAGAGTCCAAGCAAGAAGAAACAGAGGAAGACCGCCCAAGACATGGAATGGGGCTTTGCATGAGCTGTTGGAAAGAAGAGATGTAGGTTGGTGCGAAGCGGTGGCAATGGCCAGAGACAAAAAACAGTGGCGCAAATTTGTATATGGAAATTAGATATTGTGTACATCCTTACACCTAGAAATAGGTAGATAGGATTAGGATTATATATATATAACATGTTTTACTTTCATTACTACACTGTTATATAGTTTAGTTGAAAGTGACTTTCAAGGCCGGGAGTATGTTAGGTAGTGCGCAAGTCGCAAATGATATGTAACGCTTGTTCTATGTTTGAGATTGCGCGTGACACAAAAAGTGTGTATGTGTATGCCAAGCAATCGAGAAGAATAAAAATACAAAAAACCATGTACATCTTTTAATTCACACAACAAAATGTTTTCGGTATAATTAGCAATTAACATTTTCTTCTGTCCTCATATTAAACGGTTTGTTTTTAATTTAAATAACTGATTTCGTAAATGAATTAGGTACTTATTTATTCAAAATCGCTTTTAAAACTACTGAAATTGAGAAAGAAATTGGGATCTCTATTTAACTACATTCAAGATTTCATTATCATTGAGAATTCTGAATCATACTTATTTCGAAACAATTTCGAAAAAGTACATATGATGAGGACAGATGTTAGAAGGAACACATTTTTACTGCAGTGGCGTTTGTTCTTTTAATATTGGATAAGAAGTTTTGTTTCAATATTTATTTCGCTAAATAAACTCAAAAGACAAAGATTCGACTGTACTTATGTAGAATGAAAACGAATTATGAAAAAGTACAAAACATAAAATACGGTTTAAAGAGAAATGTAAAACAAGAATGGAACAAGAGAGGAGGAGAATACGTTTCGCCTGTTTTGTAAGTTTTCTTCATGCGAAGTTCTTCACTGGATCTCTTGGTGCAGAAGTAGAACACTAAACACTTTAAGTGGGTTAAAGTGTTTAGTGTAAAGTTTTCTTCATGCGAAATAGAAGAAGTGTAAGTATGTAATTTCAATCAAATGTTGCTAAATATACAGTTTTACAAGTTTGACCACTACCTTGTTGTTTTATTTATGAACATATATGGATAATGCTCTATTTTCCTGTTTTTTTTTTTATTACTATTGTTAACCAATATTTTAATTATAGTAGTCTTATCAAGTATAAGTACATACATAGTTAGCAAGGATACTTCTTAATTTCACTTGTTCAATAAACTATGTATTGTTAGTAGGTAAAATTTGGTCATGACACTGTATTTTATTAAGAGTCTGTTACTGTTAACTTACACGTCTTCGTGTGAATACATATCTATGTGTGTGGTTCTATGGATGGATGGATGTGTGCCTGTACTGTAATTGCACTTGTGTATGTTGATATATTATGAGTAGGCTGTGTTTTATAAAGTTTATCAAAATATAATTATCCGATTTAGTTTATATTAACTCTTAAGTGTAGCCTACTAATGGTTGCTAATTAGAGAAAAATTGTTTTTAACTTAAACGAAAAGGTTATCGGAAACGTTTAATAATAATAATAGATAGTAGTGTAATATTTATGCATATGTATTCGAAAGCTTGCAAATGTGACTAATAAACAAGTTACGATATTTCGGTGATAAATTTTTCAGTATGGTATGTATTAGTGAAACCAATATGTAATTTCGAACCGTGCGAGCGTTCAATTTATTTATTTTTAATATACATGTTTAATGAATTCAACGAGAATATTTAATTTTTAAACGAGGTAATTTAAATATTACATCTTGTAACGATGACTTTTATTCAAATTTATGTAGGCGATAGTGAAAACGATATGTAGATATTCGGTTTTGAATTATGATAATTGATACACAGGACAATCGTTAAGCGAGCGGCATCAGCATATAATCGATTAAAAACTGATATACTTTATAGCTGTGCAATATTGAAAATTTTCGTATATACTACAACCGTGTTTCCTATATATCACTATATACGCCATTTAGTTTCAAGTTTAGTCAATTTAATTTCTCACTAGTTTATAATTTATAGACATTGTCGGTTTATTCTGTGTGTATCTGTAAAAGAAATGAATAAACTTGTTCTATTATGTATCTAGTGAGGAAAAAGAGTATTCATTTATTTATTTATCGTAACACACACAGGAATATATCCTAGTTACATGTTTTATTATTTAATACAAATATCTAACTTATATAGAGCATATAGAACAAGAAATAAGAGCTAATTGTAAATTGAAACTAAAAGATTACAAAACTAAAATACAAAACAGAGACGTTAGAGAGCAGCCAACCGAGAATAAAATAGATATAAAATAGCAAATGAAGTAGCAAATGAAACGTAAATTATGAATGGAAATATACAGATTGCCCGTTTTTCGAGCGCAAGCATGGGGAACTCGGTTATTATAAGAGATAGGAGATCGGTTAAATTAGGGCAAAGTTGAACATTTGGGAGAGAAAAAATATGCTGCCGAGAAACTTTCATGTATTGGTGAGATTTTTGGAAAAAAGTGATATTTTAAACTTTTGTTTTAACGTTGCATATCGAAAACCGATAAACGTAGACGTTTCTAATTCAGACATTATTAAGGCACTTTTTTACAAGAAACACAAATGTGCCATGCATTTTTTTTCAAGACGTTCTATGTAGATTCAAAAGTTACGGTAGTCAACATTATTTTTCTTATGGGCACCATATTGGATTTTTACATTTTTGACTAAAGCTCTTTTTTCTGATTACGATGATGTATCACACGATATGGTCCAGTTTAACAATTTTATCAAAATAACAAGAAAACCGATTTTGAGAAAAAAGCCTTGGAAACCATTTCCATACTTGTGTTTAACAATTGCATTTGTGACAGTTCGATTAAGTTTAAAATTTCAACGTTCACAAAATTTATCCAGAAAATGATGATTTTAATAAACAAATAAAACAAAATAACATTACAATAGGTACTCGAAGGTTTCACCATCTACTTCTGAACACAATTCTACGCGTCTCGTTAAATGTTGTACAGCTCTTGAAATATTCCTTCTTCTTATTTTAGTCATTAAAGTGGTAATTGTCTTTCTTCGCGGCTCATGAACATCAGCAGGCACTGTTTTATAAATAAGATCTTTCATAGTTCCCCATAAATAAGAATCCAACGGGAAAGATCAGGTGAGCGCGCTGGCCAACGAATGTCCCCATTGTTTGAAATTACTTTTCGAGGAAATAGTTCAGACAAATAATCACTTACTCTCCTATAGATATGCGGCGGAGCACCGTCCTGGTGAAACCAAAGGTTATTCAATCGGTTGAGGCAAATGTTATTGTCGATATAATCCGTAAGATATGTCCTTAAAAAGTATAAATAGCCATCTGTAGTCAAAGTCTCTTCATAACAGACCGACCCATACATTTAGCCCGAACTGTACTTGTGGTCGATGTCATTCATGTACATTAGGATTTTCAATGGATCAGACATGTTCATTGTGTCGATTAAACATGCCTAAGATTGAAAACTTACACTCATCCATAAACATTACGTTAGCAAGGAAATTAGGATTTTGTTCCAACTGATCCATAAAACTCCTACAAAACGTTACCCGTCTATCGCTATCTCCAGGATGCAGAACTTGGGTGACGTGTTTTTTAAATGGATGTTTCTTTAGTACTCTCCATACCTTCTGGCGCGTTATGTTTAGATCTGCTGCAATGGCTCGTGTGGAGGTAGAAGGATTTTCTTGAACCTAAAGAAAAATTTATTTCATTGATATGATTTATTTTGTACGAGGTTCTTTAGAATTCTCTTACTCTTTGTAAAATATCCACTTCATTGTCATGCGGCGGTCTAGCATCATATTTTCTAGGCTTACAAAAACAACCAAAATCGTCTAAATTTCGGTGAAGTAACAGAAAATAGGTTTGAGCTGGTTGTTGCCTTTCTGGATACCACTGAAGATATGTTTCTGAAGTAACTTGTACATACATTTCAATGTGAAACGTAATAAATCTCTAGCATATCTCGTTTTTCTTCACATGAAAACGGCATTTTGTTGAAAAAGTTGTTAAATGTAAGTGACAACAAGCAAAACTTAATCGAACTATCACAAATGCATTTGTTAAACACAAGTATGGATATTATTTCCAAGGCATGCTTCTCAAAATCGGCTTTTTTATTATTTTGATAAAATTATGAAACTGGACCATATCGTGTGATACATCATCGTAATCAGAAAAAAGAACTTTACTCAAAAATGTAAAAATCCAATATGGTGCCCATAAGAAAAAACAAAGTTGACTACCGTAGGTTAAGTTAGGTTAGGTTAGGAGTGGGGTGGCATGCGAGCCTGTTTCACCGCGACCTTTACAGGTCTACTGTGATCCTTCGCATGATGTTCACGCGATTTTCGTCTCTATTGCGTAGAGTAAAGATTCATAACTTTGAAACCACTGCAGATAATTAATTGAAATTTTGGATTTTGGATGATCAAATCATACTCTTTCTTTTGGTGATATAAATTTAATTCAACTTTCACCACAAAGGACAGGTGAATTTTTACATGCGTACTTCAATGCTTGTAACTTTGTTCGTAATTAACTTATCAAGAGAAATATTCCACATTTAAGCTGTTCACCAGCCAATGTTGATAACAAAGGCACTAGTTTATTATCTTTCCATACTACAGACGATATCTCTACTTATATGTAGCGAACTGGGCAAAATATGAAAAATTGGTAGATTTACTGGTCAAAAACACGCATAACCACTGCTTGCTTCAATTGCAGAAGGCTTAACTGTGTTAATTAAAGTTATAATAGTTCAAAACTGCCCTGTACTCTCTATTTTGAAACGGTTTCCTAACTTATCAGAAAAATATGCTTCGTATGGATTTAGTTTTGAATATAAACATAAATCAAATACAACTTACTCTAAGTTCAAATATACAGAACATTCCAATGAAAACGATCTACCTTAAATAAGTCGAAAACGTTAAGAAATATGAATAAACATCGAGACGCGTCAATTTTTGTTTGAAGGAGTAAACTCTTTCGTCAATAAGGCAAAATCATGTCTTACCCGTCCGTGTAACCTCCCCAACATCGAACATTAAAATTCCAAATAGCACTACGTCATATTACATTTTTTGATTTTACATTCTATGTATTTGCAACAACTCATGTATAACAGCCTATACCTACCTATCCTTAACACTTTATCTTTTAAAATTTCAAGGACTATTTTCTGTTTTCCATCATAAAGATATAGAAAAATATGGGCTAATTATTTCCTAAAATTTACAGAATGGAATATTGTTATGTACTTACATATACATAATGTAGCAATCTACATAAACTTATGATAAATTTTGAAAATTTATATATTAATCAAATTATAGGTGAATTCGACATTTTTATTTTTTACATAATTAATATTCTAATATATTTAACTAAATAACACAGTAAAATCACTACAAGAGGTTAATTATAAAAAAGATATCGATACACTACGACTATCAGTTTTACGAACTACAATGGAATTATACAAATACTATCTATCAAAACAAATAATATAACTGTAGAAACATTCTTTGTGTTCGGGTTAGTATTGCTGACTGGTAATTAGGAAGAGACAATAGACAGGTCGAAGAAAATATCTTGGAAAAGCGCATTGTTAATTATTGCGTAGAAAATCTATTTCATAAGTCTTCTGTATTAAAACCTAGTAAAGGTTTATTTTTATTTTATAAATTAGCAAATTTATTTGCTTTCTTGTCAAACTTACAGAAACCAACTATGTATTTACATATACATACCTATACGACCATTAATGTTCTAATATATCGATATACATAATATGTATATGTATGTAATTTGTTGGGAAAATACACATGCTTCTAGTTTCTGTATAACCTAATGCAATTTTCATGAGTATAAGTACATGATGCAATATAGAATATTGTTACATAAGCTGGAAAATGACATATTGATTATTAGAGAGTTACTAAATATACATTACCGTGTTATCAACTTCTCAACTTACCAATAACACTGCATAATCCTTCAGTTACACATACATATGTATGTATTGTATATAGATGTTTGTATACGTCTACATAACCATATTGACGTTTACATGTTTTCAAATTGACTGTACCTCATATGTTAAATCGAATCAGATAGAAATAATGATGTTAACAATATATTTGAACGAACATTGTGTGTCGTGGAGATAGCAGCTACTTGTTTTATTGTATGTTGTATATACATAATTGTGATAAAACTGCGTAATTATGTTGTTATAATTATTGGTGAAATTGCAAACAGACCAAATTAACCTCATTGCTCTTTCATAATGTGCGACTGTATTAAAGTATTTGTTGTTAAGACTTTATTAGATGTGGTAACTGTTTTACGTAATATTTTTTCGAGGAAGTCTGAATCAGTAAAGCTTTGTTACAAAGTTAATGTTATTAATAGCTTCGATATTTATGCATAAACATGGTAATCTGTGGATAATTATTTAATTATGTTTGAGTGTATGTCTTATTCCTTCTAGTACCAATAATCTCCTAATCTGTGGTTTATAGATCCCTTGATTACATTTTTGAGTTTACTCGTACTTACTCGAGACGTACCTGTCATATTCTCTTTTATAATAATAATAATAGTTCTTTATTGCCTAACAGACATTTCCAATTAGTGGACAAATACATATAATATAAGATGCACAAAGTAATAAATGTACATGTTGTATTAAATTAATTAAAATAATAAAGTTAATTTGAAAGTAAACCCAATAATTATTTAAAGATATCTTCCGGATGACGATCAGCTAGACGGCACATTACAGTCAGTGAGGAACGTTGCAAAACATTCGTTCTTGATGTAGTTGTGGTGAATGTGGACTCGTATCTTGACGATAGCCTAGGAATTCGAAAAGTTAGTTTAGAGCGTAGACTTGTACAGTCTATCTCACCATGAATTAGTTTCCGAATAAATTGTAAACAGAGGTAATTTCCTCTGGCAGAAAGCGATTGCATTTCATTACATCGTAGTAATTCATTTTGACAGATGCCAACCTCAGGATAGACTCCGTCGAGTTTGAACGATAAATATTTTAAGAACCTTCTATGTATTCTATCAAGAGACATGCGTGACAGGCGTATATGGGATACCATATTATGGAAGCATATTCCATCTTACTTAAAACGTATAAAGAGTATAGTGTATTTTCAACAGTTCAATATCTTTAAAATATTTGGAAACACGCATAATAAAGCCTAAAGATTTGCTGGCACAAGAACATACTGAGTCAATATGATCAGTAAAGTTGAGTTTACAATCGAAAATAATACACAAATGCTTAATATTCGACTTTTTTTCAAGAATGTAATCATTCATTGAATAACTTATTATACCAGTATATTAAATTTTTTATTCTCCGAAAAGAGTAAAGGTTATAAAAAAGCTAGAATAATTTATGTATTACAACTCTATTTTTAATTCTGGCAATATATCGAAATGGGTGATGACTACAAACCGGTAAATCCACGGACGAAAGCCGTGCCTACACAATCTTGTGAAAAAGATTGAAAATGCTTTGATCTTTGGCCATTAGTAACTTGCTCAGACGGCTGCACGAAGATAACCTTTACGTCCAAGGCTATGCAGATGACGTGGTCGTCACGATAAGGCACAAGCATGAGAAGGTTATCACTAAACTAATAGAAAATAGCATTGGAGAAGGATAAGTATCAATCCAAGCAAAACAATAGTTCCTCTGTTTATCAGAAGGAGGAAGTATTGTTTGAATGCACTACTCTTAAACGGGGAAGAACTAGTGTATTCCATCGATGCTAAATGTGCGGGAGTAATTTTTGATCAAAATTTGAGCAGGAACAATTACTTAAACAGAGTTCTCAACAAAAAACTACAATTGCTTGCTGGATATGCCAAAGACTCTTTCCAAAAATCTTGAGGCTCAAAACAAAAATGATGTGCTAGTTATATGAAATGGTATTGGTAAGTTTTTCAACTTAATTGGCGCCGTTATACTTTGGCAGTTTGGTGGCTTATTTTCTAGGAATCACAGGACTAACAGGCATGTACGCCACTGAGAAATATGGTTTTGGAGAATCAAAATTTGCAAATGGATCAATTGTTCGGTACACATATAGATCCAAGACGAATATAGAGGTGGAGTTGGACTTCATTGTCAGAAACCCAATCTCTCAAAAGCCTTAAAGTTATCCCTTATGATATTTTAGGTGACATTTCGAGATCTATTATGGATCTACATGAACTTGAAAAACAGGGAGCCCGTATAAAATTCGTTGGACTTGAACGTTTTTTTTTGCGTTTTCAAAAGCCAACTTAAGAAAGAAGTTGAATAATGTGAGGCGAAGAAAACTCAAATAAACCCAAGCAAAAAATTTCCGTCAAATAAGAACAACAAGCTGCTTGATCTTTAAAACTCAGAGTTATGTGTACTTACTCGTAACTGGACATTTCCCTCCAAGATATCGTATAAAAAAATGTGAAAAGTGTTGAGCATATGTGTAGTTTATGACCGCGAAGCACTAATATGGTAAGGTCTAGAAAAGACGATTGTAACGCCAAACTAAATCAAAGCCAAGGCAGTTAAATCTGGGATTTGTACAAATGTTTTATACGTGTGTACACAATGTAAAGATAACTAAATGTCTGTAACGTATAGACACTTTTCGTAACTATAACGATACTATCAATGCCAAAATTACCTACCACCAGCATATTATTGCAATATACAGCGACTCCTAGCTGTAGTTGCAAAACATGTATCTTATCAGAGTTTTTTTAAGTATTTCTGTATGGATTACGCGTTGGAATTCATTTTGACTAAAGAGTAGTGTCACTCTACTACAGGATATTTCTTATATTAAATCGGATATTATCAACAGAAATGAACGAAAATGGATGGGGTAACAATAATCCACTTGTATTTTTGTATGACCACAATGTCTTCTAAACGGCTACCGAAACCGCAGATATCAGTCAAATTAGCAGGAGTGAGTCAACCAATTAATAATACATTACACGTGCTTTTTTACTGTGTTACTACTTGTTTTTTTTTACACAAGGTCAAGGCTATCTCTATCGAAATATTATTTACATCAACGTCTATTACATATTAAATTTCAATTGTTAATACACGCTTTGATATACTTTTTTGTTTTCAATAAGCGTTTCTATACCAGAATCTAAATATGTATATAAACCAAAATAGAGGAACTAGTATTTTTCCTAATTAGCGTAGTTGTTGAATGTGCTATTCGTTAAGTGTGTGCGAATAAAAAACAGAATTACGTAATCTTTTAATTGTACACTAAACCGAAGTTTATTTTGTCTTAGCTATATATGTAAATGTGAACACGAAAGGTGTTGTTTTTAGCAAATATGTATATACACACATACACTGACGGTATAGTTCGAACGATATCCTGCTTTTTTGTTTTCTTAATATGTATATTTTTGTGATTATGTTTATATTCAAGTGTGAGTTAAATTAGCAGCTTTATTGCTATTAACTCATGAAATTTAAAAACATGCACAGAAGATTCTTTCCCTCATTTTAGTCACTCGTGACTCTGAAGTATAGTAAATTAGAAGTACGAGGATGGAAAAATTTCAAAACAAACATGCATCCACGTGTAGGAGCATGTTTTAAAGGAGGCAAATAGTATTTAGAGGTTGTTAGAATCACTGTATTAGTGGTATAAACACGTCGTTGAGCACTAACAACTGGATAATTAAAAAAGTCTACGTGTTGTTGGTGACGACAAAAAAGAGTTATCAATAATTTCCGCACAGACATACACACGTTAATGTAAATGATTTGTACCATTAGTTATCGAACAATTTAAAATTTTATTCTAGGTATTTTCCCTAAAGAAAGCAAAAATTAATCTAGTAACACTAACCATTCTCGTTAAGTTATAGTTCAACGTAGTACATACATACATAGTACTTTATAAATGCTTGGAAATGTCAAGTGGGTTTGCACAACTTTACACAGTGTATCTCTATGGCCATTTCTTCCGGAAATACCGACAGTAGAAACCAACGTTTTCATTAATTTATGTACGCATTTAGAATGGAATATTGCAGTTTATTTTATTCCTAAGTTCTAGTACTAACTTTAAACGACAATAAACTTAATCCAATTCTCAAACATGCAATGTCATAATTTATATAAAACTGGAAAAACAAGGCCAGTGTCTTGTTTAATGGAAGTAGGTGGCCTATTGGTTGTAGAGTCCAAACGCACTTTAAAGGTGGGTATCCATTTGTTGCATATGGGCGTATCGTATCATCGCTACGTATCAGTGTGGATAGGGAAACGTATCACCGTTGTGTATCAAAATATGATACAAAGATACGGAACGAACCTGATCGCTCAATTGACGGTTTAACGCAGATTCAGCGTTTCTGGATATTGTTCAAGTAAATTCCAGTCATGTCTTATGAAGCGAATATACTTTACAGAGGATTAAATCCAACAAAGGGAAATCTTGCTTTTTATTTGGCTGCCACACTCTCTTGAGATATTCGACTTTAATAATTGGTGAAGAAATTTATGGTAGTTCTCACCCTTTTTTGTGATGGGCTTGAACATGCTATTTTCTCTAAATGTACTCGAAATAGAACAAAAGTTTGTGAGTCTTTCTTCTACAAAATGTTTATTATGTATGGTGATCCACGATGGATGGAATATTAGACGTAGGCGCTTTATTAGCTTATTATTAGTACTTTATTACTTAGAAATTAGTCGAAATTAGCATTTTTTTATACAATAGCCTATATGTTATTACTAATTATTATATATGCTTTGGTTTTTCATGGGCCATAATAATTATTAGAACAAGAATTTTATTTCTATTATATATATTATATATAATAGAAAATTTGTGTGAATACAAACAAATTTTAAAAACTTCAACTTATCTTAAGAACAGAGATTTGCCCAGGCCACTGACTGGGAACGAAGATAATCAAATTAACAATATGAAATACTTTTAACACATATCGACAGGCTTCAATGCGTGGCTACACGACATAAGTTCAAAGAATTTTGGTACAACATAGAATGTAAAGTTATAAATTTGCTAAGATCCATGCTCCTAATCTTGAAGATGGTATGCAGAATGTTGAGTTTTGCAAGATGTTGTTTCTTCGCATCTAGGAGTATAACACATTTTTAAGTAAATTATTTTGGACTGATAAATTTTCAAGTGAAGGTATTTTCAATAGAAGGTATTTTCAATATCTGAAATCGTTTTTAAAATTTTCTGATTGCTAGTGGATAATAAGGTAAGATATGTGATATAAGATCAGAAACTAACTTCTAGAAAGTATTTATAAATTATAAGAACAGTAGCGGAAAATTTATAGACAATCTTACTTCTAGATGGTATGGAAGCGATTGGTATTAATTTACTGGAGCTTCTCTACATTACACGGCTGAATTTAGTGCAGAGCTAGATCTGATTTTTCGTGACTGCAGACGCTTAGGACAGTGGAACTGACGACAGATATTATCGCTATAGATTGTAAATACCAAAACACGGGTAGAATATCGAGTATACAAGCATTTGAAAATTTAAGTTCTGCCGAAATTAGAACTGCCATTATAGATGGTGTAAAGACTGGTATACAATATTGAAATCTTAGATGCCGAACAAACGTTTTGGACATTTACTGAACTATTCTGTTTCGTCTCCTTTACTCTTACTTATTTCTCTGGTTATTATATTCATTTTTGTGCTTATTCTGTAGTGGAGATGAACCAAAATATTTAAAATATTTCTGTATTTCTGGCAATTTTATATTATTCATTTGTAGTAAATGTTAATACATTTTATAAAAATTTGTACAAGCTCTGCTGACTATTCATAAGACAAATGTGTTATTTCATGCTTGTTACAGTAATTGCTAGGGCCTGTTTGTATGAAAAATCAATGATGATGATATTATTAACAAAATTTTATAAATAAATGCCCGTAAGTCTAAATATTTGCTGGTTACGTCAGCTTTCTAAATTAGCGCTGTGTGTTAAAAAATATTAATTTTCGGTCACTTCTTTAAATGACTATGAAACCACCTTTTCCAATCTAGCCTACATGCAATAATTAACATATGGATAAAAAATTAGAGCCCTACAGCTTTTTTCAACTATTAATTATTTCGGAGTAAGACACTGAGAATTTTTATTAGAAACCGATTAAGATATCTATGTATGTACATAAAAATATTTAGAGAATTTTACTAGAAACAAATGCGAATTCTAAAAATAAAAGGATATACAGGATGTGCTATCTAAATAGCAAAGTTTCTAACTCGAACAACCCGTTTATGGCAATATCCAAATTTTCGCTGCGATTCGTTGACCAGTGTTTCATATGAGTCTAATACTT
Source organism: Holotrichia oblita (assembly GCA_023690525.1). Lineage (NCBI taxonomy): Eukaryota > Metazoa > Arthropoda > Insecta > Coleoptera > Scarabaeidae > Holotrichia > Holotrichia oblita. The sequence goes on along the minus strand of CM043015.1, from coordinate 107,126,374 downwards.
GATCTGCCGTGAATCATTCTGTACACAGAGAAAAATATGTAGTAAATAGTATGTTAATTATTCCATTTAGTTCCAATAGCGAATGCTAGCTCGACCGGAGTACTGACGTAGCGAGACGTACCACAAGCGTCACCGCCGAAACTCGAACCCAGACGGTACGCAATGCCAGATGTATACTCAATCGGTCTTAGCTCTGCGACTATCGAGTTGAATACATAATATTTGAAAAAACACGTGCTATGTGCGCCGGGAAGCTCTTATGTATTTTCACTTATTATAGAATTTTGGTTAGTAATTTTGTAATACAGTAGAACCTCGATTATCCGTGCTGGTCGGGACTGAACCAAGCCCGGAAAATCGAAAAGCACGGTTAATCCGCACCTACTTATTTTAGTCAAAAAAGTTATTTTACAAATTATTATGACTTCTTACCGTACTACGAAAAAATATCTAACTTGGAATAAATATAAAATTAAGTTGGAAAAGTTAAGGCAAAGAAAATATCAAAAAAAAACAATATAAAATTCTCAAAAAACATTACACATAACATGTAGATATAAAAAAATCAAAACATGCTTTTCTTATTACAATAATTGCGTAAAAAATTAAATCAAAATTTAATTAAGAAAAATAATCAGTTAATTTCATTTGTTTCTTTTTTCTGAGTAAATTCATTTTTATTTTTTCGAGTTGATCGAAATGCTTCTTCAACTTTCATTGACAATTGAATCGAAGAAAGTTTAGATTTCGAAAAACTTCCAGCGACAAATTTGAAGATAGAGAACTACAGAAGTTTTTGATGAAAAAATTATTTAGAAAAAGTTAAAATTGTAGGAGATATTGCAAAACGATTCAAGGCGTTAACGTGGAAAGCAGTATACGATGTATACGATGATGGTACGGCGAATTGACGTGCACCGTTTGTACTAATTTGCATTCTGCACGGATAATTGAAACCCGGATAATCGAAGCTGTTTGCTAACACGGTTAATCCGCAGCACGGTTAATCCGCACACGGATAATCGAGGTTCTACTGTAGTAATGTTGGCGATTGTTTAGTAGTAGCATCTGAATTGATTATAAAAGTAGTAAGAGTTTTGGCAGCGGAAAATAATGGAAATCCTGTGTTAAGTTAAGTAGGAAATGAAATAGACCTGGTTCCATGACTAGCAGATTATGAATTAGGTGCGTACAATTTTCACAAACTGAAAATCCGCTACTAGTAAAAATATATATATATTGTTTTGTACACTTTTAATACGAATATTTGATCACTACATTACATATAGAAATGTACGGCCTATTTCAATACTAATTCAAACCGATGGTTCACGTTCCATATATAACTCAGCATGTTTTTTCGTTAATGAAATCAATTTTGTACTAGTTTTTAAAGCAAATATCGACCAGACTTTATGCATCGATTTTGCTCCAATAGTTATAATTATTAAACTCAGCAAAGAAGAGGAAGGTTCAGTGCAGTAGGAGGACAATGTGGACAGGCGAACTGCGTGGCAGATTTAGAATGCAAAGGCGGTAGAATTAAATGTGTAAGATGCGACAACTATTTGATGTGTACCAGCAGGTGGAAGTGTGAACGTCATTTTAAAAGTATAAAACACTGTTCTGTAATCCGTGACAAACGGTACAGCGAACAATTAACATTTATTATAGCTGCTTGTTTTAATCTATGTAATCTACCGTTCACTTTACTAAACCAAGAAGCATTTGTCTCCTTCTGGAGCAAGTATTCGGATTATACATTACCAAGTCGAGAACGATAAAAAACGTTATGCCATCTGCTCGTGACTATGTTGACAGGAGAATTAAAGCAGAATTGAAAGATAAAAAATTATGGTTATGTGTTGAAAGTGTTATTGACAAGGATTTAGATTTTCTCATACTAAGACAAATTTGTGAACGTGCGTCGAGAAATCTATTAAGTTGTCACAAAGATTACTTTAAATTTGCAATTATAACATCACAACGCTCGCCTTGATACGACTGCTCGGCCCCTCCGCGTTGTTCTCCGCACTGCACTGAAACTTCTTCCGCTTTGCCGAGTTTAGTTACAATGTTGTCCAGCGCAGGGAGTACTTTTAAAACAGACTGTATCTTGTATGAAGTTATAATCAGCTCATTGATTTAAGGTACGTATTGATTGCGCTGTTTAAAGTAACTCTCTTTAGGATTCCCTTCATTTTCCTTTTTTTTCACATCCGGTGGGTGCTAGTTGTAGCGACTTCTTAGGTTGTTTGTTGTTTGACAACCACGGTAACTCTTGCTGCGTAATTTGTATGCGTAAAAATGTGTTTAATTTTGTTTTACAGTACTATCTCGCTGTTTATGTATAATCGCACGTTGTTAATCGCTTTGCCCCCAACAGTGAATGGTAGATCGATCCTTGTCTTTATCAATATTTTTAACTTGAGTACCCACCTCATTCCATTTAATTACATCTGTGTCAACAAATTCGAGCTCCAAACAACTGTACATATATGTATTTAACTTGTTTAATATTTTTTGAGAGCTTATTTGTGGTAATCGAGTGTCTAGACACAGTACATCACACAATGAGGGATGTACCGATAGTCTTGACAAGCAATACATCTTGCAAATTCTCTTCAGCTATTAAAAAAAAAAGCTACACCCGCCGTAGAAAGACTACGTGGTTCATTTATTGCTCTGGTTGGTTTTTTCTCCATTTTTGCTGTAAACTACTGTCAAGCGATTGTCTTGTTCACCGAAACCTATTTCTTTTCCGCGCAGTGTTTGATAATTATTACGGAATCTAATTGATCCAGATAGACATCCAGAACAATAACAGAATATTTTACAGGGGAAATTTTATATATTCTATTGTTATATCGGAGCGGGGAGACCTTTTGATGTTAGAAAATATGTATTGTGTGAATAAAATTAGATTTGTTTGAATCGTTGTAAAATACCGATTTGTATCCGATATATTTCTTGTTATTGCTTGTTTGATAAGTTAAGCAATCAAATACCGAGGGGTACGCGAACATGAATCGGCGTGAGTACATTCTTTTCCCAACTCATAAAACTCGAGTATAGAAACGTAAAGACAATATTTTTAAACACACAACAGGAAATATCGACTGTAGCAACTTAGACATGTAAATAAGCGAAGTTCATTAACGTTATTCATAACAATTCGCAAACAATTAAACGCAAGATAGCCATAATACAGTAATAAATCATTTGAATACAAAAAACAGGCAATTTTATTATACTGACATACATTCTGTTGGCCTTCGCTTTGGCACGAACGTTTTAAAACTCAATTGTTATTTTCATGAATATGTTCGCCACCGTATACATTTCCATTTTTAAGCGTTTCAAATGGTCCATAAAATTATACAAGGCAATTTCATACATACCTATAATTATTTATTTTAAAGATATATTATTTCATTATTGTGTATTATAATCGCAGTTATTTTAAGTAAACCGTATAAGTATTGTTCCAAGAAATACATGTTAAATATTATTTCAGCTTTGCTTCTATTCTTTAATTATATAACGCACTATTAGATACACAAAATGTATCTATTTTATATGTATATACAGTATTTATTAAGGTGCTATAAATTCATATTCATATCGTCTGTACTAGTGTTCATTATACGGCTTCAATGGTGCATAAATAACTAATTAGATTCTTTTTCAATCGTTGATGCTTTCATATTAATAATCGATTACAGGATAATTAACTTAGAAGGCAATACAGGTAAGCGTTTCCCACCAATTTAAATGAAACTTTGTGGGTTTATAGATCTTTCGAGGACAATTAGTGTAGCAGCTCATTAGCGGAGTGTCAGCTGTCCGAAGTACAGCACTACCCGTCGCTGTTACACATAATTTACGCCAATTATGGCTAAACAACTACAAAATAGAAAAGTTACACATAATAACCCAGAAACTATAAGAAATATCGAAAACATCTCTAAACAAGATTTGATTAAGATTGATATACATACGATAGCGTAAATATTTTCTCTTTAACAAGTACTTCGGAAGTAATCCTCCACCTCCTTATTTGTTTGCAAATTTTAGAATTTTGATATACTATAAGAATATAGAAGCTACGTAGAATATTTAATTTTGAGATATACGTCAGACACCCAGCTAATGAGCGATTGCATCGCTATGATACTTACTCTTGGTCTTTGATTATATATAACTAGATTGACCAAGTCCATTGCGTGTTACAATAACCACAAAAGTTACTAAGAGATGTCGCATAAATAAACAAATTGCTCATTATTATATATTTCAGCTTAGCATACAACCGACATACCTCATGCGCTATCTATTAACAAGTGCCCATAACTAACAACAGTAATATCGCAGAAAATGATTTTCTCCCATGCATGTTAAAAAATCACAATAGAAATACGAAAACTGTGACAAAATTACTACACTTATAAGTGATGTAAAATATGCTTGGATTCATATATTTTGTGTGGATTTCACAACTGCAAAGCACTTGTTTTTATATTAATGTAACTCAATTATTGATTGATTGCATATTTCTCGACATACGTAAAAAAATCACTGCGATAGAAAGCATGAAAGAGAAATTTACACAAATTTACTATGTTGATTTTGATAATTGGTATAGTGAACTTTTAAATAGAGGTAGTGCAAACGGCCCTAAGACAATCATTTGTAGAAATATAAAAAACAATTTATAGTAGTAAGTATTTTATAAGTATACATCTGAGAATAGAGGAAATCGAAAAGTTTCTAGAATAAATATGAATATGTTGTCCTAAAAATATCATTGTGACTTACATATTTAGCTTGACTAAAACTATAAATCCAGAGACTACAGTGTCACAACAACAATAACAACAAATAAGAATTCAAAAGCATGTATTCAAACCAATATAAGTAACTAAGATGTTAAAACTTGAACATGACAAAATTCTTCACACATGCATTACATTTTTGAGTTTATTTCCTGTTACATCGCGTGGATACCCAGAAACAACTTTACACTGTTTAAATTTCAAGCATGTAAAGCAATGATTTAATGGTAGCAGGCGATGAAAATTGCAATCTCCACTAATGAAAGACACAATGTCAGGAATCTTTATAGCTCTATGTGCAATGCTTTGCCATAACTTCTTCTTACAGTGGCTCACAGCTTATTTGATGCAGTGCCTATTTTAAAATATGACTCCCAATAATTTAAAAAATAAAAAGAATATTAGCACAAAATTGCAACAACATTTATCAATAACATATCTAGTTTAACTAAGAAACTTCTTTTATTTTACACAAGTGCTGTTTAACAATATAAAAATTAGAAATAAAAAATACTGCTAAATATTATGGCACAGCTTATTTGATGCAGTTCCATTCAAACTTAAAAATAATATAGGTAATCTATTGATTTTGCACTACTTTTAATATTTGGGATGATCCCTTTAGTTTTATAATAATTCCAGCAGCGTCTTCTTCAATTTTTCGCGGCTGGAAATGTTGTGTTTACGGATATTTTTTACCAATATAGCCCAGAGATTTTCAATTATGTTCACCCATTTTTCTGCACTTTGCAACAAATTCTTGTTGAGTATATTGAGGTACATATTTTTGTCCATTATTATTCCCTCAAGAAATTCTAAATTTCCAACACCGGATGCATTCATACAGGCCCAAACCATCACACTTCCTCCGCCATGCTTTACTGTGACTTTGAGGTTCTCCTTCTTTCATTCGGTGTTGGGTTTCTGCCACATGTAGGACATGCCATCGGACCCAAAAATGTTGAACTTAGACTCCTCTGCGAAAATTACAGTGTTCCAAAAGTCAGCGTCCTTGCTAACATGCTCGTTAGCAAAAGTAAGACGGCTTTGTTTACGAGCTACTCGGCCATTAAAGTCATGGTCGCGAAGCACACGATGGATGGTTTCAGCACTGCATGACTTTCCTAATTCATGTTGAACTTCAATAGCTAGTTTTGGAACCGATAACTTCGGGTTTGCTTTGATTTTCCGAACAATGTATCGCTCGTCAGATGCATTGAACATTTTATTTGGTGCACTTCTTCGCTTATCTTTCACCCGATTATCATCTACAAAACATTCAATAATATGCTGCACTGCAGACGCACTCAGATTGACCATCTGAGCAAATTTTCAGAACGATTGCCCCAATTTATAATGATATAAGAGCCGTTTACGCTGTTTATACAGTTGTACGGCGATCCATCTTTTTAAATTTAAGTCGTGTATTAGCTAAAATTTAATTACTTGTTATTTCTATTAATTATAATTGCAACCTCCCATTGTGCTAAACGTGGCAGTGTATATTTGTGAATACGTTTACAAACCTGCATCAAAATTTTATCGATACTCTTTTTTATTTTTTTTAATTATTGGGACTTATATGTATTTTAAAATAAGCACTGCATCAAATAAGCTGTGAGCCACTGCATGTTTAATGCGATCAAAGCAGTCTTGCAAATTTTTAATCAAAATATAAACAGCATTATTAAATAAATCTGTAGGTGCGAATAATGCATATATGTTCATAAAATGGAATATATAATTTATGTATACATAGAATTAGTAATTCTTCGGTATTTTTTAGAGTGGACGATCTATCCACAGAGGCGGGCATGTAGTTTTTTTGAGGCTCCACTGTGCCAAATATCCAGCAAAGTATCGAACACTGCAATCCTCTAAAGTAATTATTTCTGTAGATTTATACTAACATTAATTTTGTTTTCTAACTAATATATTTACTGTGCATTTTTTAATTTTTTTTTTATTTTAACTCATACATGTATGTTATGTAACCTACAAATGATATCCCAAAGCAATGTTTCAAATAAAATATCACCAAATAGGAAATCGATATATTTTTACTTTGCTTGCAATTTTTATGAGCAGGTGTTCGCCTAAAAAGCGACAAATAAAAGACAGATACATATATCTATATCACTCTGAACTTACTACGTATTTCTCATTTTCTCATAATATCAATCGCAATAACGCCACCTATTAAGTAAAAGTATAAATACATCTAGCTATTCAGTGAGATATCGGTTTGCCGCCTAACTAGACGAAAATGTTTTGATGCAAAGTACAAGTGGCGGGCTCCTGGTGGCCGCATCAAAAGCTCGACTTTAAAGCGCAACTCTTTTCTTATGGGAATGGTGAATCTAGTTATATATAATCAAAGCTCTTGGTCTTACACTAAGGGTGGGTTTATCAATGTGAAGATAAATAAATTAACTTACAGATTATTTTATTATTATTATTTATTAATTATATATATATTAATATTTTACATTTACTAATTGGTCCAAAGCACTCAATTAAACAAGTCGTACAAATTAATATTTGCCCAATATTGCACCTACCCCGTAGTACCAAGATTTGACGACGTAATCTCGTGTCGAATTCATAGTATATACCTTCGAATATCCTTGCTAATAGCAATATATAAAAAAATATATTTATATATTTGTATATGTACAGCCAATTAAATTGTCTAGTTGGATTAATATATCTTGTATTAATTGACATTGTAACTGTAATCTTTTTAAATTCAGTTTTGGTAGCTACTTCTTGACTTTGGTGTGCTCAAGTTGTTTGCGTAAACTTTTTCTGATTGTAATCGTTAATACGTACTCTTATTACAGCTCGGAGATTTTTGTGATTTTTATGTGGACGTTTGTTGTGCGAACCACAATAATTCTTAAAAATAATATAATAACCAAACAAATGATGCGACACTGAGAAAAGTGTTAGATTTACAAAAGAGGTATTATAAAATATTTGGTATACGTAGCAACTCAATTGGAGTAAGAATTACTGCTGTTACGTAGTACACTTAATCTGTAAAATAATTAGACTTACATCTACATCTAACTTTTGCAGTCATCGTCATAGTGACAACAGTACAGATTGCATCATTTGCTAGTTCTGACCACACAACAAGTCTCATCACACGCACTATTGTGTTTATATCTAACAGTCCGTTATGCTTCTTCAACTGTTATAAATCTACAACAAAAAAATTGTAAAATGGACGTTTATGTTTCTAGAATAATTAACAATAGGTGTTGTCAATTCCACCACACTTGTGGTGACCGTAACAATAAATTTTTCTTACAGTAACTGTTTAGCTACCGCTTACCTAAAATCAAAATATGTTCTTTAGATTTGTTATTCTCTATTTTCCTGTTTCTTCTAGGAACTGCAAAAAACTGCATTATAATCTGATACTAACGCATTCATAAAATTTCTTGTATGATATTTTGCTGTACGACCATCTATCGTTGTGAGTGCAAAAAGTGTAAAACGACATTTTCGAACTCCTAACTTTCGAACTAATTGCACATGTGCATCTATAATGCTCCTATGAATTATCTACTAGAATTCCACATCCTAATAGTCTACCCGCAAAACATTTCTTAAAAACATTTACCACACTTATTATTGTTTATTATAGTTTCCCTTAAAGCAATTTACCAATTTATTTTCAAATTTACTAGGAATAAGCAGTTTCCTTCTACTATTTCCAGCCGAATTTTATGGCCTTAAAACTCATTACTTGTTCAGTGTTTTCAATAGACAGACCCTTTTGTGTATATATTCATAACCGTAGCAAAATTATTGCACATTTCGAGAAACTGTTGATCGTTGTGTATAATTTTTCGATCTAATTGAGCTAAACGATAGACATAGAGAAATCTCACTGAATAGTACATTCAATATCGATCAATCATAAAAACGAAAGATAATAAAGTGAAACGACAATCGTCTAAAGTAAAAGTATGCGGATGGAGAACATAATTATCGCATATAGGAAAATTCGATTTAACATTAAACTGGATGGTCCATTTCACTGTTTTAAAGATATCATGCGTCTTGCTTTTTTTCTTACACTTTTCAAACCGGAATGGCGTAAAAGAGTTACAAATCATAATATTAACAATAGTGTTATTGAAATAGATTATATACACAAAATTAAGTTATTAAATGAAAGTTTAACTAAAGTGTGTTTCAAATTTCCTTTCAAACATCACATAATCTTCCATGCAAGAGAAAACGACACCGTATTGGTAGGACTTTGGACATATAGTAATTCAAGTGCCACACATATGTACATACATACATACAGTTAGTCACAAAATGATTCGGGCCACTAAGTTTTCTATAAACCATAATTATACATTCAGGTTTTTGTTATAAAAATGCATTATTAGCTAATCGCACTTAAAGTATTATGTAAAATGCATTTTTTTTTCTAACTATAAAAAGCAAGACTGCAATAGAACCATTGCTTGTAAATATCATTTTCTCAAAGAAATAGTCTCCAGAAGTATGGCTATTTAAAGCTCACAAAATGATTCGGCCGATTTCTTCTGAATCCGTTTTTTTTTTAGTATAAGTAAAAAAAGAGTTAAAAAAACACTGAATATTCCATGTGCGAACACGTTTATGCGGATAACAATTGAATCAGTCGCACGAAATCAGTCAAGTCGTACTGATAATAAATTGTGTAAAAATGGGTAGATCAAAAAATACAAATGTTAATATTATACAATTAATTTTTAATTATGAAAAGGGAAAAACACAAAAGGATATAAGCATTATTTTACGAGTTCCTAGAAGTACTGTCGGTGATATTATACGGCGTTATAAGAATGAAGATAGATTAGAACTACGGACATCAACAGGTCGGCGAAAAATGTACTCATGCGCGAGGAACGAAAAATTCTAAAATTAATCAAACTAAACCTAAAAATAAGTGCACCTAAACTGACTCAAACAGTAAGTGCTGATTTTTGTAAATTTGCAAGCAAGACGTTGGGGTACGAGGGGTTGGTGTTTTTGTTGATAGCAAAACGGATCAATTCATTTATTTAGACATTTTAAAAATAACTTGAGGAAAAGCGCAGAAAAACTAGATGTTGACAATGACCCTAAACATAAAGCGTTTAGTGTCAAATCGTGGCTGTTATACAACTGCCCAAAAGTCTTAGATACACTCTTAGCACAATCGCCGGATTTAAATCCCATTGAGCACCTTTGGGCGCTATTAAAGACAGTTATGAGGGCTTTCGGGTTTTGACCGCGTCATAGTAAAGTACACTCAGTTGATTTAGAATCGACTCAAACTGCCATAAAACCCGTTAAAAGTATGCTTTATTGCGGTGCCCGAATGCAAAGCAGTAATAGTATGGTCAACTGTATGTAAATTACTACGTATGTAAATTACTATCTATGTATATACAATATATTTTTCTATTAAATCCAGTTTCATATGCAAGGGATCATTTATAAATTCCTAAACCGATAATTTCTTAATGCGAGCTTAACATATGTATAGTTAAATCGCTATCGCATACAATTTCACTATAATTCTAAGTATTTATGTAATTAAGAAATTACATGAATAAGAATATGTATGGCGGCAAGATATAAAACTCTATTACATATTAGAGTGGATCGAAAAACGCGTTTTTTTCTGCAATACAATTCTAATAACGCGGAAAACTTGCGCATAGGCGTCATTATAAATGAAAAAATATTTAAAAATTTTTTTTTCAAAATTTGAAATCGCGCAGAAGGCCTAAAATTACCAAAAAAGTCAAATTACCGGTAAATTTAAAAAAAATGCAAAAATTACAAAAAATACATTTTTTGTTGTAATAGTAAAAAATGTGTTTTTAAGAGTATCCTTAACGCATACAAAAAATAATTAGATCCATACTTGTTTTACTGAATTCACGCAAAAGGTCTAAAGTTGCGGGTTGGGCAAGAAAACGATATTTCATGATTTTCGACGATTTTTAAACATGTGCCAAAACCCATAAAAGTTTTATTTTTAATTTGTAATAGTGTAAAAACCATTCAAAATAGTTTTCCCAATCCAGAAAAAATACTTTCAGACCTGTTATTCCTTAACTGCGTATTCGTGCAAAAGGTCTAAATTATAGGATAAGTTAAGTTATAGTCCCGTAAAAACGCCGTTTTCCATATCTGATGAGTGTTTATTTAATACATTAGGGGCCGGTGTTTCCAACCTCGATTAAGTAGCCGGTTAGCTTAAACAATGATCAAGATACCGGTAAGAGTGTATCCTAACCGTTGTTTAAGCTAACCGGCTACTTAGTCAAGGTTGGAAAGACCGGCTCTAGGTTTGTAATAAGACTCTAACAAGTGACTTCCACCTCCACCCTACGCAACCAACCAACCAGGGTGAATTTTATTTACAATATTTACAGTAACTATTTACTTTGTACAATGCATATGTTCGTTGTAGGCAAAAGATTATTTACATAGAAACCCCTTTGAGTTCCGACTTTTAATTAAATGTGGGCATCAGCTGTCTTGATTTTAAAGTAGCTCTAATATAACCATCTCGATTTTCATGTCCGCACACTTTTTCTGCTGCTTCTGTAACCAGTTTTACATACCCCTCAACTGACTGGATGTGGCATGAGAATTTGAGGTAGTTAAACGCTGATAGCGCTTTGTCTTTCAACAACGAAGCAATGTGTTCAGTTGGCATCTTGGGCAGTAGTGGCGGCGGTGTTAACTTGCAGATTGACGAATCATACTACACTTCGGTATAGTCGTTTGCACTAAAATTTATTGAAGATATTTTGAAGTCTCTTACGTAACCTTCAGCCGATGGCTCATTTCTGGATTTAAGAATCCTCCAGTAGCCAAGTTCTCTAATGTGTGGTCTCTCATCCATTATCATAGCCAACATAATATTTTCAGGGCGGCAACCCTGCTTGCAACTTTAGGTCTTTTGCGCGAATTCAGTAAAACAAGAATGGGTCTAATTACTTTTGTATGCATTAAGGACACTCTTAAAAACACTTTTTTCACTATTACAACAAAAAATGTATTTTTTTGTAATTTTTGCATTTTTTTTTAATTTACCAGGATTTTGACTTTTTTGTTTGTAACTTTAGGCCTTCTGCCCGATTTCAAATTTTGAAACAAAAATTTTAAATATTTTTTTATTTATAATGACGCCTATGCGCAAGTTTTCCGTGCTATTAGAATTGTATTGCAGAAAAAAAAACGCGTTTTTCGATTCACCCTATTACATAGATATACTTTAGAGAATGAATGTTCGCATGATAGTGCAGAAAATGTCCTTCAGAACCAACCAATAATTAAAAAGTTTTTTCTTTGTATTAATTTGTTTTCAGTTTGACTGCCTTTTCGTTTACCTTCTCTATTATTTGAAATAAATTATTATTTGTTTACTATGTGTTTTGTTATTAATTCTTGAATAAAATCAGTTTTTAACGAAACAAACTTAAGATGAACATAGATTCCTGTCTATCTGCTTTGATAAATAATTTTTCGTATAGTTCTTAAAAATTGATTTGTATTATTATTTTATTTGCGTTTATAGGTTATTAATGGTAATGGGTCTTGACAAACGCTATACTACGTAATAACGCAGGTATTAAAAGTATCTGAAAAATAATATATTTCTGCAGCGATCTTCCCATTCATGTCACATTGCGTAGCTATTTTACCTGCTCATAAGTAAATTGCTTTATTACTACAAACATCCAGTAAAATGTTGAAAGTTTCTGTGTGCGACGTTAGGTCTACGTCGCTTGCCGGGTGAGTCGATTTTAAATCAACCGAGTGTACATACATACATACATATATACAATACGAAACAAAATAGAAAATTAATTTTTTTGTTTTTAATATTTTATTTTATTTCGTATTGTTATCATGTACTTTATTATGACGCGGTCAAAACCCGGAAGCCCCCATAACAGAGACAGACTGGTGGTAGCCTTCGATATCATTTCATATTAAAGATAAGTAGCTATAAAAACATTGTATAACTAATAAAACATAATTGAAGAAAGCTTTGATAGAAGAATGAAATACTATTGATCAAAATACTACACAAAAATCGATGAAAAATCGTTTGAAATGTATCATTGATGCGAAAGGAGGTCATATGAGGTACTAGTGAAATTTTATTTTTGGTAGTTGTTAACTATTATGAGAAAACCGAATCATTTTGTGAGTTCGTTAGAGTAGAATAGAAATAGTTTTGTTAAGTTTATGTTCTATTGAATTGTAGTTTTATATTTATTTTCAGATATATTGTATGTCTATAAACTGGCAATAGGAATTAGCATTAATTGTTACATTTTTAGGTGCTTGAATTGGGTTTGAAGTATACTTATACAATTAAACGATTTTCGGCAAGTTAAATACAATTACAAAGCATTATTCTACTAGGCCGAATCACTTTGTGACTAACTGTATATGCTTCAACTTCTTGCTCTATCAAAGCTTTCCATAAGAAGGTTCTTGAACTCCGTCTAATATGTCACTGCCTGTTTAACTCCTTTTAGTTTCGGAACCAATATTTTTTCTAAGAAAAATAATATTTTTACTAAGTTCTTACTGTGGTGTTTTGAGCCGCGTTTCATGTAAAGGAGATAGTAACAACTTCCTTTCCAATTCCATTTACGTTTCTGTACGTATGCTTTAGAATTCTCTTTATTTTTGAAGATTTTGTTTTTTTGTGTCCAGTTTAATACAAGCAAATAAAATTGCTACAAAACATTCTTTTCCTATTGTTCAAAAGATATATACTATAAGCTAATTTGACGTGCTTTTCACTACCGATTAAATTCATCGTTTAAATTGCATTAACATTCATGTGAATCCTTGTTATTGTAGTGTATTAGAGAATTTTATAACTTTTAAATAGATATCGAATGTATTGTTTATCTAAATCGTAGTTCGATATAATTTTATAATCAGAAACCAATTTAAAGTCCACTCCAGCATCTCATCATCGAATAGATATGATCTCTGTTATATACATACACATACTTGCATATACATATTATGTTAATATATAACGTGTGTATATCTGCTTCTCCGCTCGAGGGCGTTACTATGATTGACGTCGAACCTCCATGATACATAAAACTGTTTTCTCATATAATAAATACAATATAATCCGCTCAAGGTTATAAACATGTTTATTTAGAGACGAGAGAACGAATTGAGAAAACAGCTACTTTTTGCTCTACGTGATTTGAATAATGGGCGCGTTTGTTGGTTCGTAAACATCACGCCACTTGCTCTTCCGTAGCAGCAGAGAACCGATTATAAGCGGGTAAAACGAATGCACGCGCACGAATTTCGATATTACTGTTGCGAATGTGGTTTCAAACAGCTTACAAATATCTGGCGACTGCAGAATCGAGGTGATCGCCTTGATAAACAAATATTGCGGGTTTCCATAAAGTTTAGGATAAATGTTTACTGGTCAGTATTCCTGCAATATCATACATTACTGCTGTCACTCAAATGCATGTAATTCTTTAAGGCGTGATATAAGCTATCACATTTACCTTGTAACCATTGTCTTTATATACAGGGTGGGAGGGGTTTGAAAAACCTTTTTGGAATTTGATTGAGCGCTATATGGGCTATATTTTAAAACTATTTTCTTTATACAGAATGATCGTAGTAATTGGTGACGAAACACACTTATGTTTTTTCAAATAAGACACTCTCTATTAAAATATTACAATACAATAATTACTATAAATAATTTGATACAATTTTAGTTGGGTATAAAACCCTCCAATGTCGTAAATTTTTTTATAAGAACCAGAAATGAATATTAAAAATCAGAGTGTATGCGCTAATGTGCTAAATTGTTGAGTAAAATAATGGCCTACACTCGACTTGAAATTATTCGCTATTATATAGAATGTTCGAGTTTTGTAAATCGATTTCGGATTTAGCTTTTTCAAGTGGAACAAACTGTGTATTATTTACGTGTGTTAAAGACAATTTTATCAGCTTACCAAAAATTCCATTCATGTTCCCTTTTGACTGACGGTTTTTAAGCAAATTCACCGCAAATAAAGATTTGTATTTAAGCATTTAAAGATTTAAAGTCATCATGCAATGTCGCATGTAATTAGTGAATTTTACATCGATTTAATGACAAGGAAAAGTATTGGTAATCCAAAATTATTGAGCATTAAACGAAGACACATTTAGAGACGATCGGTAAATTATAATTTAACTTTTCATTAAGTGTATGTCGAAATGTTGTCAAAACTGTGGATTTTTGAATAAATTTTTTGTAAATGCAATTTTCTGTGAGCAGCATGACTCTGAAAATTGGATAAGGGTGCAAAAATATTTTCCATTTATCAAATTTTCAGATTTCGGAAAATCAAACTCGTAAATTGCAAATTTATTACATCAGTTATCGGATAATATCTTAATAAGTACGTTTAAAAGATACTAAACTACTTGATCAGTTGTTGGAAAACCACATTAAGAGATAAAGTGTGCATGTTAAATACATTTGGTTAAGCACTTTGTAGAATATTGCTCTTGAAAGGGAATTACAATATGAACATATGTACGTGTCCCAGGGAGGCTCGTAAAGTAGAATTCATATTTTGCAATAAAATAGAAACTGCAAGGATGCACTTCATTAGATAGGTCCTCTTAAAACTATCGTATTTGTGAAAAAGAAGAGTCGTTTGTAATTTCAGCGTGGAAGACAAAGATTAAAATGAACTAGAGAACATAAGGATTAGATAGTTGAGCATTATCACGCAACATGTTACAGATAGTGAAACTTCAGCTTTCGCAAAAAGAACAAGAGGCGTCTCTTTCCGGTTGTGTCAAAAGAAAGCAAATTTCATTTCATTGAAGTAGTTGTGAAAATAAATATTAAGATATTTTAGACGAATCGCTTTTGCTACTTACGGACGAATATTTGTCACTATATCCAACTACAAAATTTTATTTTACAATTCCGTTCCGTATATAATTTTCAAACAAAATTTGATTTGAAAGATAGATAAAGGATTCTAATTAACGTCACCAAGTCATCGTCATATAGTAACGCGATGTAATAGCGATGTTTTAATTCTTAATTAATCATCCGGATGGATTTAAAAGTCGATAAGTATGTGGTATGTGTAGAATATTATATAAATTTTAGGTCTATTCCTGTTTGATCTACTTAATTGCGGTTTACTTAATTTAATTAACGGTTCGTGCAGAATTCTTTTTACAAACTGATTGACTGGCTAATTACTTCCCTAGAAGTAATCGTGGATTGACATCTGCATGCATTTGTATAAATTTATGTTTCAGACAAGTGGCTACTGCCTGTTACCAGTAATTTTATAATTAGCTTCTTATTGTGATATTAATTACGGGTTTCTTACGTTTAACTATATTTATTACAAATACAAATAAAGTGTTTCTATGTGATTTAATTTGCTATTTAATGATTGAATATTAAGTTATTCTATTTAAACTGATATTATTCGATTACGCTAGGCTAACATGAGAGTTAGTAAGAGACTACGAACTGAACAATATAGATTCTGACAGTAACTTCAGCATATAGATACGTCTGTATCCATTATAACTATAATAGTAATAATATAATAGTAACTAATTTAATACTTCACTGAATATAAACTGTGTATGTATGTACCAACGCTTGTAACTCTTTATCCTGCAGAAAATGTGGCAAAAACATATACGAAGTTATAATATGCAATTGCGGTAGAAGTTACATCGGACAGACAGGAAGGAGCATCCAGAGCAGAATTAAGGAACACCGGGATACCCAACATGGATATACGGAAAGATCTGCAGCAGCTGAACACCTATTTCAAGATGGGAACCATTGCATTAATTATGGCAACGTTAAAGTCTTAGCCAAAACTGCGCAGTACCGTCAGAGATTGATACGGGAATCACTGGAAAAACTTCAACCCTGAAGATGGATACAAACTAAGCACCACCTGGTGAATTACTACAAGATCGTCGACGTAACCATAATACCGAAACGGATGCAGCTCATCGAACTGTAACGAATCAGCGAAGCGAAGAAGAAATAAGGTATATAATGACGAGCAGAAAACAACATCAGTCTTTAGAAACCTTCTGAAGAAGCTGATAGCATGCATGATCAGCAAAACGTCAAATGTAAACTTATCTACGCGACAACACCCTGAAGACTTTAACACCTTAAACGACGGTCGTGAAAACCTACGTTCAACTATCAATTGGACATATCTACTCTCTTCTAAGGTTAACAAACATGATATATCAATCAAGAAGTTACCACGAAAATATTTGATCATAATGCACTCTTCGCAATTGTTACTCAGTAGTTGGTAAGAATTTGTCGTTTAACCATTTATTGACGTTACGACATTTTAGCAGAATATTAGAACAATAGAACAATTGCCAAAATGAATGAAAAATTTAATAAAAGTGATTATTTTATTTATTTATTTATTTTATTATTCCGTTTGTTTTATATTTTTGCTTGAACATGGACGCTTTCCAAACGCCTATGTACAGCGCAAACTGTAGGCTTATGATCGGTGCTTTGTTTAAGCACGCACAAAATTAATCTTTGTCACACTTTTGTCATTGATACAACTTAAAAACTATAAAAGTCAGAAAAGTATAATCGCGGAAAATTTCGTGCTCTATAAAAAATCTTACAATCTTAATTTTGCAATCTAGTAGATTGTACTGAACGGCGGTCATATGATGCATTACTAAACCATAATTTTCGTCAAATAAAGGTTAGATGTTGAACTGAAAATAAACGAGATATGCATTCACTATACATAGGTTTATTAATTTAACGTAATAACGGATTGCCGTATAAAAATATAGGCACATCCCACATTATTGCCGTATTTACATTATTAACGATGTTTGGTTTAATGTCACGTTAAGAGTAAATTATAAAATATGTAGTTATGCATAAATTCTGATAGATTTATTATAACCTTTATAATATTATGAAAGAATAGTCAATTCCTCTGTAGTGAATACTTACGGACTCATTTGGTTTATTTAAAACTTGTGGAAGGAAAATAAATTAATATAATGGTGAAACGTTGTATGTACTACGTTATAAATTTTATTAGAGAATGAAATGTGGGACTCAAAAGTTTCAGAAAGCCAAGAGGTTGTACAGACTGAATGTAGTATTCTGTAATTTCAAATACTAGCATATCGATGTATTTACAATATATACATAATTTATGATATAGTGACCAATGTAATGATTGAAGAGATCATATTTGACGCGGTAGAAAAGATATTACTCGTTTTCGATTAAAAATACTAATAGATAGTTGACTCCTAGAAAAGATTACTTAAAAGGCAAATAAGGCTTCGTTTCTGTTTTTCTTTTTTTTGCAGTCATAAATACATTTTAATCTAAATGCAAATAAATTACTTTTAATTATAATGTTAAATAGTACCTATTGTCCATTCCAAATAAGAATGGAGCAAATGACGCTACAATCGGAGCACATATCACACAAGAACAAGTTTGTGATTTGCAAAAATCGCGGTAAATTTAAAATTTGTTTTTGATTGTCTGATAGTTGACTGTCCACTATGTAGAATAACATCTTCACGAATACTAGTAAAACACATTTAATGCTTCTAATTGCACTTTTATGAGCTTCGTCCAATTTGTTATATTTCATTTGATATATCCGTTTCTTTGGCGGCGTTTCCAGTTAACTCTATGTCTCCGATGGTGTTTTTAAACAGGTTTTTTTGCTAATTCCAATTTCATTTCTGTCCGATGAAGCCTTTGCCCACTTGTTACATGCCTGCACCTTGCATTTTTTGAGGAACCTGTGAGAACAGCATCAGCCATAATTACGTATCACGTATTGACGTTTATCAAAACCATAAGATGTATAAATAAGAAAATTTAAGCAAAACTGTTCAAATAGTACCTTCAATAAGTGAATATTATGACATGTGAAATACTAAATAAGTATACTTTGATGACGAAAAAGCACATGCTTGCAAGTTTAAACCTTGATCCCAGCTTAGATATAGCATTTAAAATGAAATATAGTTGATTCAACTATTTTTCTCTCATTCTAGTGAGAATTACGTTATATGCTCATTTTTCATAATTACTTTGTTTCTGATAAATTTCCTTCAACTGTAAAAATTGTAAAATCTTTCATTTTTACAGAAAAAAAAACTATCACTGCCTCTAATTATCATCCAGTTGTCATTACTACTACTACTACAGCTTCTTTAGTATTTAGTATATAGTACTGTCAGTGTATTTTAACAGCTAAATCTTTATTTTCCGAGAAAATAATACAAAATTGATCTGAAAATTGAAGGAAATGGGAAGTACAAACATGATGGATGTAATAATGAATAGTTAGAAATAAATTCCAACAAGAAAACATTTCTTCTTATACTAACTGCAGCTTCTGGGACTACAATATGACATTTATTGTATATCTGTAGTGTATATTATTACGAGAAATAAAGTATCTATCCATGTATCTATTCAGAAGCTCTAAGAAAACCATTTTGTATGAAGATAAAGAAAACAAAGTCCAATAATCGCAATAGAACACAAACGACGCTCACATAATATAACCTTTTTAATGTTTCTGACATTTATGCAATTTTGACAAATTGTTCTTGTGTAAATGTGCACTAGATTTTAACCAATCACAGACGTTTATTTTAGACCCTATCTATTCATAACACTCCTTTCTTATTTGGTATGAGGTATAGGTTTTATATAACATACATTGTATGGTTTCGGTACTATATTCTGAAATTTTATAATAGGTACAATTAGTCAGTTTGCAACTTTTAAGTAATAAAGAATGCATGCATATGAGTTAGGCAAATCAGTCTAATTTTGAAATTTAATTTTCGATTTTCAAAATTATTGTGGTAGTTTATACTAGGGTTCGAAATTCATGCAAAATTTTGAATCATGCGTTAAAATCAGGAGAAATATATGCTGTTCAATTTTTCGTGAATGTTATCATCCCGATCTTTATAAATGCATGTTCATGAATGGCTTAAAAATATATAAAATATAGCACAAATTTAGACATGGCACGTAGTTACATATGCTTACATTTTTTTTATGTCAACACTACAAAATAATAGAGCCGTTATTTTTTTTGGTAACGGGGGCAGTTGCACGTATTATTCATAAGACGTTTTATATTACTATATATAAAGTTCTATTCGTGAATCGCAGGTTTTTATCATTCATGATTGGAGTTGATAGAAATTGACTTCATTAAATTCGTTCTATTTCTGTAACCACAACTTATGTATCATTCGAGAGTGAAAAAGAACGTGGTTTGACAAATCTAGGAATATTTTCGGAACCGCGGTTTATTCTATAGGCGACGCATTTAATTACATATTGTAATTTATACAGATCGAAAAGATAACCGAGTATCTGAATACATTTTATTCATGGAGTGCATTATGGAGTTTATTATATTATTGAAGAGTCGATGCGTTCAGTGGAATTTTAGAATATTAGTTATAAATTGGAACAATGGATTAGACGATAGACGGCATCTTTTAAATTGTTGCGTAACAGCTCAATAGTCGTAGTAATAAGAGCGATTGGCTGTACAGTGGAGACATCCAAAAAGTCAACACCTTTAACCGTGGTGGAAATATGGATGGACCCGTTATAAATGTCAGCCGAGCGTAAAATGCAAGCTAGTACATACATTTATTCATCGGGATAATATTGTCTAGAGAATATATCGTCTATATGCATGAATGGTCTATTCATGGCACAAGTATCTTCTCGGCGTTTAAGTTTTTATTTTGATTCTGGCGATGTAAAAATCTTCCGTGTTTAATTCGTCATGTGTCGGTAAAAATCATATGTATGCCTTAATCCTATAAATGATAAGGATAAAATCAAAAGTAGATGTGTTTGTAAGTTAAGGCAAGCAATACGATAAATTTTATTTAAATATAGGATTTTTAATATGTAAACATTTGAATACAAAAGAGTATGAATTATTGTCGTATAAGCCAGCTGCATACGCGACAGTCAATTAGTCTTTTTTGATGATTTTACAGTGAAAATAAGTTGTATACCTTTTTACGTAAACGAGAAATATAATTGATTAGACAATTTTTCAGCCAATAACCAAAAAACTGTGTTGTAATTGCATTGATAAATACACTTTGATGATGCATTTAAACCTAATTAACTTTACCTTGTGTTGTTCAATATGTCACACATTCAATGAGTAGTGTATTCTACTTGCAATCGGCTTAAGTTAGATATATATATTTTCCTTTTAATTTGTGGCTCACCCGTAAAACCAGGACGCTTGTTGCAAACTGAGGGTGTTGCATTTTGCTCATACTTCATTATAGTATTATATCTTTTTGGTATTTATGTCTACTACATGTTAGTTTCATTATGGGCAATAAACGTATTATTATTATTATATACATATTTATAAATGTGTCTCTTTTGTGGTGAAAGTTGAGTTGAGTTTATATCACTAAAAGAAAGATTATGATTTGATAGTAATAGTACTAATTTATTTGTGGTAATATGCATACACTACAAGTATGTCACACGTTAAATGTTATATTGCAGTTCCAGAAACATCAGCTTGTTTGAGAAGAAATGTATTATTGCTCGAATTTCTTTCCGACCATTCTTCATTCATCCATTGTTTGTATTTGCTTCAATTTTCAAATAAATTTTAAACCTTTTTTTCGAAAAGTAAAAATTTTGATGAGCTTTCAAAACACATTGACAGTGACTCGCGTTACAGAGGGTTTGCACCCAATTTTCGCCTCTATTTCCTACAGTAAAGAATTCATAACTTTGAAACCAACTTAAATCAATTGAAATTTTGGATTATCAAATTGTAATCTTTCTTTCAGTGATAAACATTTAATTCATCTTTCACCACAAAAGAGAAGTGATTTTTTTCATGCATACTTCAATGCTTTTAACTTTGTTCATAATTAACTTATTACAGAAATACTCCACATTTAAGCTGTTCTTATCGTTAATGATCGATTTGTGGCGAATTGTGGCATATTGATTCTGTTGAATATTTACAGATACAATAACTAGTTCTTTTACGAAATGTTATTCGACAAATTAAATGTACTTTTTCTAAATTTTAATCTCTATGCCTATTTTTGCATCGAAGTTAGAGACATATTATGTATTTAGAATCAAATAACTTTTTCTTAACGCATTTTTCCGTATTTGGATAAACTCGATGTTCTCATAACGACTTTCATGACGAACATTTCTAGAAAATTTACACTTAGTTATCGCATCAGACTTGAATTAATGTAAAAACTTATTAAAAACAACAAAAGAATGAAAATTCTTTTCATGCGATGTAACATCAATACCTTAATTATTAGTTGCAGACATTTATAATTGATACAAAATGTTTAAATTCACGTTTAGTTCCTTTTTTGCTTATGTAAACATACACATTTTATTGTATTAAATACGTGTATTTACAAAATATTGAAAGCCCACACGTCGGCTAAACTGAATTACTCACGCTAGACACGGCGATAATTTCCAGACAATCTATTTGAACTTTACAAAATAAATGAATGGCATTTAGTTCCATCTGATTATGCTGATATTGCTATCCTATTCTATCTTATACAAAACTGATATCGGCGAGTTTCTCATCTGCATTTCCACCAAAGTGCTACTAAAATTCCCTTTAAATTCGCTGTAGGTCGTTGCTTTTTTGAGTGTCGAACCTGTACATAGAGTAGTGCAGAAGTTCGAATATTGTCGATGACCACTCCCTATTGGAAGAAAATTAACAACGTAATATTAGTTACGACGAGGTAATGTTGAAATAAAGCCATGGAAATATGTTTACACACATAATTTATTAGTATGTCGCTGCAGCTTCCCTCGTCACAAAAAAAATCTTAAAAAAAAGAGAATATACAGACTGTCGCAAATCGGGGAGAAATTGCATGGGCATCTTCCTTATTATTGAAGATAGAAATTTGTTTAAATGGGCAAATTTTTGCAGTTTCATATGCTGATTTAGAATCTGTTTGAAAAAATTTAAAATATCGAACTAGTCGGAAGTTATGTGTTATTATGGTCAAGTTAAAATCAATGTTATATTTTAATCCGGTACACTTGCATGAACTAAAACAAAATCAAATGAAATATAATAAAGAACAAATCTCAATTTCAACTATTCACAATGTTCCAAATACTGACCATTGTTCGCTATACATAATTGACAACGTTGGTAACAGTCCCGGTAACTTTCCGCTACATATTTCGATGTGGGACAACCTGCATACAATACCGACACTTTCTAATTGTAAGACCTAAAGTATAAAGTAAAGCCTACTTAAGCGGCTGCCTATCGTGGTAGCAGAGCAATAGCAGCTGGGTTTTAATTCTGAGGGAGGATTAACAGTGATTAACAGCATGACATTATAAAGCGATATAGTGCTGTCATACAACCAGCACCCAATACACATAAAAAATACTAATTAAATGTATTCTGTTTACCAAGCCAACTCTCTCAAGTTTGGGCTTTCTGGCACTCGATTAATTCATTCACACCAGGCTTAGACATCTTACCAGATCTAATTACTGTAAGCAATTCGTCATAAATGAAATAATACACTAAAGTGTATGGCTCATTATAGTAACTACAGTAATCCCTCAACATTCGCGAATTTGCGCGAGTTTTGATCATCCGCGATAATTAAAATGCGGATGAATTACACATTCGCGAGCTTTGGATTCGATTATTCGCGAACGAACAGTAAAAAATGTAAAAATGAAGTAATAAATATAATAAAATTTGTAAAAAATAGGTACGTTATATTTTAGTACATATATAATGTGTTAAGTAAATAACAAGCCTACCCGGTAAAAATCTTCTAAATATAATATGAGTATGTATCCCATCCGCTTTAGTAGATAAGAGAACAAAAAATATGTAAACAGAATTCTCTCACAACTAAATAGAAATATTGTTTTTGCTAATCCCGGATTACTCGTTCTTTTTGCCCTCAACAAGCAACAATTAACTAAACTATAAGTACATACACATGTAGATTCAAATATAAGTTTGAAAACTTTGTGTGATGAAAAAAAAACAATACATATGTACATACATATTGTTATTAAACCGTAAAACAAATCACATATGTTTTGTCCTTTTATCTACCACTATGGAACGTAACCTCTCCCCCCTCTCCCCCCCCCCCCCATTTATACAGAAACATGGACTCAACATTCGCGAAGTTTTTCTGGAACGTAACCCTCGCGAATGTTAAGGAATTACTGTATATATATTTTGTATGAAATTAAAATTTTAACTATTGAAAGCTTGGAATATATCGAGGAAAATTTTAGATATATTTTGCCTTTTCAAGATCTGTACTGATCCTATTTCTATGAATATGGTGGAAATTATTGAAATTATTGAAGGAATTTATTGAAGGAAACAAAAAGTATGTCGTACTCGGATAATATATTAGTAATGACAACTGGATGATAATTAGAGGCAGTGATAGTTTTTTTCTGTAAAAATGAAAGATTTTACAATTTTTACAGTTGAAGGAAATTTACCAGAAGCAAAGTAATTATGAAAAATGAGCATATAACGTAATTCTCACTAGAATGAGAGAAAAATAGTTGAATCAACTATATTTCATTTTAAATGCTATATCTAAGCTGGGATCAAGGTTTACACTTGCAAGCATGTGCTTTTTCGTCATCAAGTATACTTATTTAGTATTAATGTGTGTACCACATAGATATATGTATTTAGAAAAAAGTATACAAAATTGTACCGAATGTATCGTGTCGTAAATTATAAGTATAACAAATTTTACAATGCACTCTGTATATTAAGCTGACCGGTCATCTTATCGATCTGTATAAGTTTACATAAATTAAATTAGAATTATAAACTAAAATTATAGTTTATACTTCTACTTACATTTCTATATTACAGCGAATAAAAATTAAATTTCAAAATTCATTATGTGTGCGCCTTTTCGGCAATTAACATAGACAGTAAGTGAAATATTTACATTTGTATAGGTCTGTGTCGGTCAAGCAAACATGCATATTTTTTTTATTATTTAAAAGTTACAAATTCACTAATAAAGTAGGTACCAATATTATAGCTCATAACAAATTTTATACAAGATACTAGTGTTTAGATGTGCAATCAAAAGTGATTTATTTACAATAAGTTGGGATATATTTATAATCGTAGCAAGAGAAATAGAAGGGCGACCATCAATCCAAATTGATATGTTCAAAATCAATCATTTATAACTTTCTCTAAAAATAAGTTGGAAATGGAATTAAATAAATACCTATCTAATTTCGAAACTCAGAGTATCAAGTATAATAACAAAATACAAATCCAGTAAACATCTTATAGATACGTGAATATAAAAATAATTATTATAATCATAATTAATTATTGTTCGAAAAGTATTCTTCTCTGAGTACAAAAGTATAGATCACATATACAGCATCTTAAAGTAGGCGGCTAGGTTTGTACAAGATCCTCGATTCGCAGTTAATTTGAGTGTGTTAAAGTGACTGTACATTGTATAACGTTTATATTATGTTTTTCCAGGCTATAAATTCTTTCATTCACGCTAGTCTGCTTGAGAAATGGAAACGAATCGGCAAGAAACGTTTTTATTTTATGCAGAAAAATAAATTCTCGTCCGTGAAAAATCAATTCGGAATGCGTATCCATATCTCCATATCAATGCATATATTTCACATTACGAATTGAGAACGGTATAGTACAGATAGGTTTCCTTTTACGTTAGGTATTTTAAAAATCGTGGAGTGTTGACGTTCAAGATAAGACAGGTTTCTATTACCGAGTGTCTCTTCAATGTCCATAAAAAGATCATTAAACGAAAATAAAGATTTATTTGTATTTTATGTAAATACGTATATTTTATGTTGACTCACTCAAAATTTCAGAAATTCAATGAATGCTGTAATGCACTGGTTAAATTAATTGATGGATATTTCATAGTAATGACAATAACTTTTGAAACCAATGATTTATTTTCGCAAGTTTTAATATAACGTTCTTGGCAACGGATAGAATGGAAACGTTTGAGGGTATGGAAAATACAGAAATGTTTAATGTTATAGGAGTTTTGCAATAATTCTTGGAAGCAGAGATTAATACTAGATCCGAGCAATTAACCATATAAATGATATAGCTGGTAGAGATTCAAGTGTGTTTCAAGAATATGGATGTTTCGCGTGAAATGTGTTATATATTTTGTACAAAAGAGTATTGGAATGTGTAACTTGAACTAAGTTGAACTGCCAAGAGGGGGATAAGTTAATTTGATGTACTTGGCTTCATGTGTTTCGTGAATTGTATTTAGGTTTCTGACATTTTGAAGGTGACGCTTTTGTTTAAATCTTTTGTGAATTAGATTTATTACTTTTATGTAAAGTTTACTGTAGCCATTCATTACTCTTATGGAATAAAATTGCTTCTCAGGCCTCCTTTAATGGCATATTAAATAGTCGATAAAATAAGCTATTGTGCTTATGTTTGTAATACGTCACTGAAGTGTTGCAGATAAAATTGTTGATGTGAGTGTTCTTTCTATAGATATTGAAAATAATTTGTCTAAAATGGTTGCTAATTAATAAATCTAAAAATGTTTTTTTTGTTTTCTATTAAATGAAGCTTTTCGTAATACCTTAACGCCACACCACCTCCCCATCAACATAGTACCCTGTTGAGTATCATTTGGGTTACTTACAAAAATGAATGTCATCCGGCTGCTGTCACGCACGCCGGAGAGGTAATTGTTCGAAATCCCTCTTCCAGGTATACTTTCCACTATAGAAAATTCATACACTATTCCGTGTCTATTTTGGCTCTTGCATAATAGTAGATTTTTGCTACCACAACTGTAGTGTCAAATTAATGATCTAAATAATTGAAGGTCACAAATTTTAAATCATAAAAGACCGACAAATAGTGTCGCTTCTATATGTATATCTGTGCTCCGACATACAGAACGGTATAGCTTCTACTATCCAACAATCCGTACAGGAAATCTATTGCAAAATGCCCATAACAATGTGGGAATTACAACCTTATATTATTTGTGCCTTGAATAAAATAGGTATGTATCTACCTTAGTGTACCAATAAATAGATTTTATTCGCTAGTGCTATGAAAAGATTATTATTATGATTATTAAATGTTATACTTTTATGGTTGCATTTCTGTAGTCACTTTTTGTTGAAAGTACTAATTTTGATAATAAAATTGAAAAATCTTAGAAACAACCTATTGTAGGTATAGAAAATAATTAACCAAACTGAAACTATAATTAAAGCGCTCTTGGTGATACAAAAAGAGGGTGTGATGTCGGGAAAAAGTGTAAAAATGTTGTATTTGAGTTTTGAGGTGTCCTGTATAAAGTTTTTGGAATTTTTAAAGAATTACTCTTTGTTATTAAACTTTTAGAAGGAGCTTTACAGTGCATGGTACCTATTAGTAGCACAGTTGGAACATACCCATATACAGGGTGGGGCATTAGTGCGAGGAAGTCCAATTACTTCTATATTATAAGAGCAATGAGAAAATGTTACTAAGATAAAAGTTGAAGCGCACATTGAGCTATAATATAAAAATATGTTTAACTATACAGGGTCTCGAATAAAGACAGGGTAAACTAAATTTACTTTATTTTAAACGGAACACCCTGTATATTTTTACTGTTTACGATTCTTCTAGGTCTTACCTTTATTGAAATATTGGGTTTTGCTATGTTATTCAGTTTACTTTAGAAGATATGGGACGTTTTGCATGAATTTAATAGCAAAGTTGGCGCCTCCTACCGTACTATTCGGAGTATTCAATATTTATATACAGGGCAAGTCATAACTCGGAATGTTTATTTTCTCACTTATTTCAAATGGGACACCCTGTCTTTGATTATTGGAGTAAACTCCTCTCTTCGTGAACTTTATTATTTGTTAAACATTCCCTATAGCTAAATGGGCTAGTTTTTGAGTTATTTGCGTTTCTATAACGAAAACATGATTTGAAACAAAGACGGGTTTAATTTTAATTGGTTTACCGTGATGCAGAGCTAAGAAATAATAAAGTACCTATAGTACTACGGTTGCAGATTGTTTACAATGGAAATAGTAGCAAAAAAATTAGTAGTTATCTGATACAGAATTGAATGAGAATATTGATATTGATGATATTAACGAGCTTGAAGTTTTGATATAACAGAATAATTTTATTGCTGTTTAGAAGTATAGATTGATATGGTTTTTGTGTTGGGAGGAAGTAATAAAAATATTTTGCACGCACTTTATTATCAGCAATTTTCTAATAGTCGACAATCAAACACATAAGCTTTTGAAATTTTCTTGCAACGGTTTTGCCGGACTGAAACTATGAATTACGAAAAATCTAAATGTACCAATACCGTTTAAACAGAAGAATAAATGCATCTATAATATGCGTAACGGCACCAAGAGTTGACTGATGACGACAATAAAGAGACCATAAAAATAAATACACAAAAATAAATAATTCTGCAATTAATCGATGGTTTTAGCCGTTACTTTGTGGGACATTTTGTAATATAAAATAAATAATACTTTACTTTGTTAAACCACTTTATTTAGGTAATATTGTTTACTGCAGTTTCAACCTTCTTGGGTCATTCTCAAAACTAAAGACTTTAGTTATGAGAATGGTTGAAACTGCAGTAAACAATATTAAAAAGTGGCTTAACAAAGTAAAGTATTATTTATATTAAATTCTGCAATTCGTTCCTACTTTACTTTTTTTTTTAAGTTTTATAATTAAATGTTATCTTATTAATACTTTGTGTTTACTATTGTATGTCATTATTCTATTTAAGCAACTTGTAATTCTAAAATAAATTTCACACAGGCCAATCATAGTCATACAGGTCTATCATAGCTAATACTGTTTTTTTCACTCAACTTTGCGTCAGATAATGATAATTTTAGCGATTTAGATATAGAATTGTATTTTGCCAGCTAAGCGGCAGTTTTCGTCTAATATTGCTATTCCACTAATCAAAATCAAACCCGTTTTTACTTAAAATCATGTCTTCGACTTATAGAATCGCAAATAACTCAAAAACTAGCAAATTTAGCTATAGGGAATGTTTAATAAACAATAAAGTTCGTGAAGAGAGGAGTTTACTTCAATAATCAAATACAGGGTGTTCCATTTGAAATAAGTGAGAAAATAAACATTCCGAGTTATGACGCGCCCTGTATATAAATATTGAATACTCCGCTAAATAAATAGTTTCTGATGAAAGGAGATCACATTAGAAATGTTTCTAGCGCAAATGAATTATTTTATGTGGAAGCCGTAGTACGGTAGGAGGCGCCAACTTTGTTATTAAATTCATACAAAACTTGCCACATCTTCTAAAGTAAACTGAATAACATAGCAAAACCCGATATTATAATAAAGGTAAGACCTAGAAGAATCGTAAACAATAAAAATATACAGTTTACCCTGCCTTTATTTGACACCCTGTATAGTTAGAAATATTTTTAGGTTATAGCCTCACATGAGCTTCAACTTTTATCTTAATAGCATTTTCTAATTTCTCTTATAATATGGTAGTATTTGGACTTCCTCGCACTAATGCCCCGCCCTGTATACGAGGTCTGATAATTAAGTAATGAGACTGAGTCTATAAAAACTGTATATAAAATTATTTAACAACCGCATGATCCCCTTCGAAACAGTTCTCTTGGGCACCAACACAGCGATTCCAGCGATTTTTCCATGCATCGTAGCAGTTCTGGAAAGTTTTGATCGGAATGTCCGACAATGTTATGGCCTCTTGGACCTCTTTAATCGACTCAAAATGCGTTCCTTTTACCGCTTGCTTGGCTTTAGGGAACAAGAAAAAGACGCAGGGTGATAAATCAGGCGAGTACGGCGACTGTGGTAACACCGCGATCCGTTTAGAGGTCAAAAACTGAGTCACACTGAACGCGGTGTGACAGAGCGCGTTGTGGTGGTGTAATGTCGGGACGCACTCTGTTGACCCTTTTTCGAAGTCTGTCGAGTTCTTCGCGGCAGTAGATCTGGTTAAAGGCCTGTCCAGATGGAACAAACTATCCCCCTATGAACCACCCCGCGGCTGCCGAAGACACAGATGAGCATGGTTTTCATCTTGGACTTGTTCATATGAGTTGTTTTCGGTCTCGACTTATTTGGAGACAGCCACTGTAGCCTTTGGCGCTTCGTTTCGTTTTTGCTCGTCCGAAAGGTTCTTCGGAACCATTTTCGCGCAGAGCTTTTTCATCCCAAAATTTTCAGTTAAAATTTGTCTAACAGTTTCGCGAATACGTAAACGACGATCTTGGCGAATTAAGATGTGCAAGCGCTGCGCATTCACGTCAGTCCGTACTTCAACCGGTCTCCCACTTCGCACCTCGTCTTCCACACTCTCATGGCCATCCTTGTATTCTTTGTGTCAACGAAACACTTGTGCACTACTCAGAGAATCACCACCATTAAGTATTTTATCGTATGATTCCGTAGCCGAATCGCCCAATTTTGCGCAAAATTTGATCGCTACACGTTGCTCTAAATTACGCTTTTCCATTGTTATTCCGAGCACTACTAACACACATCTTAGTAGTAACACGACACAGCTGATGAACTAATGGTCGTACCGAGCTGGTAAACGCATCAATCGGTAGGGCAGCGGTGCCAAAATAATAAGTAAAAAATTTCAAAGCTGCAGTTTTACCACAACCGCGGAATTACTTGATTGTCAAACCTCGTATGTACGTAACTATAGATAGCTTTCAGTACATGGTAGTTGCATGGTCAAGTTACAAAAAAATTGTTAATTATTTTGTATTTTCATAACGTTTCATCGATACAGTAGCTTTGTCTCACATATTCATATGAAGTGTCTTTGTCTTTTGTTTTCTTTGTGTTTTTGTAATTTTTTGTCCATGGTTTCTTTCGCATAGACTATAAGATTTGTAAATTGTACAGTTTTTTTATTTTAATCAAATTTATATGCTGTCACGTCCATTTTTCGTGTATAAATCAACAAAACAGGCAAAAAGTGTACGCCGCCTAAATATTATTTTACATACAAACATTGTAATCCCTGTTCATTTCCTTAGGGGTTGACTTAAAAAAAATGCCGAAAAACGTGTTTCATTACATGAATCAAAGAACAATTAATAGTACCATGTTTCATGTAAATTTGATCATAAAAATATTATTTCCCATACGCAGTTTACCACCGCGCTTTATCGCTGTAGATGTTGAGTTTCTAAAAATCTTTTCGTAATTCTTTTCCATACTTTAAATTTCTATCCTCAGCTATTTGGTTCAGGCGATGCTGTCAGTTGGGATAAAACCTTTTAAATGTCTAAAAAATAGTAAAAATTAATCGACTCGTTCACTCACGATGAACAATGTAAAAAAGCATAACTAGAATTATTATCTATAATTGTAAGGAATAGAATAATAATAAATTAAAAGAAATATAACGTTTTAACGTTTTATAAAATATAAAAGCGTTACTTTTCTGCCAGTTATAATTATCCGCAGTCTTGTGCACGGAAACCATCGTCTACGATCTTTATTACTCATTTTAGAGTAGTATGTAGGTCTCAATTTGCCGTTGTATAACGACGTAACGTGAACGTATCAACATTTTGCTACGAGTATTTTTCATCTTGAAGACATAAACTTTGAAAAAACCACACGTAATAAATATGTCTTCCTTTCGTGCAGAAGATTCTTTACTCGATTTAGTGTACTTGTAAAAGTGTTGGTTCTAGCTAGGGAAATTGCTTATTTTTTAATTTATGGCAATGTATTTTAAGAAACAACTCCTATATATTATGTGAAGATAGCTATAGTCAGAAGAACGTAACAGAAACACTTTATAGTTGTAAATGTCGCCAAATTTCATGTGATATTCCAAATCGTCTGCAAATATTGCCTCCTAAGATAAAAATGCTTTGAAAGTTATATGTTAATTAGTAAGAATCCTGAGATAATACATAATTTGATACTGCTTGTTCTCGATAACAAGAACTATAGCTAGATTTCGATAAGGTAAAGCCTTTAGAAAATTTAAATGTAATTAATTTAGCTTAGGTGAAAACTACAAAAAATTAAATATTGTAAATAAAACAGATAATAATATACTTTCACAGATAATTAATGTAATAACGGTTTTGGGGGTATGTTTATTGCAAATTGGATGATAACTAGTTTCATTCTATATGAGAAGCCAAATTCAATACATATCCACCAGTTTCTTTCTGAACATAATGTTATTATCATGATGCAAACAATGCGCGGCATAGCATTTTAGGAACATTTAACGGTAACACTGCGTTATGAGGAAGTATGTATATAAGGCATACAGATTCTGTAATTAATGGATACTGTGGACTAAATGAACGACTTTCCGAGAGTAGTACCTATTTATTAAGTCACACCAATAATAAATTAACTTTGAAGGTGCAATCACTCTAGCGGTGATGGACAAAATAATATTAAACAGTTTGAATCACTAAATATATGGCCCAAGAGAAAATCTTACTTATAAGACCAAATTTGCTAAATTCTGTCCAGAGAAAGCAAAATAATTGAAATTTATAGAAGAAATTCTTACCATTCATCCGTTTATCAATCTCCCGATAGGTAAAACATACCGATACCCGATTTTCACTGATTTGTTGGTAATTTAGCCTATATTTTTAATCTGTAATCAAAAATGCATGTTTCCATTTAATATTTTCGATAAAAAATAAAATTTCCGAAAAAAAATAAACAGCGCTCTCTAGCATGTACGTCACTTATTGGATTGGTCGAATTTGTAAGCATTAAATTGGAGGATGGTTGTTTGCAATGAGACTAAGTTTGCAAAATTCAGTTTCCAAGAATCGGAGTTATAAGCGTTCCTTTAAAATAAAGTTTCCCCTCCGCTTCGCTCCTTATTTAACAAAATACAAAAAATGTATCCAGTGTAAAACATGCGGAATTTTCAGAAAATTCCGATTTTCATATTTGTAATAGACCTTGCGTTGGTAGCAGTTGGTTGAGTGCAGTTATGCCATATAGCGGTCATCCTACACTTCCCTAAATAATTTTCAGATGTTTTCTCTCACTTCGTTGGCCGCTCAATACACTAGTCACTTAGATATTATAATTTGGTAGAAACAGTTTCTTTAAATCGAGATGTAGTATTATTGGAAGGTAGATACATACTTGTTTTCAATTTATTCCAATTAATATACCATCCTTGCACCCATAACCAGGGGTTTTCAGTTTCCGTATGATTTTTGAACTTGAATATAGAAAAGTTTAAACAAAACCTACAGGAAGTGATAGTGTTATAGTAGTTATTACGTGCAAACAAACATCTGGAAAGGCTTTATCGTGAACATTTTGTATAATTGTACATAATACCTAGCCCGCAATTTCGGAAATGTGCTTCTAATTTCATTAATATAAACATATATTAAATTTTCCGTGTGTATTAAGCTCTCTACGACTGTATAAACACAAGTACAACGGAGCTATTATTTAAATGTTCATCTTATACATTCAAAACACAGTGCAAACAGTACTAATTCACCCAGTTTGGATTTACTGGCAAAACAAATATTAAATTAGACCGAGACGAACCCTACAAGAAACGTTAATAGGGAAAAGCTTTGTTGTGATCATAAATCGGGGTAATAATCTTTACCACTGCTCCTACTTCGCAATTGGCAACGTTGCCACAAATATTTACTTATCTTTCCACGGTTGAGCCCAATTCTCACATTCGCATTCTTCCTATTCGACATATTGCTGAACTCTGTTTATATATGTAGGTCATATATTATAGTACAGTATACACATAAATTACATACCATGTAAATGTGATTCGTGTCTAATGCCTTAAAGCACTTAACTCCATATCGTTATTTTGGATGCTGTCGTCAATATTGCCCATAAACCATACCAGTGTGGTGACATTTGAGTGCATTATTACATGGAAGTGCATTTACGGAATTATTTTTTCTGCAAATAATCGATGGTTTTAGCCGTTACTTTGCGGTACATTTTGCAATATAATTTAACGTTTCTTTGTTAAACCACTTTATTTAATATTGTTGACTGCAGTTTTAACGATGAATGACCAAAAAAATGTTGAAGACAACACGTAATAATGGCCGTTAAAGCGGCTTTACTTTGGTAATACTAGCTAAATTATTTAAAAATTAACGCGCCACTTTCTGTACGAATTAAATTAACAACAACGTGACTTTCAAAAGTTAATAGGTTAATAATTACAAAAAATTAAATTATTAAACTCCAATAGACTGGAAAATAAAATATCATAGTTTGTGTGCCAGGTATTTAATAAGCATATAGTTATACTACAAATGCAAAACCACTTTCCCTTGTGGTAAAAGTTAGCTTAAATTTTTTATTAAATTATTAATGTAATCTCATTATCCAAAATCCAAAATTTCGTTGATTGAATTTCACTAGTTTCAAAATTAAAGTTTTAAAGACACACAGATTGTATGTCAGGTGGTATACTTTTGCGTTAGCCTTGTTGTAGTCGCAGGAGGCGAAGACATATTTTTCGCAGTTGCAAAATTTCATAATTTCTAAACCGTTGCACATAAACCAACGACATTTTGGATTTCGATTGATGAAATTGCATTAATTTTTTTAATTTAACTAAACTTTCACCACAAGGGATAGTTGCTTTTGCATTGGTAATTTCAAAAATAATTAACAGAAAGAAGAAATGTTGCGTACGTAAGTTATCATTGTTTCCACCTCCGTTTATTTTACCTTTAAAGACAAACATTTGCGAATATTGCTGTCGAAACCGAAATCTTTAAGGAAAGTGTAGCCTTAAATCGTAAACACATGCGTTTACGACCACGTTTTAATTCGTTTTATATTTCGAAATACATATACATGACTAACGAGGATTTCTTGCATTAATTAACTGAAAAAAAAACTGCAGTGCATACATTACCATGCCGTTAGACAACAATAATTTTTTATTAGTTAATTAGATAATTCAAAGTAGTATGTTTACTATGTATGTATGTACATCAAACAGCGTATAAAACACACAATCCATAATATCTATAAACCAGTATTAATATAATGTATGATAGATACACACATATGTAATGGTTTTATTTGATTTGGAGGCTGTATAATCTCTGAGTGAAAAAAGAAATAAAAGCGCACTGATGGATATGATAATATGTTTCTTGTGCTTCTGAAACATCGGCAATTTAAATGGTAACATAGGTAACACAAGTATGTTTACCTTTTGCTTCTGTAATGAAAAAAAAAATGACAATTAAAATTTAGTGAACGAAAAACAACTAATTTGTACGGAGATAAAAAATCAAGTTTCTGCGCGTGACATCAAGGACATTTTTTTTCCGCGCAAAACATGAGAGTTGTAAGCGCCATTCGTATCCATGTTATGAAATTGAATTGATGAATACGGCTCTACGTTAATTATACAGTGTTGTTTACAATTAATATTAATTAAAGGTTTTCACACAGGTTTTATATCTACTCTAAATAATCACAGCGTTATATTAATTAGCCAATAAATTTTGAAAAGTTTCGAACGGTATATTTTTATTATATCAATCCAATACGATTTCAAACAGAGTATTACTTAATTGACGAATTAAATTTGCATTGATAGTTGTCCAATATATTTCATATTTTTCAAATCGTTTATCAGGATTTTTATTAAGTAATTAGCATTGGTAATATTGCGTCATAAATCTCTCTGGTATGAAGTGAACTTTTGAAAACTATTATAAGTATTGATATGCTGTTGGAGCTAAATATTGTGTATGCAATAGCTTAAGTCTTATTTTAGTAGCAAGATATAAGTTGTTTTATTGTTTATAAATTACTTGTATTATACTTATTTACATACGTTTATAGGAGAAATAATTTTCTCTGAGAAAGTTTAGTATGTTAAAGTACACAAACCTACTTTAGTAATCCAGAATCAATTTTAGGATGCTGTCTTGGTAAGTCTTTCCAACACAACATTGTATTCTTAATTTTAAGTTTCCTCAAATATGCCAGTTTCTTTCTGTAAATGGGCAGCAGTGTGTCCGAAATAATTAATTGTACCTTTGAGGTGTAACCTATAAGCTACAGTAATATTATATTATACGGAGTAAAGCCTTCATGCAAGAAACGTCCTCAAAATCAAACGCAACTAACGCCTCTAAAATCTGCATATTGCGAGTAAATAGCCTAACGATATACAATTGTAACCTACTTCTGAACATTAACAACACAAACAAAATTTAGACCCAACTAAAGTTATATCAAATTGTTTGTAGTAATTAACAGTATCAAATAATACCCAATGTCTTATTTAAAAAGACATGAGTTTGGTGTGTTACCGACTGCTTAGATTACCCTGTATAAAGAAAATATTTGTAAAACGTTGCCCATCTAGCCCTCAATCAAATTCCAAAGAGGTTTTTCAAAATTCCTCACCGTTTAATTACAATAGTCCATCCCATCTTGGTTGCACCATCCGGTATATATTAAATGATAGATGACAGGTCTGATTTACGCGAAGCTATTTCGTAATGATTTCATTATCAACGCAAAATAGAACAAGATCATAATTACGAAGTTGTTGTGGTAATGCTAGTTGTCCCTCTTGTAAAAACCGACGAAGACACATTGGGAACTAGAAGGCATTGTAATGAGATATGTCAAAAGTTATACATATGTGGATAGCTGATAAATACTTTGAAGTGGTACCTATAACCTCCTAAAATTGAATATTTCAGGTTATTTCAATCCTAGTATAAAATCATTTAATTATGCTACTAAACATAATGTTATCTTTCTAACTGACTGCGTTGATTTTCAATTTGAAATGCGATGAAATTTCTCATAAAGTATTCACGAAGATTTGTTTATGAAGGGATTGTACGATGTATATTTGACAAATTAACTATCGGCGTTTCGATCTAAATGTTACATTGAAATGTAAATTTAATCAACATCTATATCTAATTATATATTAGGTCCGTTTCTGAGAAAGTTTGTTGATTTGCTGCTACCGAGTAAGCGAGCTTGATAGAAACCAATTTACAGACGTAATGACATAAATCCTTCATTAATCAGGCAACATATTAAGATAAAGTGAGGTTACACAAAATCAAAGACGTATTTCTAACACGGGTATTCTGATTTGTTATCATCCTTTGGTTTCTCCTTCCTTCATGTACGAACCGCATGTATAAAAATCTTCCTGTTCGGCTGTTCTTCACTGTTAGGGAATACGTAATTTAATCCCGTGAAAGGTGAAATGTACATGTGTGTGAACATATACTACATATGTAGAATGGAACCTTCGTGATTATGTAAAATGCGACGAACGTGGTTAGGGACGAAGTAGCGTTCCTACATTAAAAGGTGTAATAAAGTCTTCAAAGAAAATAAAATGGCGTCGTAGGGGATTTTCAGTAGCTTCCTTCTACTGAAAATTCGAAGTGAATAACGACTGATTGTCAAGATTACATCGAATAACTATGTTCTATATAAAATCATGATAAACGAGATTCTTTTGAATTATTTTTTAAAGTTTATTACGGCAGCCCTTTAAAAGAAGTGCTATGTCTTATATGTAGCCTATACTGATATAAAATGATATTCAGAGCGATTGCTTAAACACACAACCTGCGCCGTTAACCGAAAAAGATGTTCTAAATCTGTCCAGTACGCTTTTCTGGCGGAACTACAAAATCCCTCCATACCATAGTGGTTTAGTTTTACTGCGTAGTATCTGTTTAATTGAAATAAAAAATACGTAAAACTATACAGTACTAATGAAGTAAGTGCAGTATCATAACTTATTTACAATGATTATGATGATAAAATGATAAATTACTTCTTGTCGTATTCAGAGTATATTTAAAAAATATTACTGCATTTTATTCCAGAAAGCAGCATTTCCTGGTTATTCCTGAGTATTCGCTGATTAGAAGATGGCTTTTGTTTTTGGAGTTAACGAAGAAATTTATTCAAACGTTTTTCCCTTATTTAGGTTCATTTACATAAAGGATTTTAATTTTAATTGACAGGAACTCAGAACGTAATTAACTGTTAATAAATCCGATACATTGTTTTTCTAATTAATTCTGTTTCAAAACGATAAACAAAATATTAGTGTTTGCTGACTATTCCCGCGAATGTAAATAAGACGTAATACAAAGATAATTTTATGATGAAAACAGGGTAGGTAGGTAAGAAGCTATATTAACATGGTGGCACTCTTGTCGCGCAGAACGCAGGGATGTATTTATTATAGGGCAGTCGCCCCTTGCGAATAGTGTCACTGAGAGTAGTTTGTAAATCTTAATACTATATCCATGTTTGATGATTTTAATAATCGCTTTTAAAGATACATTATGAGGCCCGTATACTCTAGTAAGTTAAACACTAGTAAGTAACTCATAGAACAATATGTAAAACAGAGATACTTGTTTGCTTAGTGAAGGAGAACACGGAAAGAATTGCAACATTTTAAAAACCTCAACATTTGTTTCAGCAAAGTGTGTTGTTAAGGTCCTCATGTGCAGAGAACGGTCGGTAAATATCTAAAGCCAAAGGTGTACTCTTTAACTATAAACCATCGTGTTCAACATAAAAATGAACTTTTCTTGATAGATAAGAAGAAAAATGATTTTAAAGATGAGATGTGTGGGATCTTTCGTCCTCCATTAGCTTCTTGCAATGGTAAATTACGTCATCCACATAATATGCTCGACACTGGCATGGGACTCTGGCCCAAACGCGAACGATTGCGGAGCTAAAAACTAAGTTGCTCTTTCGATCTGTACCATTTCATTGTAATCTGAAGGTGACACCTGCTTGTTTTCTGTTGAAGGATTAAATGATCACCGACATCTTATTTAAAACGAATCGCATCGATATTAACTGGGAATTAAATAGCAATTAATTCTTGATGTTAAGTTATGTTTATACAAAACAAACAAAAGGCATCTCTGTTATAAATTATTGAATGCATTGATTTGATGAGCGTATGCTGATTGCAGTGCTAGCTATAAGAAATGTATAAGCAATATAATAATAATAATAATAATAATAATAATACTTTATTGTCCAACAGCATAGCCATTTACAGGACAAGAAAAGAAATATATATATAATAGAATATATAATAATAATAATATGAGGTGTAATAATAAAGAGAAATCAAGTAAGAAAAAAAAAAACAATCTGCTATACAAAGTAGTAAACTAACAACTATAAAATATTAATATTAAATTATAAATGAAACATTACAAAATATTAATCCTAGGTAAGTGTAATGCAAAGGAATAAAAATTCAAGTTGAGAGAAAAAGACAAAGTGTAGTAACAAATATTAAAGACAAAATCACATATACATATTATGTTTATCAAATGATGTCATCAAACATATTATTGAAATTTGCAGACATATGATAAGCTGGAGATCTAAATGAATTATTAGTCGTAGCTCTTGGTAGTCTGAAAGTAGTAATAACACGTGTGTTAAAAGATGGTACATTAAAATTGAAAAGAGCAAGTAACGAAGAGCAATCAATCTTATAAAGCAGCAAATTTAGCAAGAATCTTCCACTGTGTACTTTTCGCCGGTTGGAAAGACTATCAAATTCATGTGTATCAAGCAATGTGTTGTAATCAGTATTGCGCTCAGGGTATTCACCAGTTATCCGGAAAGTTAGATATTTTAGAAATCTCTTCTGTATTCTTTCTACGGCCAGGTTTTGATATATGTAATACGGATACCAAATCAATGACGCATATTCCAGTCGACTTCTGACGAGGCAATAGTATAGAGTTCTTATTGCATGTAGGTTATTAAAATTACGGCATGATCTTATCAGAAACCCCAGATTCCTTGATGCCAATAAGCACATCGCGGAAATGTGTTCACTAAACGATAGTTCCGCGTCAAATAGAACGCCCAAGTCTTTAACTTTATTTTGTCGCGTTATTTGTTCAGGTCCTATATTATAATTGTGATGCAAAGGATTGCGGCACTTTGTGTAAGATACAACAAGACATTTGCTAATGTTTAATGAAATAAGATTATTTCTGCACCAATTTTCAATAATACACAAGTTTCTTTGTAAAAGAAAACAATCATCCGTTGATCCAATTCGATTATATATTTTCAGATCATCCGCATATCCAAGTACATTACATGTCAAACTGCTCAGAAGATCATTTATAAATATATTAAAAAGTAAAGGTCCCAGGTTTGAACCTTGTGGGACGCCTGAGGAAATCGAATATTTGTTTGAGGAATATCCATTGTAAAAAACATAACCGCTTCTGTGTGATAAGTAAGAAGAGATAAGCTGTATAAAAGACGGACACATACCTACACTGTTCAGCTTTTCCAA
Source organism: Holotrichia oblita (assembly GCA_023690525.1). Classification (NCBI taxonomy): domain Eukaryota; kingdom Metazoa; phylum Arthropoda; class Insecta; order Coleoptera; family Scarabaeidae; genus Holotrichia; species Holotrichia oblita. The sequence goes on along the minus strand of CM043015.1, from coordinate 107,085,941 downwards.
TAGGATTCCATGATTGATAGTATCAAAAGCTTTGGTAAAATCTGTATAAAGTACGTCAACCTGTCCACGCTGGTCGAGTTCCGAAGAAATGTACTGAGTAAGACACGCCAAGTTCGTTACCGTAGATCTGCCGCTCATAAATCCATGTTGGTAAATAGAAATCGTCTGCCTAATATTACTGTATATTCTGGTATATAATATATATTCGAATACCTTGGCAAAATTGGCAACAATATTAATAGGCCTGTAATTATTGACATCAGTACGATTGCCGCTCTTAAATACAGGAACTACTTTTGTAACTTTCCAAGCACAGGGAAATGTAGACGTGCGTACACTCAAGTTAAACAAAATTGTTAGCGGATATGCGAAAGTTATTCTGCCATCATGAACCAAGAAGCTGGGAATACCATCATCGCCAGTTGTCATGTCTGACTTTAGCCTAGATGTACTTTCTAGAACATCTTCTTCATCAATATGTCCCACTCCAAAGGAAAGACGTTGTGTAAATAAACATTCCGATGTACCGATACTTGGTGTAAATACTTGAGCAAATTGAGCAGCAAAGGCGTCAACAATATCTTGCGGATGAGATAGGTCATTCTGATTCACGGACATATGAGCCGGAATTCTAGTCCGAGTTCTCTTACTATTAATGAAGGACCAGAATGACTTTGGATTGTTTACAATATCCCCTTCGACCACATGCACATAACTGTCATAGGCTATATGCTATTTATATGACAAGAGAAAGATGTTCGATTAGAACGGGCTATTGGACCGGAGCGGATCTACTGCATATACGAGGGGTGGCTGAAAAGTAATGCACACTTGCTTATAACTCGAGAATTTAATAAGATATTCACAAAAGTAAAAAAAAGAATTAAAGAACAATTATTTAGCTATAAAATGACATATTTATTTTTCCACGTAGTCGCCATCTCGCTCCACACAGCGCTCCCATCGCTGAACCCATTTTTCAAATCCGTTCCTAAAGAATTCTTCCGGTTGTTTTCGTATCCAACTGCGTACAGCAGCCTTCACTTCTTCATTATTGACGTATCTGTTTCCCTTAAGGTCCCTTTTTAATAGAGGAAATAAGTAAAAATCACACGGAGTCAAATCCGGGGAGCATGGAGGATGAATAACATCAAATTGTAGGCGCTCCAACGCGTGTGCGTTCTTGCATTGTAATGGTGCAGTAAAACACGGTCACTGGTCCATCGTACTCCTCGAACACGCTTCCGTAATGTCTGTATAACGTCTGAATGTAGCGTTCCGAATTTACAGTACACCCTTTCTCGAGGTATTCCATCATCACAGCTCCTCGAGTGTCCCAAAAAATAGTGAGCAAAACCTTGTTCGCTGAACGCGTTGTTTTGAATTTTTTAGGCTTCGGTGAATTGCGATGTCGATACTCCATACTCTGTCTTTTTTATTCAGGGTTGTAATGATGAATCCAACTTTTGTCTCCAGTCACAATTTTGAAAAGAAATTCGTCTCCTTCGCGTCGATAACGTTCCAAAAGTTGTTCACAAGCTTCTTTTCGTTTACGTTTCGTAAGCATACACGGTACCCAGCGTGCACAAATTTTTCGATAGCCCAACTTTTGAATAATGAAGCTTGTCAACCGTCTCAGCTCCATAAACAGCCTGTAAACGCCGATAAATTTTCGTAGGTGTAATGTTTTCCGCCGTCAAAAATTCAATCACTGCACGTTGTTTCAAGCGTGTGCATATAGCAGGTGTTCGGCTTGCCATTGTAACACGTTTGAACGCGTAACCGTTCAACCGATAGTTACGAAACTTGGAACGTGGAAACTTTTTCGAATTTCACTCAAAGATTTCCAAATTTTTAAATATAAAATTTTTTTTTTGAGAAGATTGATACGTGAAAGAAACAATATGCTCAATTTCAGCGGCAAAGTTAAAAGTGGGTTCTAAAAAAGGAAATCATCATCATCATTCACACGGTTAGCAATAAAACACCGGAATGGAAGTCGTCCAACCCAGGATTTTTATCTATGTATATGCCTTGCTTAACATAAATGATTTGGAAGTGATCATCGTAGACTATACAACCGTACTGTTTTTGTCTGTTGAATTTCATCATTAACTAATTTATTCATCCATCTATATATGTATACGTTTCTCTTTAATGCATCATTTATTCGCAAACAGTCAAAATCACGGAAGTTACAGCTTATCTACACGTATGTATATAAATTCCTACTACATATTACAAATAATGTAAAAAAGCAACAATTGCGAAAACTTGAAGTTATGTTTATTTTTAGAATAACAGTCAATTAAAGTAATAGTTTCATTTTGATCATAGCTTTTAAATATATAATTTTCTTAATGGAAATATTTTCATATGTTGCGTTGAAGAACAATAGTTCCTCGAATTGAAACAAATCGGTATCTTTTAAATATACTTGTTTGTGTGTAGGTATCAAGAGTAATGGAAAAACACCTAAATAAAATCTTCCAGTTGACAAAATTTTCGATAAACACGTATAATATTGCATAAGACTATACAATACGCATTTACATGTGTTACGTAATGATTCAAATCATATATTGAATTCTGAGTCATCTTTGTATTTGTTATCAAGTCTATGTGTACGTTTTTACTCCGAGAAGAGTCATGTCAATGTCAAAGGTGATATCTATTTTGGCCCGGAAATATGTATAATAAAAAAAATCCATACACCGTAATACAGTTTCAGTACCAGCATATGCAATCTGTAAATAAATCATACACTTTTATCATCCTCCTATTGTATCTTTTGAATTCACCTATATTACATATATATGTACAAGATGTTAAGGAAAATCTTGACACAATACTAATAGACTTACGTACAATGCTTCAATTGTTTTGGAGATATGGTTCAAGAAACCAACTTTGATATGTAATTACAGAATCTATAAACTTATCTTTATTGCAGCAGATTTTCGAATTGTTGCCACGGCTGGCGTACACAAAGTTGAAGATACTCGCGTACTTGATTCTAAGCGTTTAATTTTTTTAATTGTTACTAGATATGTACAATTCTTTGCCAATTTTCATCTACTGCGTCACAAACAAGATCTTTCAAGAATTCCCGATGTGAATCTTGGTGTCCATGCAAGAGGTCATCCGCGACCAAAATAGCTATTGCTGAACTGTTTATTTAAATAGTTCGTTAAGAAAGAGGTTAAGTTCCATCATACACATAGTACCTCGTGTAAATTTTGCATAAAAAATTAGATATAATTTACTATTAAATTAACTATCTACAATGCCTGTCATGCTATTAGTCGAAAATCCTAACTTTATGAAAATAATTGAGCATCGAGCATGTGCATTTTTTTTCTGAACACCATGTATATACTGATATATAAAGAAAGAAGTTGTACTTCATTTCTAGATCATCTCTGCGGATGTACAGTGTCATCTTAATTGATGAAGTGAATGAAAAGAGAAAAAAGTAATCATAATAGGGAAAATAAAAAGTAAACCACATAAATAGACAAAAGAACGAGAGAGCGAAACCCCCTGTCACTAACATTTTCTTATATTTAATACACTCCATATATCTTGGAGTCTAGATTTTCTAGATTGCCTGAATAACAATAGCATATGTAGTAAATATTTTCTTTAGTTTATAATAAACTAGGTAAATATAATTATTCGTATGTTAAATTGCAGCAGGATTATTTATATGAAACATTATCAAGTAGGAAATAATTACTTAAACTTAGTTAAAGTATTCAGAAAGGTACCTATTAAAGAAGAGTGTGTTAATTATGCTTATACGCACATGTGTATGTTTTTGAGCACGTAATGGACGGACAGGAAATATAATTTAATGTTTTATCTTATTGTAGTCGAATAAATTCACTTGTTTTCCTTTATTGAATAATTAGTCGTAAAATTACACGCGCCGTAAAAGAGTAGTGTTATTTTAAATTTGCTCGTCTGCATGCATTTAGTGTTTTATAGCAATTTAAAGTAATTATTTAGGTGCCACACGATTGAAAGGACAAAGGCAATGCAACCATATAACCTCTATTACTTCATAGAACTTATGTTCCTTTGTTTAATGTTTTTATAAAATTTAGTTCATTAATTTAAAAATTAGGTTTAACTTAAGTTACCTAAATTATAATAACTGATATTTGCTTTCATTTATAATGCAATTATTGTATGTATTGTAAGTTTACTGAGAATCATTCTATTATTTCAAAAGATCACATATTACTTACATATGACAGAAAACACTCCTAACAGGCTGAAGTTTTGGACAATCAGTAAATATTGTGGTCGATATATATGGGCCAAGATTCAATAAAATTCCAGTTGGGTAAGCTTTATTATACAGTGTGTAACAAAAGTCATTGAAATCATTGGAATATTGAACATGGAACAAAAACGAATCAATTGTGTGAAAAATGCTCGGACACCTCGATTTTTGTTTTTCGAGTGTATTGTTTTTAGTATATTTTCAATGTTTTGTAGTCAATTGTTTTCAATAGGTGACGTCATCGAATATTTTTTAAAATAGCAATCCCAATTTTTTTGAGCAAAGATCCATAGTATTTTCTTTTCTGAATACACCGGTACCCCTTACGTGAGGTCTTCGTCTTAACGTTTAAACATTATAAAAAGAAATTCTCTAGAATGAAAACATTAAGAATGTTTTCTATATTTCTAAATTTCTAACGTTATTGCACAGAAAGCAACAGTAATAACAATAAAAATTTAAATTAGGCACTGTCTGTTGCGTGGTAGTGCCCTAAGCAATGGAAACGTACTTTTAATTAGGGTACACACATTTTACTACTACATTTTTCTTAAATGGTGCAGTGATCAGACACAATTCTCGGTTTTGGTCTACACAAAATCCCCATTGAGTTGAAGAAGTGCATACTCAGTATAATCAAAAGGGTTGATGTGTAGACAGACTTAGTAGCGAATAGAATATTAAAGCGATATTTTTAGAATGAAACTCTGAATTTTAACATTTATTGTGCTAAATGTTGCCTTATGTATAAATTTATAAAATAAAAGAAATATTCTTAATGTTTTCATTCCTGAGAATTTCTTTTTATAATTTTTAAACGTTAAGATGCAGACCCCACATATGGGGTGCCAGTATATTCAGGAAAGAAAATACTATCGACCTTTGCGAAAAAAAAATCGGGATTGCTATTTAAAAAAAATTTCGATAACGTCATCCATTGAAGACAATTGACTACAAAACATTGAAAATATACTAAAAATAATACACTCAAAAAACAAAAATCGATGTGTCCGAGCGTTTTTCTCACAACTCGTTTTTGTTCCATGTTTAATAATCCTGACTTTTGTTACACACTGTATATAATTATATATACAATACAAATCTTGCACCTATGGTCAGGTCTCGGCAGCCAAGCATAAATGTGTGAAACATGTACTCGTTTTAAATTTTCATTTAATTATAGAAAATATCTCAAAACCTGATTGCCTTGGGTATAGGAAATATAACACTAATTTGCTTTATTTCACCTGCGCCATCGAAATGACCAGAAAAATGAATGTGTGATCATAATCAAGAGCAAAATTCCATACGAACCCCTTATACCGAATCAGCAACAAATCCACAGAGTCAATAAATACACATCTGAGAACTACAACTCAACGACCAATGATATCACTCACAAAAGATTCGTTGCAGAATGGAAAAAGTAATCGCTGTGTTTTTCGAAATGGCGCCAGTTTTCTTACACTAACTACAAAAATAAGATTTTTCGGTTGCTACGTCTTTTTTGGCTTGCTATACGGAGTAGAATGTTGGACCTTGACTGAGACAAACCAAGAAATTAGCAGCTTTTGAAACGTGGCTTTTTAAGAGGATTTTTAAGAATTTCATGTATTTAATGAAATAGTCTGCCAAAGAATAGATAAAGGCGTAGAATTAATAAACACAACAAAAGCTCACAAACTTGAATACCTCAGTCATATAATCAGAAACGAGGGAAGATACGGTTTACTGTAAAATATATTGCAAGGAAAGGTTCCTAGGTAACGTAGTCCAGGCCGAGGGAGAAATTCATAGCTCAAAAATTTCTGGAGGTGGTTTTCAGCACCAACAACAGGATTATTCCGTGCCTCAACGAACAACGTCGTAATAGCTAGAATGATCGCCAACATTCAGATCGGATGGACACTATAAGAAGTATAACTACATAATATTTCATTTAAATAAACTGTGATGTGCCGCTACTTATATCTTGTCATTACTCGCTTCTCTTTTTCTAAAAAATGTCTCCCATTTTTTTTGCTTGCATTGACTCTGCTAGGTACTTTAATAATGAAAACTATTATATCACCAAAACTATAATATTATTTTCTTTGTTTTGATTTTAACATCCCTTTTCATATATTTCGGCAACAATACCTTTATTTACTAAATGAAAATTCCCTGAAAAATTCGCATTTCATTGGTATATCATTGAAATATATTTATGTTCCTGTAGCTCCTAAAGTAATTCTGTAAAGTTTGGATTAACATTTGGAAATATAGCTTAATGTAAGTAAATGTTGTTTACGTAATAGTTATTTTTTTCATCTGTAGTCATATGACATTACTGCAGATGTTTTTTAACTGCAGGCTGTTACTCATATTTACCGTGCGCGTTTCCACTACGTTCCATCGATGGGAATAGGCAATCACGATTAGTTTTCCTTATCAATCTAATAGGATATCAAGTTGAGCTGAGTATATATTAGCCAGACGTGTTTTCGCACTGTTATTGTGTTATATCTAAATTTAATTGTTTTTTTACAGAAATCTTATCGCACTTATATAATTCTTGTTTACTTGGCATGTTTGAAATGTATATTACGTATTAATATTTTATCTTTTACTAAGTTAACCTTGGGATACATTTTAACAAAACAATAAATAGTTTGATTTTGTACAGTATTGCGAATATTTCACGTCTAGGACATTAAAACCAAATTCATTCATATTGTACTTACAACATGTGTAGTACATGTATGTGTATACATTAACATCCATAAATTTAAACACACCTACTTACTATTAGTAGTGTCTTATTGTCTTTATTTTAAGTAGTCTCGATTTTTTTACTAAAAATAACTTCTATACACAAATCACAAAATAATAGCATGAATTGAATTTTAATAAATATTTAATGTAATACGAGGACCTTAGAAGCAAAGGGAATAAGTGACGTTCTTGGAACATCTAAGTGTAGTACTCCAGTAATCGTTTTTTGTGTAGGGGCAAAGAAGTGTAAGCGATTACATTGTTGTACAACGACATTAGTACATAATACATACATTTTAATACTATTAAAAATTGTAACAATTCTATTTTGGATTTAATACTATCTAACATACGTGGCAATGTTGTGGTTGGTGAAGAATTGTTGCCTTTAGTTCCTATCGATCAGTACCATTTAACTATATCTTTGCAGTTTCAATCTATAGCGCAATCTCGATCTTTTCCTTCAGCCAACAATATCAGATGTAACTTTCGTAAAGCAAACTTGATACAACTTTATAATGATTTACTTAACGCTGATTAGAGTTCTCTTGATACCTATCACGACGTAAATTTAGCAATTGTTGATTTGTATAATACTTTCTACACAATAATGAGACATTCTGTTGCTTATCAAACAAATAACACGAGGAAATATCCACCTTGGTTTAACCCAAATATTATTTCTAGTTTAAAACTTAAAGATTATTACAGGCGACGATGGAAATCCACGCGCAGTTCTTTTTATGACCGCGAATTTAAGGGAATGCGAAATACCTGTAAAGACCAAATTTCAACTGCATACAGCCGTTACGTACATAACTTTGAAGAGTCTTTAAAACATAATCCTAAAGAACTATTTGCTTTTATAAATTCCAAGAAAGGGACCACTAGAATTCCCGGACAACTACATTGTGATGATCAACTAATTGAGTCTCCTGTGGTTATAGTTAATGCCTTTGCGAATTTATTTTGCCGTAATCAAGCAACAAATAATGTACCAATTATTACTACTGAATGCCCAAATACGTTACCTTTTATCATTTCTACTGTAACGGAAGATGCTGTATTAAACGTGATGTCTGCCTTTCCTGCTAAATTTACTGCTGGTGATGATTCAATACCAAGTTTCGTAATATATGACACTAGATATACGTTAGCTTATCCTTTAATGTCATTAATTAATTTGTCAATTAAAACTTCAACGTTTCCTAATTTATGGAAAAGAGCAAGAATTATTCCGGTTTACAAGAAAGGTGATGAAACTTAACTGAAAAATTACAGACCTGTATCGATACTCTCTAATTTTGCGAAAGTCTTTGAGCATTTTATATATTCAGCCATTTTAATGAACATTCAACAGTGCTTATCGCCATGTCAACATGGCTTTATTCCTGGGAGGTCAACCGTAACTAATCTGACAACAATTACTCAATTTCTAACTGAACAGATTGACTTGCAAAAACAGGTTGACGTAATTTATACCGATCTATCTAGTCCCTTTGATACAATTGATCATGGTGTTCTACATGACAGACTTAACAATTTGAGAATGAGTCCATCATTTAACAACTTACTAGCTTCCTACTTAGATAAGAGAGTAAATTATGTCCACTACAATGGCTTTAATTCTCAGGAATTTATATCGATTTCAGGGGTTCCCCAAGGCTCAAATTTAGGACCTTTACTCTTTATAATTTATATTAATGAGTTGCTTAATATTGTAAATTGTCCTATACTTGCTGCTAATATGCGAATGACATAAAGATTTATACTACTATTGACACACCCCATGATATTGAGTTATTACAAAAAAATTTGAATAATTTAGTAAATTGGTGCTCTGCTAATTCTCTTAAAGTTAACATAGGCAAATGTTGTTCTGTATCTTACAGCAAAAAACGTAATATTTTTGAGTCATCATACACAATATTAACGGTATAAGAATAGAGAAAAACACAAGTTTCAAAAATCTGGTGTATTGTTTGATTCATGCCTGTCATTTTCGCTTCACATCGATATACTTTGTTGACGGGTTTCGAGGAATTGGGGATTTATTATGCGGTCTTCTAAATATTTTACTAATTCAGCTTCGCTAAAGTCTTTATATTTCGCATTTATAGTAAGTTCCTTGGAATACGCTTCACTAATTTGGTCACCATATTATGTTTGCTATCAGCTAGGTATTGAACGTATCCAACATAAATTTCTTAAATTTCTGTCATTCAAACTGGATGGTGAGTATCTTCCCAGCGGTGTTGATTATAAATGCCTTCGAGATAGACATGGCATGGAATTCACTGTGCTCGATTTACTCAAAAATTACTTCAGGATCAGATTAACTCTCCTAATTTATTGGAATTTTTAGACTTTCACGTTCTTCGATTGTCTGCGCATTATTCTGTCACTTTTGTTTTACCGGCACCTAGAACTAATGTATTGTTGAATGCACCTGTTAGTAGAATGTGTAGAATTGCAAATTCTTATTTTGATGATATTTTTTTGTTGCTAGGATTGCTCATACTTTTATATTTTTGCTGTCTTTATGAAATTATCTTCGCAATATTGTATTGTGGTTATGAATTGTAATTAAGTTACTATTATTAATGTGCAATACATGTATAATTACGTTGTTAGTTTACCCTGTAATTGGTTTCAGTTGGGTAATAAAGTGCATTATTATTATTATTATTAATCGCGGTGAAAATTTTTGGGTTCACCTCGATTTATTTTCTCACGTTGTACGGTCGAGTACTTCCCTTCAACATTATTATTATTATTATTATTATTATTATTATTATTATTCCGTATGCGGAAACGGTACAGCCAGTGACGCCAGCTGTCCGCTGACCCCACCCTTCCTCTTCCCTTTCCTTTCTGTTCCCAGGTACAGATCGGCAAGCGTTGCAGCAACTCCGGGAGTGTCTACGAACCGACTGGTCTTCTCATCCGGCTGGGGAGTAGGCTGATGTGAGCTTACTCTGCCGACGAGGATCCGCGACGCATTGTGAGGAACCAGCCACTTCGGGCCCTGATCAGGTAGTGTATGGTGGATGCAAGATGTCGGAATCTGCATTGCCCTGGGCGAGCTCCAGTCCGTCCGTGCATTCCGGGATTGGTGAAGCGTAGGTCAGACCTCAGGGAACTGGGGTAGGATCCCGAGGATCTGAGGGTATACCCGTTCTTGACTATTGCGGCCCGCCCCTCCATACACGAAGCGCTGGCGAACTACTCAACATGGCAACTTTACCAACCAACAAGAGAACGCCGAAGAACAGCACAGAAGAGAGCCCCAACGGTGCCTTCAAGACACCAACGGCGCAGCACGTTAGGTCGCCGATTACGATAGATCTGACGACATTTAACATCGTACAACCAGGAGGTAGCAGTGACGACACGACATCAGCTCCAGATATGTCGTCCTCAAAAGAGGTTATCTGCAAACTGCGATGCCGCGAAGAGGAGCAATTGCAGAAGTGCATAAGTGTCATCAAGACCATGAAGGCAGCTATCGGCAGGCAGAAGAACGTCTCGATGGATGTAAAGAACGGCTTGAAGGAGCTAGAAGAAGCAGTAGATATGATCTCTGACTGCAGGAGGCGATGGAAGAAGGCCGAGCTGCAAGCAAGAGAGCACGCGCCAAAGGCGTCAGAGCCTGCTACCAAGACGCAGGCTACTTCTGCTACGGGCAACAAGAACGTGGAGAAGAAGGAAGCGCATCCCTCCGAAACACCCAGAATAAAGATCGGCTGGATAAACAGCAGAATAAGACGCAGGGTAGAAGTCGTCAGGTGCTTCCGCTGCTTCGGCTACGGACATCGACAGGCTACTTGTCCCGGACCAGACAGAAGAACACAAGGCCTTTGCATCAATTGCGGAGAAAAAGGCCACCAACGGAAGGATTGCAAAAACAAAGCAAAACGCTTCCTCTGCACGGGAGACACCGCGACACGCAGCCATGTCCCTGGGTCCGGCGCATGTCCCTCCTTCAGAAAGGCATTAGATCAGGCAAAGAAGAGCCAATGACCAGAATCCTACAAGGCAACATGCACCGAAGCAGAACAGCAGACGATCACCTCATCCAACTACAACTGGACACCGGAGTAGATCTGCTGCTTATTAATGAACAATACCGGGATAAGGAATGCACCGTTCAGAAGACCAGGCTACGGAGAGACGATACCGGACATCACACTGGCCTCGGAGGACATTGTGCGGGACATCGTGGACTGGCGAGTCATGGAGGACTACACCGGAAGTGACCACCAGTACATAGGCTACAACGTGACGAGACAGCAGCCGATCGGGCGAAATCCTGCTCCGCCCGGTCCTCGATGGAACGTAGCGAAGCTGGACGAAGACGCCCTGGCTCTTGCAATCGCTCGGGGAAAGGATGCCGTCATGGAATGTTCGGATTCAGCGGAGACTATTGAGGACGCGACCATGGCCCTCATACGTCGCGCCTGCGACGCCTCTATGCCGCGCAGAAAGATATACAACAGAAGATCTGCGTATTGGTGGATCGACGAGATCGCGACCCTCCGGAAACAATGCTTACAGCTTAGGCGGAGAATAACCAGAGTGAGACGACGAGATCCGAACGCGGCAGAACTAGAGTCCGAGGACTTTAGGAACGCCAAGAGAGATCTCAAGAACGCCATCTACAGGAGCAAGAAACGTAAGTGGGAGGAGCTGCGGCAGGACATTGACAACGACCCATGGGGCCTTGGGTACAAGATCGTCATGCAGAAGCTTACGACGAAGACGGCGAATCCAGTCCTCGAACGAGATCGGATGCGGAACATTGTTGACACATTGTTCCTTACCCATCCGGAGAGAACTGCGGAAATGGAGGACAAGCGATTGAACGACATCCCGCGTTTTTTTAGCGGAGATGAACTGTCAAGAGCGGCGAACTCCCTACAAAACCGGAAGGCACCTGGACCCGACGGAAGCTCTCAAGATTGTGGCGCGCGTCTGCCCAGATCTGCTTCTGAACATCTACAACCGCTGTTTAACAGCAGGAGCATTCTGCAAGAGATGGAAGGTACAGCGACTAGTGCTGATAAGCAAAGGTAAGGGCGACCCAAGCACGGCAGCGGCATACAGACCGCTATGTATGCTGGACACGGCTGGAAAGCTACTAGAAAGACTGCTGAAAACGCGACTGGAGAGCAGCATAGACGACGCGGGAGGCCTGTCCGAGAGACAGCATGGCTTTAGGAAGGGACACTCCACCGTCGGCGCCGTAGCGCAGGTAGTGGAAACCTTCGAAGCCGCTCAACGGGGAAATCATTACTCGAGACCCCTGGTGATGCTCGTCACATTGGACGTAAGAAACGCCTTCAACTCGGCGAGATGGGACGTCATTCTTGACTCCTTGCAGAACACGTTCGACACGCCATCCTACTTACTTAGGATAATACGCAGCTACCTTAGCGACAGGAAGCTGACACCGCAGGCGGGCCGTGCACGAAGAAGATAACAGCGGGAGCGGCGTAGGGTTCCATACTGGGCCCCGACTTATGGAATGTGTCCTACGACGGGATCCTCCGAATGGAGCTGCCGCAAGATGCGTATCTGATAGGATACGCAGACGACGTAGCGGCAGTCATCCTAGCGCGTGACGAGGCGGATGCCCAGAGAAGGCTCAACCAGGTTATGAGAAGAGTCACCACATGGATGGACGAACACGGCCTGACCCTGGCAACGGAGAAGACCGAGGTCGTTCTACTGATCAGGAGAAGAATCCCTAGGGAGATCGAGATGACGGTGGATACGGAAGTCATAACTACTGTAACTTCCGTGAAGTACCTCGGACTGCGGCTCGACAGCAAGATGACCTTCTGGCAACAGATTCAGTCGTCGAGCGATAAGGCCGCTAAAGTAACGACGATGTTGAGCCGATTAATGGCCAACGTAGGAGGACCGACGGCGAGTAAACGCCGGCTGCTAATGACCGTTACCCATTCCATACTGTTGTATGGAAGCGAGATCTGGGCTGACGCTTTACAGCAGGACAAGTACAGAAAGCGGATGGCTTCAGTACAGCGACGGGGAGCACGCAGGATCGCCAGCGCATACCGTACGGTTTCCGAACCGGCGGTGCTCGTGATCGCAGAAGTAACCCCGATAGATCTACTGACTCAAGAAAAGAAGAGAGTCTACGAGACACGACGAGACGTCGGTGCACGACAAGCGAGAGCGGACGCTAAAGCGCTCACACGACAACGTTGGCAAGAGCGCTGGCAGAACGATACGAGAGGACGGTGGACGGCCAGACTCGTCCACAACATCACGGAGTGGATGAACCGAGACCACGGCGAGGTAAACTACTACCTCACCCAGTTTTTCAGCGGACACGGGTATTTCAACGCATACCTGGCTCGAATGGGTATAGCAGAGAACGCGACATGCCAGTATCACGACTCTGCGGAAGATGATGCTCACCACACCTTCTTCGAATGCGAGAGGTGGAGTGACTACAGAGACGCTCTACAAGACAAAGTAGGACCTCTAACGCCGGATAACGTCGTGCAAACGATGCTGTCCGGACACGACCGCTGGCAGAAGATCGCCACGTTCGTCGAGAAGGTGCTGAAGGAGAAGAAGAGAGAGACCCAAGCAATGGAGGCAGCCGACCGAGGCTAACTACGAGGATGGTGCGTTAAGGCATTTTTCCTCACTTAAAAAAAAAAATTATTATTATTATTAGGGAGGAAATATTTCCTCCCTAACGTAGTACGGTCGATACTTCCCCTCAACATTATTATTATTATTATTATTATTATTATTATTATTATTATTATTATTATTATTATTATTATTATAAGAATATAATCTCACTTGTAAACCTATCATGTACGCAAAAGTTTTTGTGTGTGTTTGTAGCGTAACGCTGCGTGCAAGATATTGTGCTATAAAACTGTCTATTTATAATCGCTTGTATATTACAAAATGGTCCATTAAAAAATTCTGTCCTATTCAATAAAGATAAGTCAAATTTTAATATGTAATTGTACCAAACTTCTACGTAATGTTATTTTCAGATGAAGAAGGTGAAGCAGTTTCTCACTTTAATAATGAAGATTATTTCAATGAAAATGTAACTTACGTTGCTACTATTAACAATAGATAAGACAATAGCAATGATACTGAAAATCAAGATAAAATGTCAGTGGTCTATGTAAATTAGCCTTAAGGATTACCACTTTCTTGCAATAAGTAACGAAAACGGATCGATAGCCGCAGTGGTTAGACGGCTGTCTACCGATGTGGTGCGACGATAGGAACCGCGATTCAGTTCTCTGGAGGGAAGGAAACATTTTTTCAGTGAGTTGAAATCCGGATCGACTTACCACTCGCTGTTGGGACCAAAACCATTAATAGTGCGGCATTAAAGAAGGCGTTATGAGACTGAACACAATGTACGCACACAAAACTACACCGCGAGAGTTGCAGTGATAGCCCGACAAGTAATACTGCATACGGAGTCATGCAACTAAGCACCGACCACACATAAAAAAAAGAAAAAGAACATCAAATCAGCAGCATTTAGCATTTCCAAACTATCCCGTAAGCTCACAACAAGATATGCCCACATGTATATATGGCAGGAAGTTCAATCTTCTAGGCTAGGGGATGACAAGAAATCGCTTTTTGCTTACTTAAATTCAAAAAAGCACTACTTGCTGTGAAACAAATAACTGCATTTAGTGATAATGGCGGACGGCAAAATAAAAACCACTAAAGTTATGGATTTATGTTGCAGAGAATGTATATATTGAAACTATTGGGACCAAAATAAAAGCTATTTAATTCTCAAATTTTGCCTTTATGTTGTATGAAATACGCACACTAGAAGTATGATTGTCATTTCTTGATTATTTGAATCTGCATCACAAAAAGAAAGAAATTGTACAAATGCAGAATTAAGATTTTATTGACCTTGAAAAACTTAAAGCCTTTTTAGAAAATGCGTTATACGCTGTGGTTGCGTTTTGAAAATAAAAATCCTTAAACGTTGTTTTACAGGAATTATGTCAGTGGTAATTGCATAGTTTTGTTTTTTTACTTTGTCTATAAAATCGATTAAAGCTAGTAAAAAACCGTCAGTGTTAGCAGAACTACTTAATGGCAACAAGAAGTCAAAAATTCAAAATGGTAAATTCTGTAACTCCATATAGTTATAAGTTTATTGCCATAACAATAAGTAACCTTAAAGAAACCAATAGAGAAATAAACAAGAACCCTGGAACAAAGATTATGTCTACTCCATAGATGAAGATTGAGTACTTATTACTTATCTATGTTTTGCAAGAATTAAATTTTATTCGTTAATAAATTAATCTTATTTACTGAACTTGTATTTGTCATTTATTTACTTACATTGGAACAAGTAGTATAACTCTAAGGTACTAATTGAAAACCGTAAAAAATTGAATAATCAACGTGAGTTCTAGTTGTTTTACTAATATAAAGATAGAGTAGAGACATTTTGATAGAACGTATCAACTCCAATTTTATCACTTCTTTGGACGTTATGTTCTCAGTATTAAGGTTTTGTTAATTGTATATCTTACACATGAAAATTTAGAACGTTCAGTAAATTAGCCTTCTCCAATTCATTCTACTAAAGATTCGTTCTTCCACTTGTTATTCGAAAAATTGTTTTATTCTATTGTTAGATTAATCCATTATTAAGGACGCGATTTCGGTCGGAACTTTGTCGAACGGGCGCCCAGGGGCGCTACAATATTTTTCTATTAATTTAGTAAGTTTTCGCACCGTTTCGAGTAGGGTGAATTGTAAGTTGCATACTCGCTGTTTCTTATATATAGAAACAAGGAAGCGATAGTGAACGAGTGAAATAGCAAATGTATCGACTACCTGAAATATTCAACTGCAATATGTTTTCCCGAAACATACACAAGGATCGTTGCACTAAGATAAGAGTAGCACTTACAGTGGCAAATCGTTCGCCGCGTAAGATTTTTTTATTCGAAAAAAACATCTATTCCACGCTTTTTGTTTTTGTATCTCAATAGAAATATTGCAGGTACATATATACACAGTTTTTGTTTAATTTCACTTGCATTACCATAAATTTATTAAAAAGATAATCCTATTACTTGGTTACTAAATAAATATATAACAGCATATTTACGAGGGAGCGTTTTTATATTCGCGGAATTGGGGATAAGGGGTGGAAATAAAAAAACCAAATTATTTTTCTTTTTCAATATATTCACCTGCAAGACGGATACATTTTTCACATCGTTCAATTAATTTATTTATACCCTCATAAAAAATGATTTCTCTTTATCTGCAAAATACGCCGAAACTGCCTCCTTGACTTCATCATCGGCAGTAAATTTTTTACCCCGCAGCTCTTTTTTCATTTTCGGAAACAGGTAACAATCACTCGGGCCAGGTCTGGGCTGTAGGGTGGGTGATTCACAATTTCGAAGATCATCTTATGCAGGGCAGCTAACGCAACGCGGCTCTTGTGGACGGGCGCGTTATCGTGCAAAAGCAGCACACCTTTCGTCAATTTTCCCCGTCTTTTCTCTTTAATGGCTTCTTTTAGTCGCTCTAATATTGAAGCGTGATATTCTCCGGTTATAGAAACACGTTTATCTTTATTTATTCGTCATATTATGTGTTATTCATTTCATATTGTGATACAAATACATCACTTTTTAATAATTAATAAATTTGAAAACAGAATTTAACCGGCTGCCATCTAAATATATATCGCTGAACTAAAAAGTTTGTCGCCTGGCTAGTCCACCCTGTATTTTCTGCAACCATCCTCACAGTTAGAGAAAAATCAGCGACAATAAGACACTCATTTTACTGCATGGAGCACGTAATTGAAACCCATTTTTATTCATTCATACATAGCATAATGCATTCCTTGATCCTTTGGCTACACAACATGCTACAATTTGTTACTAACTAGCATCGCATACTGCCTATCTCGATGCAGTTTGTCACACGTGTTCCCCGTGTATCGGAATAGGGGCAAAATATGGGAAACCGCGCCCTTAATTACCCATTGTTCCTTTCGTGAAACTTTCGTCGTAAAAATCGAGTTGTAATTTTAAATACTGAAATCAGTAAACCAAATAAAACAAATGTTATGCCTGAAAACCCAGCATGTTATATAATTTAATATGCTATTTAAAAAATTGCCGAATTGTTTACCAATATGTGGAGAGGCATTATATTAATGAAGCTAGATGGAGTAGAACTGGGTTTGTCAAATTAGCCTTGATATCTTACAGTTGTAGTTGACCTTGAAAGAGCTATGTATAAAACATAGCTTATTCGAATGAAAACATATAGTTTATTCGAATGTAAGCACTAAACAGTGTTACCTAAGTACACATCGCTAATATATGTATAATGTACTTATTGATTTTTACTGGAAAATATTTCTAGATGCCCGTGTGTCTTGTATTTGATTTGATTTGCCGTGCTTGTACGAATAAGAACTGAAAAGTTAAAGATACTTATAATCATCATATTTTAATTTCCAATTTTTATTAAATTGCGGTAGTATTTTACGTTTCACTTATAAATGTCACAATATGTATTTCACAATAAATCCCAGACTTTTTATTATCAAAATTAGAAATTTTGTGAATGAATTTCTAATGATTATTTATTGCAACCGGTATCAAGAATAATATAATGCTCCCGTACGATATTACCATTAATTTTGTAAACATTGATTTCCTTCATCCGTTACAAATCTATTAATGTGTGCCGCACAGCATGATAGACACCAAGCAGGAAATGAAATTATGTAAAAATCGCATATTTCAAACCAAAATTACAGCGAATTTAGTTTTGTTTCAACATTATGGATGGAGCATTAAGGTTCACAATCATCTATTTAATACGTGAAATAATATACAGTGACTCGCTTCCATCCCAACAATGTACATACATACATATTTATATATACACACATCGAGAAAAATCATAATTAGAGTAGGCTATGTGAATGGATTATTACATGACCCACTTCAACCTAATGACATTCATTGCTTTAAAGTCAATCTGAACGTTTGTGTCAAATATTTCTGAACGTTTATTAAATTAAATTAAATTGAAAGAAATGGTATTCAATACAGAAAGCAAAAATGATCTAATGCTACTTCCGTACAGGTGCAAGAGTAAATGACGAGTAGCAATATTCAATTCCAGAATGCATGGCTGATTTTCGTTTAGAATATCCTGAATTAGTTTTTGACTACAATGGGTTTTTACAATGTTTTGAAAAGATCTGTGTAGTTATTTGGGGAGACTGGTAACGTTGGTCGAAAAACTGGTAGTAGACGGCCATCTAAATGTACAGCTGAAAATATTGGAGTCATTTAGCTTACTATTTATGAAAATCCAAAAACATCCATTTCAGCAATAGCCCAACAGACAAATCTGTCCTATGGCACATGCCAACTCATTCTAAAGAAAAGTTTACACTATCATGCATACTAGCTGCAATGTTTTCATGAGCTTCTTGAAGTAGAATTTTGTCAATGGTTCCAAAATAATCTCAACAATGAGAATATACTTAACATGGTTTTTTTGCCAGATGAGTATTGGTTTCATCTTTCTGAATATGTAGACTCACAGAATATGATGCTGTGGTCATCGATAAATCTTCTTTTTGTTTGTTGAAAAATCATTGCATCCCTAAAAAGTTGGTGCTTGGATCGGAATATGTCGAAAAGGATTTTTTTAAAGACACTTACTGCTGCACTTACTGATATCGCAATGAAATACTCAGTCCATTTATACATCAAGTGGATGATGAAGAATTACAAAATGCGTATTTCCATCAAGATGGTGCAATAGTACATACGAGTATAGAAACACTTCAATATCTGAGAGCATTTTTTGATGACAATAATAAGCAGAAACACTGAAATCCCATATCCAATTAGATCTTATGATTTAAACACATGCGATGTTTTTATACGGCCATAAATAAAAAAAATCGTTTTTCACTGGATCTCTTGGTGCAGAAGTAGAATACTAAACACCAACCCACAAAACACCAAAAAACTTTTTACTAAAACACCGACGCCTTTCGACAGCAAAGCTGTCATTATCAAGGCGCTAATAAAATCTGAGTTACAACTATATACACAATATAGCGATTCTTCTGTGCGAATGCGAAAGTGCATTAAGGCTGGTGGTCGCCATTTTGAAAATTTAATTCGATAACCGACTGCTTTCTTCAACTGTTTACCTTATGTAAACAATTTGTAGCTACTATTAACATTTATTTTCTACTTTTACATTTAACCAACGAAGGAAAAACATTGCTTTACTGACTTGTATTATGTCCTCATTTTTTCGAAATATCTCGATTAATATTAATTTGAGGTTATATGTGGTTTACTACTTTTCTATTCACAACTTATTGCTCTTTTAGAATTTGATAAAAAAGTACCATATGCTATTTGAAAAAAAAAGAGTTGACCGTGCTATGACCTTTGTGTTTTTCTTAATAGTGACAACAGTAGCGCCATAGAATGAGCCCCTTCATATAGTTAAACTTTTGTCTAACACTTTTCTTCATAACACTAATGGTTTCGAAGATATTACAGTGTTACACTTTAAATGGACCATCCTGTATATAAAAACAACACAAATGTGTTTCAACATTAAACATAATGAACAAGGGAAAATCTTATTTTTAGCTTTTCTGAAGGGAAGTTTACATCTCTTTATTTCAGCAATTGCTTCAGCAAGCGTTTCTTCCGAAAAGTCGTGGTGCGTACGTTTCGGACCATTCATTTTATTTTTCAGTCTGTAACTGAAAAAACAAAGGATTTTTGAAAATTAAGGAAATTAAAAAAATCTATCTGAATTTATTTGAAGTAACCTAACTTGAAACGTGATCCTAACATGGAACGCATAGTGTTCCAAGTTAGGGAATCGTAACAGATTTGTTTGGGATCTGTGGATTAATACTAGGTTAACATGTTGATTTATTTTGCAAAATCATTTCAAATAGTTGTTTTTGAGCTTACGCGGATGCCACCCCCTTTCTACCCATAAATCAACCCGTAAGGGAGGGTGAATATGTCTCATAGTCATTCTTCCTACTACCATCCTTGACAGGGTGAGACATATTCAACATGTTAACCTAGTATTAATCCACAGATCCCACTACTCGAATGATAGCACCTGTGAATTATTACATAGGCAAGACGTTGAACTTTGAAGGTCAGTAGCTCAAAATTTTGAGTCCTTGGAACTTTATGCCCATTGGAACTTTTGATCGGGAGGATGTATAGAGTAATATATCAAAAAATTAGACCATTTGACGGAAACCTAATTTACACCTAATAATTGCGAGGTCCTTTCACTGCAGACATTTTTCAACTTATCGGTGTCGCAGAAACATTTTATTTTAAATAACCTCACGAAATGAAATCTATTAGTGGGGTTAAGTCGTGAAATCTACACAAAACATTAACGACCCAAATGGAATGCGAGTATCCGTTTTAGAGTAAGTTAATTCTAGAAAAGCGTTAGTCTAACTAAAATTGGAGAATGTTTCTTTCGTATTCAGTAGTCATTTAATCTAAAGCGGAATGTGTAAATTCCCTCCGCTCCGTGCCAACTCTGTTAGTGAACAACTAACGCCATTAATTATACAATACGGAATGATATTTTATTTAATTAGTTGTAAATGAGATCAACTACTAATGAAGTTCGAATTATCTATCGCGAGAGAGAATCCATATTTGCATCATCATAATTAAATAATCATCGGCAATTATTGGCAGATTTATATGAAACTTACACTCCATGCAACTGGATATCAACTAAGACTTGCATGGCAGTAAATCATGGACAGTGAAAATGGTAAATGGCCAATCTCGTGGATTTGGATGATTAGGGTTTTTTCCGATAATGGTTTTACAGTAATCAAGGTTATGTCTACCACTTCACTGTTTTTGTATTGATGCTCAACTGAACATATTAAACTT
Source organism: Holotrichia oblita (assembly GCA_023690525.1). Taxonomy (NCBI): domain Eukaryota; kingdom Metazoa; phylum Arthropoda; class Insecta; order Coleoptera; family Scarabaeidae; genus Holotrichia; species Holotrichia oblita. Next base: position 107,064,881 of record CM043015.1, on the reverse strand, counting down.
GACGTTTACAATAAACACCTTGAGGGAGGAATCATAACAAAAACATCATGTCCAATCTAAGCTTACCATTTTCTATACAGAAATAAAATACGACTATTTGAAATTATTATGAGTATTATTATATTCGAAAAACAGTATATTATAGGTTCGTTCCAACACGCAGTTTGTGTATCGTACAATGTATTGTTCATGAATCACTTTATGCGCATCCGTTAACATTGTACTACAGTTGACTGATCCGCTCACCGCTTTGTGTTGAAACGGTCTTAATGTCATCAGAGAATCCCTCCGTATCTGAATCACTCATATTTGATAAAACAAAATATCAAATAACAGTAATAACACACAAAAATCAAGTATAGATCAAAAGAGATACTGATAGTTGCTGACAATCGAGACAGAGACCCGTTCGTCCAAGTAACGAACAAACGACGGTGTGTTGGAACGAACCTAATTGCACATTATTCTTATACCCCTTTAGCAAAAGGGCCGGGTAACATTTAGCGAAATAAGAAAATGTCTTCATAGTTATTGTATATCTCCATATACTACAGATAAATAAATAATATACAGTTAAGACTAACCTTCTTGTAATTGTGTTCAATATTTAGTGCATTTGCCTGTGTACCTATGTCAATGATAATCTAACAAAGTTTCGGTATATATATGTATATTTATTCGTCATGAACGTTTGTATAACATAAATAATATCTATCAATGGTTTCATTGATGCATAAAGTAGGTTAGATTTATCGAATAGTGAAATTAAACAAACATATATGGCAAATATTTCTATTGAAACCCACGTTTTGCGCCTCAGAATAATCACGTTATTGATATTATTCCATTATTTCCTATTTACATATTTACATTTCCAGATTATACATAGAACTCTTCAGATACCTTTAACGATGTATGTATTTTTATACAATATAAAATAAACAACAATCACGTTTGTCTTCGAAGCAGAAACATCGGTCATTACCTTTCTCGCTATCAATAAGTAGAAAATAATAATAAGCTCCTGCTTAAAGATTATACATAGATTGGCACACTGTCATTTAAACAGATTTCTTAAACACGATGAAACTACAGAATAGACAAGCGATGCGTTGTGTGTACATACATGCGTTGTGTGTAAGTACATACATACATACATACATACATACATACATACATACATACATACATACATACATACATACATACATACACATTAACATTCGTCAAACTTCTAGTTGCTACAGCTTCAAAGATTAAGATAACAATTAGTCAGGTGATCCTGTGAACTTGTAGAAAACGTCATGCTCTATCGAAAAGGTCGTAAAATTTCATCGATGATCTGTGCCTGTGTCCTCGAAAAAAGGGAAAATATTAAAAAATATTAATTTTCGTGGTATTTTTCTTTTTTTTTCGCGAATTCTATAGATGATGAAATTTTCTACAAGAAAGTCCGAGAGAGTACTACTGTAACTGTTATTCTTGAATTGTACTTTTCGTTTAACTACGACGAACAAGTTTTTTTGTTGAATCAATCGAAAATTTTTCGGAGTGTAACAGTTCTTTATTTTGAGCTAATTCGTCCGTGATTAAACAGGGCAGCGGCCATAGTCCTACTATATGCCATACCGCGTCGCATTAATACTACAATCTGATATTTACAAAACGCTATAAAATACTTATGTATGTAAGTACCTTCCGAGACATCCTTATCAGTTCGTGTTGCACGATTAAATATCCAGAGCACTAAGTATGTTCATCTCATAGAAGTTTGTCCGCTGCGAAGAAAAGTAAGTTGTTGGAAGAATAGGCAATAATAATAGTTGTTTACTTCCCAGAAGTCAACATCTTTTACAGTATAATAAAAAGAGTGAATACATATTAAATTACATAGTATGTAACAAAATAAAATAAACATAACAATAAATTGTATTATACATTGTAAAAAATATTACCAAATTTGCATATGCAATACACAGGAGAATTCATTAGTAAGTGTGTTCGTAAAGGTGGTAACACATACATACATATATACATACATATGTTGTTACTATCAAGAAGAACAGGAAATTGAATAAAAATTTAGGAACTGTAAGGTTCATCTTTATTTCATCAAAAAAACATCGTACTTTTCCAAATAATCAACCTTTGTTTAAAACACAAGAAGTGCGCAAGACGCCCGTTAAAGAGAGTAGTGAAGGACTCCATGACTTGATGTATAGATTTTTAATTAGTTCTTTATGTTTTTACTTTTTATTATTAAGTTCCAGTGTGTACTTTCCATTAATTTCTTCTTATCTACGTATTTCGTAATAATATTTATAAATTTCCTATACTTATACATATTTACTTCTGCATTGTTTTTTATTTTTAAACTCTAAATGTGCCAATCTAATTAAATTAGGAAATTAAATATTAAATGTCTAAATTTCCAAAAACGTAAATGAAAAAGTAAAGTTATAAGGTTTTGATCAGATTAAGGAAATGCAAGAGAATTGTGAACTATTGGTATTAAACCATTAATCTATTAAAGTATTGGTAAAAAGAGCGTAATTGTGAGTGAATTTAAATTGCATAAATAACCACTGAACTACCTACATTATAATGAAATTATGAAAAAATCAATAGACTTTGGGCAGTGTAACCAGAACTATTCGCAAGAATAATTTGAACATGTTTACATTGACGATGAATCTTCAGTTTTCCGGACAAGTGCCATGATGTACAAATTTTATATTTTTCAAATTTCGAATCTCTATCGTTAAATTTTACAATTTAGATTTATACTTAATAATGATTATTACTTAATTCTACATACATACTAGTTACCTTTCAAATGTCGGCAGGCAAATTTAATTAATAAATTTAAAGAAAATTAGCCACTACAGGCGATTCTAGACATTGTCATTATATCTCCATATAGGCGGAGTGAGCAGCCGCAATACAGTGAAACGTGGTTCATTCAGGACGTTGGTGTGATAACTCGTGGTGAATCGTGTACGTACTGCTTATTTGACTAAAAGGTACTTTCTATTTAACACTGATCAGTGAACAAAACCGGGGTGTGTATAAATCGTTCGAACAAAACCGGTTTTGTTCGCGAATCGGTGTTAAATAGAAAGTACCTTAAATGTCCGGTTTTGGTTAATAAAAGGCGGTTACCGTATAACAGGAAATACGTTAACTGAGACTGTATTATATATATATATAGTTTTTATTAATGTATGTGTTTTCTTTTTACAGGTGAGCTTCATGTGCCAATTTTATAAGGTAGGAAATTAACATAAATCAACATTTATTTAATTACAAAAATACTGGCGAGGCTGTAACTGAAAATGTTGTGAAATCGTTGACATTTTGGATATCTTTTACTAAAAATGCTAAGTACTTCAAAAAATTTCACAGACACTATCGTGTTAAATATATAATTACACTAGATTTGTGACGATATAGTTAGTGGAAGAAAGTTGTACAGAGCAAAACATTTTGTATACACCAATAGAAACAGTCCTACTGTAGATAATTTATTTGTTCACTGTAGGTACAAATAATTCTTGTTTAAATTTAGAATCATTACAGTATGAACAGTAATCCTTATAGATTATAATAGGAGTAATATATTTTAATTTAAGGAAAAATATCTGTTTTGATTAGAAACTCGTTCGTGCATGAACCTCAATATTTCGCTTTTATTTGAAAGCTTCATCAGAAGTGCTATAAATTATTATCCATTAGATTAAAACGTTACACAAAAAAATCTTTTTGTTTTCATTTCTCTGTAAATATAAACTTTTAAAATATCTTAAATTGTAACTTATACTATTGTTCACACTATAAACGACAAGATTGGTTACGATAAATTAAATCAAAAAACAATGTATACTTGATGTTAGCAATTATCACCTGGTGACACTGTTTAAGTAAAAAGAATCATTTAAATTCACGTTTCAATAGATCGGAATATATAATACTTAACTGGTAGCAACCGCAGCGTTTAGTTGAAACCACAATGTTGTTATTATTTATATGTATGTAGCAAAATCAATATCGCAAAATTGTGGTATTCGTTACCACAATTTGTAGTATTATATATCAAACATTATAGTTAAGAAAGTACTACAAGTCTGTAGCAAAGAAAGTACCAGAAAGTTGTATTTAAATAACTACAACAAAAATGTGTTCAATGTTAAAATTAACCCTAGGTAAAATTTTGCGACTATTAACACTGCATTATATCATGTCTATATGAATTATTATCCTCAGCACTTTTCAATGCACAGTAATAATCAATATAACACGGAACACCCTAAAAATGCATAAACTTTATCAGTAGAATATCTCATGTACGATCGTGAAAGTGTTAATAGCTAAGGGTATGTTCATAGTTAGGCGACGAAGAGAGCGACAAGCGACTAGACTAGAGTAGCGACTTAAACAAGATATTGGAATCTCGTGTCCAGCACTATGAACGCTAAGCTTTGATTGTAGGTTCTTGTTTTCGTAGTACGTTCACACGACAACAAAAACCTACAGACAAAGCTTAGCACTTATAGGTAGTGTTATAAACGCGATTCCAACATCTTGTTTAAGTGGCTACTCTACTCTCGTCGCTAGTCGCTCGCTTCGTCGCGTCACTATGAACGTATACTAAAGATAGGTATCTATATAGTAAAGATATTGTATAGAGACAAGTTAAAGACTATTTTATTTTATTAAAAAAAAGGTAATTAAAGAATACTTGTACAAGGGGTTAGGTAGAATTAAGTATTTTTGATCAGCTGAAAGATCTCGGTGAGATCTAGCTATTGTTCGGGGCAATTTGACTAGGAGGGTTGGATTGTAGCAAGAGCCCGGACAGCAGACAGATTAAACCAGATTGGAAAGCATAGAAAATTTTTATTATTCAGATATTTATTACTAAAACTATTCTTTGTCATATGTCAAAAATTATGTAAATTAAGTTCATTACGAAGAAAAAAAAATTTTAGATAATAATTTTCAAAATTAAGAGAAATAATTTTAGGCACTACTGTTAGAATACTACAGAAAATTATGTTAAATAAAAAAATACGCACCCGAAGAATGTTATCGAGATTAAGTTTGTAAATTTTCTAAATACTTGGAATTAATGTAAAATATTTGACCAAAGTAGTAATTATGTCCGGTCGCTAGCCTGTGCTCCTGTCACTATATCCTTCTACGATAAACCGATGTAGTAACAGCAGCACAGGCTGTACCGCTAGCGACCGGACATAATCAAAGTCCCTCATAGTACATATGTTATAAGTATACAAATATTCGATAGCAGTGATTTTGCAAATCCGCAAAAAACTCTATTGACCAATATAGGTCAGTGGAAAAACTTACGACTGTGTACAAATATGGCAAGTAATAAGTGTCTTAAATGTAATATTGATTTTAAAAGAAATGAAAAGCCTGCAGGATGTTTCAACTGCGGTGGTGAATATCACATACAAATGCTCTGGAATAAATGCTAGTAGCGAAGAAAAGGCAAGAGCTGTATTGGATTTAAATGGAATAAAATACGTATGTTTACACTGTGAAAACAGCGGTATGAGACAACAAGTTGGGGAATTAAAAACTCAAGTCGAGATATGTTTCGACACAATAAATGAACAGAGTAAAATAATCGACAGAACGAATAAAATCATTCAATCATTAGCGAATGAAAATGTAGAAAAAGGCAAATCTTACAGTGAGGTATTAAAGAAAAGTAATGAAATAATAGTAGTTAAACCTAAGAATGAAAATCAGCAATGTAAAAATACGGAAAAAGACATGAAATCAAAAATTGATTTGAGTAAATTAGATGTAGGTATTGAGAAAATTAGGAATTCAAGCAAGGGAGGAATTGCTATTAGCTGCGCTAGCAATGACTCAAAAGAAAAATTAAAGGAATCAGTTGAAAAAGAACTAGGAGATAAATATAAGATATTTGAACCAAAATTAGGTAATCCTAAAGTAATTGTAGTCGGAGTAGAAGGTGATGTTGTAGGTCAAGATAATGAAAGTATACTTGATAGAATTATAGTATAAAACGATTTAGAAATATTAGATGATAATATTAAAAATAAAATAAGTATCCAAAGAAAATATATTAACAAAAGTAAAAAACACTATCTCAACGTAATATTGCAGATTGAAGCAGATATATATATAAAACTATTATCAGAAGGGGTAGATTAAATATAGGCTGGAAAAAATTTGATGTATATGATTACTATAACATTATTAGATGTTATAAATGTAATGGGTACGGACACTTTGCACATGACTGCAAGAATAAGGAATCATGTGGAAAATGCGCAGGAGATCATAAAACAAAAGACTGTGATAGTGATTTGAAGAAATGTATTAATTGCGTGAAAGCAAAGGAAAAATTTAATATTGATTTAGATTTTAACCCTTTATCGTTCGACAAAGATTGTTTATGCTATAAGAGGGTTTTAGAAAGGGTGAAGTCAAAAGTTAAATATGAATAGCAATTAGATGAAACAAACAGTAATAAACAAGTTGTCGTTTTCAATTGTCAAGGATTCTTAAATAAAAAAGATTCTATCGTACATTTATGTAATGAGTGGAAACCGTTAGTATTAGGTTTGGTAGAAACACATGTAGACGATCAAGTAACCACGAATGAAATTAATATAGATGGATATGAAGTGATAAAAGCATCAACAAACAATAGGAGAACCGGAGGAGTACTGGTATATATTAATAAGACATTGAACTATAAAATACGTAATATACATGTAGATACTTACGTGTGGATGGTGGGTGTCGAATTGATTATATGCAATGAAAAGTATTTATTTAACATTCTATACTATCCTCCGAATACTGTGGACCATCAGTTTGTTCAATGGGTTGAAGAGTGTATAGATGGTTTTGCTAATTTTCCAGGAAACACAGTAATGATAGGAGATTGTAATATAGATTACAGTAAAGATGCGTACTACAGAGAACTACAGAGAAGAGGCAAGAATATATGTTGCCTGGTGTGTACATCGCTTTAGGCTACTTCATATTTTCCGATTTACATAATGAGGAAGGTAAATAACGGAAACATTTTTTTTAACTGTCTGAAGCGTCAGATACAAACTTTATTATACTGTACCATCTGAAAGACATCTAGCCAATTGACAACGGGCGTAAAATCCCAAGTCCTATCTTATACTTATAGTTCTGATAGCCGTGGTTATAAACAAAGAGAAGCAGTACAGAATTGATTAGTGTGAAGATCCTGCATCTTACTACGTACACTGACCTATTGCACCCGAATATAAAATGATCTACGATTTATAATTGCAAGTACCTGCAAATCATATATATAGAGCTGTATGAACTAAATAACTTCGTAAGCGTACCTTTCATAGCTCCTTTCACAGATCGATTTTCGTTAGAATTATTTAGTCATCTTGATAATACCCGCGCTTATAACTTGTGCAGCACATTACTAAAACTTGTACACTTTGCGCTGCTCATTTGGACTTACTTTAACCACAAATTCGTATACGATATGGTTTAATGCACTATTATGTCTACAATATCTTTTAAAATTTCCTTTTATCCATTAAAATTGTTTAGAGTAATTCTAAGAATAGCATTTTGTTAATGATAATAGTTTGAGATAAAATAAAGTTAAATTATTGTATTCATCGCAATGTTGAATTCTTGACTGTCTTAGAAAACGTATTTTACATAAAATGTATACCATTTTAGTATAATTTTGATTTCTTTCAGTTTACAAATAAATCATTCCATTATATTAACGATATTTAGGTACTCAGTTTATTAACTTCCACAATAACAACGCTAATAAGTATTGTTTTCTAAGCTAATACACATCACACATGCCGCTAACTGTACAGGATGATTCAGTAAGACTGGCGATCGGCTGTATCTCTACTATATTCTTACGTGGATAAATCGAGAACGGATAGAAATATCGAGATGCTGTTTTTACTGAAATTTCAGTAATTTAATGTAGCTTATAGCATTATATAAATAATAGCATATAATATTTTAATTTCTTTTTTGAAATTCGGCAAAATGCGTGACCACCACAAAAAAGATTATCTGTTTTACATATTAAAAAAAAACGTTAGAACAATTTTTTTTTATAAAAATCTATAAAGTTCTCCATCAAATAAGCTTTAAAATATTCAGATCGGTTAAACGGTTCGGAAGATATTAAAATTTAAATATTGAAACATTCTTTGGCTCCCTCCTTTCTTATTATGGCAGATACGCAAAAAGGTCACTGAACAAACTAATACGACATTAGCTCAGCTTTCAAATGATGCTTTCAAAGTTATACCTTAACACGCAATTTTCTGAGATAATACTCATTTTATCATTGAAAATAACAGATACACCCCGTAGCGGTAACATTTCGAACTTTTAAATAATTTCCGGATAGTTCTGGTAGCCACATCAGTTATGCATTTTTTCCCCGAAGCTCTACGCCTAGTAGTTTACGAGATACAGCCGATCGCCACCCTTACTGAATCACCCGGTATATAGAAACAAACTGTTACTTGCATGTATATGTCGTGTTCGCGAATTTATCATAATCTTTCTTTTTCCCCGCCGTTGCTTCAGCTAACAAACAGATGGCTACCGGTATCGTGCAGTGTCACCTAGGTGTAATGGAGAATACTGAGTTGCACTTGCACTGTGGAACTTTGCCAGTTCCTCTGTACATTTGTCACGAAAGTCATTGAACTCGTCAAGATCCCGGCGTGTAGTGCTCAAAATATCTCATGGTTGCTCCGAACGATTTTTGCCATCGTATCGCCATAGACAGAGAGATGTGTTTCCAATAATACGGTTCGATTCGATATTTTTAAAACTGAGCTATAAATGCTTTCGCAATTGTCGAATTCGTTGTGTGCACAAGTTGGACCCGCTGACGTATACGCTTATCTTATTTTTCGAGTAAAAGTAATCTGAACAAAATATTATATTTGTAAGACATAATTACTATATAAATACTATTGAAATATATACACAATTAGTTATATTACATTAATATTAACACCTTCATATTTTTGTATATTCTAAAGGCTATAGTGAAGTAAGTAGCAATAGCATAGAAAATTGTATATTGGAACAAGTACTGTAGTCGTGTTAGAGTGTACATTTATACTATAACATTTTTTATCACGTCAGTATCAGGTACAAATCGGTCGCTCGTAATATAAAGGCTAAATTGTATACAGGATAGTTTTTGGAATTTCCTTATATTAGAATAATATATACACGCCTCTTCTCAACAGCAAAAACGGCAATACTCATATTGGCTGATTTTTCACCGCACATTCTTTACTTTGGCAGGAACCAAAGATTCTAACAGTTAGAGCTAATGAAATGTTAAGTAAATAACAAATTAATAATATCTTGCACTATCGACCATGGAACTGAGTGAGAGATCGAAATTTCGTGCAGAAATTCCGTTCCTATAGGCACTCATAACACGGTTTTGTAAATCAGCACTCAGTGCTTTACCGAGCCGTGTTGCTCTAACAACTTATTAGGTTTGTTCGATTTGGCTTCGGCAGTAAACAATTTAACGCACGCTCAGGCGCACTTGCAACGTTGCTGTTCGGTTTGATTCGCGTTAATTTTATGCGGCGAGAAAGCTGTTCGATTAGAAATATCAAGTTTTGCAGTTTGACGCTAATACAATCTAGCGTCAAGAATTTTTAATCCACTCCATGAGCAGATTTTCGCTGTAAGAAAAGAGATAGGTAGCTCGGAAAAAAGAGTAGGATATATAATCCTTTCACTAACCTTACATTTTCAAATATATTGATCTGTTGTTGTGTACCGTATACCGTACCAAGTTAATTAACACCGTTTCTATTCAGTTAGGGCTGGTTAGGGAAATTTATCTGTATATGATGAGTCTGACGACTGTTATGAGTTGCATGAATGACGCGAATGAAGAACAAAATGGAAATGGTAATTATATAAATATAATAATAATAATATAAATAATATAAAAATATAATATAAATATTATAATAATACAAATAATCTAGATGGAAAATTCTATACTGTATATTTATCTACCTGGTATGTAGATAAATATATGTATGATATGTATTAATTTTTATGTATACGTCAGTCTCCTCCAATCTTGTATTCAAAAATAAACTAGCTGGTTACTGTTCATGCAATAACGCAAATCAAACGATCTCTAAAACATGTTGGAGTCCACTGCAGCAGCGTTAAAACGTCGCGTTTACTCTGCAACTAGTATTTAAAAACTAAACGCAGCTTCAAAATATTTGTTGCTTGCTGTAAGACGCAAATGTCCAAATCGAACAAACCTATTAGCAGTTAATATTGACTACTATTGACTAACAGTATATAAACTTGCAATTGTACAAAACTCGTTAAGACAATGCCCGATAAACTTAAAGCCGCTGTAACCAATATAAGAGGTGTAACTCTGTATTAAAATAATGGCCTAAATAATGAACTATTTTGAACCGTCACGTATTCCTTATTTATTATTGTTAAGGTTGCAAATATTAACAAATGTAAAATAATTTTACAGCTAATCTAAGTTGAAAGTATGTATTTTACTGTAGTAAAAATTGTTTTATTCGAAGAATAGGCTTTGTAGTGGTATTTTTCTATAATTTTATCAACCACTTAGTTAAAATTGATAGCTGGTCGAACTATTATTACTTTAAGAACAATATCTCCGAAAGAATAGCAGGTATTTTAATGTTCGTCCAGACGGGACTTAATAAGAAGGAATTGCAGGTAAACCATTCAAAAACCTTCCTGTATCAGTTACTCAAAGAAGAACCCAACGTCTGGCTAGTAATTTGTATTTATTCTAAGAAAAATAATAATGACATCGGCGTAGCATAAATATTTCAAAATTACTCTTAATGGACATTTAGCATAAATATTTCAAAATGACTCTTGATGCACATTTAGAAAAACCTGTAAGTAACCTGTAAATTGTAAGTTTTCGCCAAATATAACTTACTGGATGTACTGGTGAAAGTTATATCTAGCATCATTTGTGCATCCTTTGTATGCTGGTTCTATACACGAAGTGCTTATAAATTACTCAGTAAGTTACAAATATTGGTCTATATGAGTATAACAGAAGAATATGTGCGATGCAGATACAGCTCGATATGCTCCATCTACATACATCTGTTAGTAGAGGTATGGACGTTAAAAGCGCTATGGCCTGGATAGGATAGACAAAATCGTTTCTTCATCAAACCTCCAAACAAGGAAGACTAAATTAGTAAAGGATATGAAGCGCAGATAAATATTAAAGTATGTATAAATATTGTTATAGCACGGTGTATATCTATGTAATATATGTTTCTTTTCAATTTTTTATTAGTTAATATATCTACATATATGTATTTTAAACTGAATTACGATTTGTGTGAAATCAGGAAGGCGGTACATGAATACATATAACTGTTGAACTAATTTAGACGCTTAACACTCCAAACTAACTGAGTTTTGGGATGAAAATGAACTACAAAATAATTTAATTTGTTTCTATAACAGTCTAATTTTTGGGAATGTATATTGGCTCTTTCGAACATCTCATAAGAAATAAAAATTGAAAATTGATGGAAACGAAACAAGCAAACTTACTGTAAATTGAATTAATTAGAACCTCATTGATATTAACTAAACTGGATCGTTGTACAAAATATGTTTTAGAACTAGGAACGATATAAAAACTAAAAATATAGAATATATGTAATGTATAACCGAGGGCTGGGAAATGTAACGCTTGTATCGCATACATTTAAATTATTTTGGCCATTCATGTTTATCCCAAACGTCAGTTAATTTCAAGAAATTTATTTTATATATATGCAAGATACCCAGGTATTTATTTTTTAAGGTAAATACCCAGAGTAAATACCTGGGTATTTACCCATCAGTGGGTATATATTTAGTGAGTGAAAATATCGCGATGCAATATCATTAATATCATAATTAATCAAGTTATTTGTAGTCATTTAAAAGTACATTATAAAATATTTTCTTTATTAAATAAAACAAAAACACATTTTTTTTTAATTCTGCAGGACACTTCATGCATTTAATAATGTGGTTTTCCATTTTGTTCACATTTGCATGCAAATATTGTGCGGAACAATACTTGCAAACTACCCCTTTATCCTTTGAATTAAAAAAAATCCATACAGCATTTTTTTCCTACGCATATTTACTGTGTTACTGTTGTCTATTCACCACACAAAACACAAATACTAACTGCCGAACGTTCAGCCAGGCACACCCCGCACAACCTGCAGCTGCATGCTTTTAACTTGTTAAGACATGTTACAATTGGGTAGGTAAATATGACCTCGGGTAAATACCCATTTTTTATTTACCTACCCACTGGGTATTTACCCGCCTCACATCACTGATTATGTAGCTCTTCAATTGTTATCCTGCTCTTATTACTCTTTTTTGATATGTTATGTACAGTCACATGAAAACGACACAAACAATACGAAAAATTTTGAATCGAATTCTTTTGAAGACCCTTGTTTGTTTGTAAATCAGCTGTTAATTTACGTTATTAATGTGGTTTGTGCCAAAATGTGTGACTTTACGCAAACTGAGGAAATATTTATTTTGTATAAAAATTACGTGTGTTTTCATTGAACTAGTTTCCAAATATAATCGTTCGTTCGTTTATAGCTCGAGATATGCATATGTATGCATAAGATGAAAGCATCTCTTTTCAACCACTTCATTCTAGTAGTAGTAATAATAAAAAATGGGCGTTAGTGTTGAAATTTTTCTCTTGACGAGTGCTTTGGAATTCTTAGAACAAACTAGAATTAAGGTAGCTAGTGCCAGAATTAAGAATCATATCTTAAAATAATATAATTACATCTATTTTCAGGTATGATGTTCCGTTTGGCACTATTCTATTTGAATTCCTGGTAATGCATTTGAAAATATAGTGACTCGTTTCTTCAACTACATATTAGATGAAACATCGCGGAAATTTTAATCAGTTTAATGTTAACTGAGTTGTATGTTTCGTGGCAATGTTAGAAAAGAAAATGCATATGCATACGTTGTGCTTACAGTTGAATGCAAAATTATATGCCCACCAAACTCTGCTATTTATCATTATACATATATAATACCAGAATCTATTGTTCTAATTGCGACAATATTAATATTGGTTTTGTCATTGCAGTTCTCGAGCACATAATATTTAAACTCACGATTATTTTCATGTGAAATACTTTGTATAAAAACACACAAACTTACATTTTCGGAATGCGTAAAACAGAGGAATATTTATATGAAGTAAGTAAGATACGAAGTGTTCTATTAAAAAGTAACATCTGTATCTTTCATTTGACGTCTTTATATTCACACATGTCTGCCTATAATCACATGTTCGGATACTCTGCGAAGAAAGAAAAACCCGACAATATCATTAATTTTTCAATTTTGATTCATTTATTAATGTTAACTACTTAACAACACTTTTGCAATAAAATCATGAGCCTTAATTCATTATGGAAAGAGAAATTGATCATTTTGTTCTATAGGGAAATTGGATTGATGTTGCAAATTAACAAGTTCAGGTCGTTAGTTAAATTTGAGACTTACTCAAACTGTTTGTAGATATTTAGCGGATTTACATATTAGCCAGATGTGCTAACTGTTCTCGAATAAGATTGTTACTATTTACAGAAGGGAACATCACAGTGTGACTATTTTCCGATTTAAACTATTTTATGTATGTCAATATCGCATTAATCCAGTTCCATTGAACTTCTTCGTGATATTCAATTTCGTTTCTTCTTACGTCTAAGTGGGTTAGAATGTACTTACAAGACAAGACATAGAGAATTTTGGTATTTACCGAAACTCACAGGTTTAACAAATCCATTGAAACTTCCAAGTTATGCACATTTGAAAGTAACAAAATTTACGAAATGTATAATATTGAAGTTATAGCAATTACTACAATGTTTTTAAACGAATACACAATCTCAAAACACACCTCCCTCTTCACTTAACTTTGTTTTATCCATGTACAAAGGATAAAATGAAGATTTACATCTGAAGATTTCCATTAAATTTGGAAAATGTACTCCGATAAATTCATTTCAATATGCATAAATCTGTTATACAACATGTTATAAAAACATACTATATATCAACTGCAACTCATCTCAGTCATAAAACTAAACTAAGGAAAAAGATGGTGAGCGTGTTTTGTAGACGATTTACAAGGGATTGGTTGCACTGAACATATTCCAAAGACGGGTGTGCTATAGTATTCAGAAGTTTTTTGTAAGTTAAATATGCTATTCCGAGTAAATTTGAATAGTAAAATTGTATGCCTCTTTTTATAATTCTCCAGATACAATAAGGAACATTTTCCAAAAAGTTAATACATCTTACCTTGGTTTATGTTTAGGATCTAATGTTAACGGTTTTGCATTTGCGAATATACAAATATTTGCGCCGTGTATACTAATTAGTTGTTTATGCATGGTTAGTTACTGATTAGTGGGATGGTTAAATGTATACGAAACAAAGTTTTTGGTTTTCAAAGTAGGTACAACTTTATTTGTGTAAGGTAGAAGTCAATATAAACGACTACGATTTTAATATCCTCTAGTTAATAATTAACATTACGAGTACAAAAGCGAAATAACTTTAATATATAGGTATTAATAATTATGTTTAGTTATTTTTAAATACATACAGCAATAAAATATGTTATATAGAAGTTGATATGTTATATGTTATATAGGATGAGAACACAAAATATTAACAAGTAGCTAAACAGGAATAACAATATCATTTGAAAAGCAGACTCTAATGTTTACATGGATTTGGGGTTCAATCTTTCGTCATATATAAACGAGTACCTATTATACATATACATTCGAGATCGTAAACGTACTAATAGAATAAATTAGAAAAGATGGCGTTTCTTTATTTTTTAGGCTTGAGTGCCACGGGGCCGTGAATTAACTTCAGTAAACTGGTCGAGGAAAAGGAAGCCATATATTATACATTTCATTTCTTGACGTATTTAGCTCAAGTGAATCACAGTTTAACTAACAATAATGTAATTAACAAAATATACACAACGCCTTTGGCACCGCGTGACTATTTTAAATTTGAAGTGTTGTACTGCAGTGGGCTGTCGTAGCTACTAACGAGTAAGGAAGAAATGATTTATAAGATAAGTCAGATACCGCAGCAATGATTTGTTCCATTGCACCTTTTTTTTTAAATTTTAGGTAACTAGATTAGATCTACTATGAACAGTTATTCTGTTGAATATTGCCGTATTTATAATAATTTATACGGCTACATTAGTGATAATTACTTGAAAAAGTTTGAATATATAATGCATTCTCGATTACAAGATATTCTTTCTGTACGTATTCATGTTTTTTAATACACTTGCTTGAATCTCCCTTCCGTTGAAGTGTTGCATATTTAATTTTAATTTTTTATTCAGAAACTAATTTCCTGAAACAGTTCCAAAGAAGTCTCCAAACAGTTTAAGAATTGCTTATTCTTAGTAGAATGATCATATGTATTTAAAATAAGAGGCAACAAAACATGTAGTAGAATCAGTTTCAGCTCACGTATGAATAATCGGAAAATGTAGAGTACGTTGAAGCGTCGAAATTTAATATTGTCATTAAGGCAAATATTACGTCGCATCTTTGTCTACAATTCTTCGAAACCTTAGGATTACTTTCAACTTCAAAATAATTGTAGTCTCTTTGTTTTACGTATGTCAAGAAAGTTTTTAAGTGGTTGCGTTTTCGAACACTTGCAGAGTTTATCCAATATCAAATTATTTAATCATTAAATCTTCCATCATAAATTGTGTACTTTATACAGTGTGTCCGTAAAGTATGGAATAAAGTGAACCATATGTGAGCAAGTAGAACATCTAATTTTCTATCAAAATTTCGGGTCGACCTGATTTGCGTGTACTTTCAACCGTACCAGTTTCCCGAAATTTCTTTTCAACCTTACTTAGTGTTGATTGCGTTATAGGTCTTTATGGATATTTGTCGTTAAATAAATCACGCACTTCCATCTGAGTTCGCGATCTGTCTCCATGCCCAATCATTATCAGTATTTCAAATTTTTACTGTACACTTAATTTCATTTTCACTTTAAATTAATTCCAAGCAATAATACAACATTCAGGAATTACTACAATTCTTGTACTATTTAACTGTTATTTGACATTAGTAAAAATAGTGACATTTCACAAAAACTAATCGCCTACTTGTTTTATAAATAAATGCACACAACATTAAACGGTTAAGTGCAAAAGGAATGTCAAAAAATGTGACAACAAAGAAACAGAGTATTGAAACTGTAAATAGATGTTTCTCTGATTTCAATAGCGCTATTATAAAGCTAAACGACATGTATGATACCTTTTTGGATTCAGGGTGGTCCGTATATTCTAAAACTCGAATAATATACAGGGTGTTCCATTAAAAAAATTGTCGATGACGTGATTTCTCACATATGGTTCACTCTATATATTTAATTATAACGCTAAATTAAAGCGAATTAAAATCAAAAATCGACCTGTTTCGACAAATTTCGTTAAAATTGTTCGTTTCGGAAAACATGAATTTATTCCATACTTTACGGACACACTGTATATGTTTACATATATAAACTTAAAGATGTGCTTCCTATATATTAGATAGATAGATTAGGAGTATAATTTGATACAAGCGTAAAAAAATTAAAAATAGAAAAAAACAGAGTAATTTCAAATAAAAAATTTTATCTTGAAGGCTGTAGCTTCCAGTATACATACAAAGACCATTTCACATATTTCTAATTTTCTCATGAGGTTAAATGTAAAAATTATAATATCGGGTGTTTTTGAAATAATTCTAAAATCATTAGTGTTTGTCTTAAAAACTTCATCATATTCACATCGAATTCACGTAATATGTCTAGCAAATGATATCCATTCTCGAGAATACATTTGACAGACAATTGGAGCGCCAACATTAACAATAGGAATGAAATGATCATGTCATCTCTGTGTACGATGTAGATGTACGTGTAAAATTTTTTAGGGATAACTTCGTTAGTAGTTAGAATTTTCTTGATGTAATATTACATTTAAGCATTATCGACAAAGTTTAGAATTTCTGTAAAAGGCTGGTATATTTTGCAAGATTTATAATGTTCTTTGAAAAGTATAGGAAAAAATTTTAGTACGGCGAATAATTAGATGACTTAATATAATAGGATTTGTAGCCAACTGGTTTCAATCCCCATTATATTAAGTCGTATGCTGTCTCGTTGCCCTAATATTGTAAAAACTAGAACAAAATATTGTCCAACAGAAAAATTTGTCCAATTTGCAACAAACATAAGTATAATAATATAATAATAAATGACAAATTTGATACACATTCCAGTAGAGCGTACTTAACAAGTCAAAATCCTAATATAATATAATAACCAATAATAATAAAATAAGAATAAAATAAAATATTTTATTTTATTCTTATTTTAAAATATAAAATATACATGTTTACGTTTCGTTGTGACATTTTTTTTTACGGGCGCGTCATGGGGGTGGTACGGAACGGGTGCGACACGGGGGGGGGGGTCGTACGCGTAACAATAAAACTAAATATCTAAATCAATACTTTTCTAGGCAGAATGAAGTCTGCTGGGCCAGCTAGTATAACTATAAAGTAAAATTGGTATCTGCCACTTTTTTTCTTTAATTGCGAATAACTCAGAAGGAAAGGTATTTAGGTATAGAGTATGATACATGAAGTATGTGTAGAATTTATTATAGAAGCTGAACCTGTAAATTATTCCATAGCATGCTATTTAAAAAATCGAAGTTGATGCCCACTTCCGGTTAACCGGAAGTGATATTTATTCAAAAATATTTTCACGTGATAGTTCATATTCAACTATATCCAAATAAAAATTAAAATTCCGTTTCGTTTGTATAATACGTTTAATAGGCCATTCCCACCAATCACCCTGTATATATGCTGAACAAGTACTGGTCCCAAAACTGATCCTCCCATCACCACAGGTATAATGTGAAACCGAACATTTTTCACCACTCCATCTGAATTTAGATATTTTATATGCACCGATTGAATTCTGGCGTATAAATAAGACGCAAACCAATAAGCGGTGCAGCCCCGAATACCCTACGTTTCGAGTTTATCTAAGAGTGTATTATATTGAATACAATCAAAGGTTTTTTCAGATTACAGAAAATATTTATCACTGGTCTTCTTTGCTCGATACCATCCAAAATCTTATTATAAAATTCGATAAGGGTCGACTTTCCTTTCCTGAAACCGTTTAAAATTTAGTGATATGAAATTGATCCAAAAATTCATTCAATCTTTCCAACATTCAATACTCAATAAGTTTGGATACACAAGAAGTTAACGCGACAGGTCTATAGTTGCTTTAATCTTTCTTGTTGCCCTTTTTATCTACTGGAGTAATAGTAGCCGATTTTAGAATACTAGGAAATACCTATACCAAAAGTAAACGAAATGTTAACTAGATGTGTTAAAATATCCACTAGAAACGATTCTTTAATAATGATTGCTGGTAAGTCATCAAGACTGGAAGAATATTTATTTTTAGGCTTATCTATAATATTATTCATTTCAAAACAGGTAAAAGGCAAAATAAATATAGAATTTGGATTACGTTCAAGTTTCACATCTAATCCAAAAGATTGTTAATTGTTAATATATGTATGTAGTTACTGCAGCAGCTATTTCTACTCTGGGAAGTACGTCTCTATGTTTACTTTTTCTATCTAAATAAACTTGTCGGAAATGACTTTGCAAAATGAATTCATACAACATGAATTCAGCTTACGACTAGATTCTTTTACAAGTTCGTTTAATTTAAATAATAAGAAAAAAAGTCCACAGGGGACGGTTAAGCTAACTACCACATGGTTTATAAGAATTTATTTAAAATTAACTTCATACAATTAATATTCCTCGGTAGAGCTTCAATATAAATAGTCATAAATGCTAATCTTAATCTAATTTATGTATATTTGACATTTATTGGTAGTAAAAAGAGAAGCATCGTTGATTTTATTTTTACTTCACATGTTGTTTGGATAAAGTATTAACTTTAGTTGTATCTACAATTCATAGCAATGAAGGTCTATACTCATGAATGACAATAGTATATGTATATTTTTGTAAGACACCTTTATATCAGAGTGCGCTATATTTGTAACAGCCAAACATGTATTCCAAATGAAACTAAAAAAATAAGGATCAGTAAATTTAAAGTACGAATGTTGTTGTGTTTAATTTACAAAGCCTGATATTGTGTAACCTTGGCACCAATACGCAGTTAAATTTTGCGACCATGATAATAACACGCGTATAATTCATTTCAATTATATTTTTAACATTATAGAGCTTAAAGGCATGCATTTTACTATTTTTATCATTTATTTATAACACTTTTGATGTAACGATCTTTCTGTATAGGTAACATTTGTTCAAGAGTCGAGAATGTTCTGGCAAACGTATGTCAAATACGTCTCTGTGGTTATTTTTTTACAAATTATTTTTAGCGTAGCTTCTTCAGTAATAACCTTTGCATTTTTTACGGTCATCTATAATTCATTAACGGCAGTGATGCATGGTGCGAGTTTATGTGAAAATAGCGGTAATGTGTTTATCGTCAAAAGCTGATGATCCTCAACAGAAATTATCCAGAAGCTGTTTTCGGCACACGAATGCTTTTAAAATCGTATTTATAATTATGAATAATGGTGTCCCTGGAGTGTTAAACTAGACACATGGTTAACATCATTTTTAACAATTTACAATATATTATTTCTTGTTTTTATTCATTTTTCACGGTTTCTTGTTTGGTATATAATTAAGTAGCATGTTATAAATACATTTCTTTTGGCAGTTTTTATATTTGATCTCGAAAAAAATAATTGCGATATAAATGTTTTTGTCACTAATTTTAAGTAGTGGATAGAACAAAAATAGTATATTATGACACTAGTGCATAATCAAGCTTTTAAAGCACGAGTAACGAGTTTAAAGCCACGACGCGAAGCGGAGTGGCTTTAACGTTACGAGTGCTTTAAAAGCTAATTATGCACGAGTGTCATACGATATTTTTTAGTATAAATGCAACAATAATTTTAATTAGAAGAAATCAAATCAATAATTTCAATACATGACATGTACCTATATGTCATTTGACATTTCCTGACATTTCACTGGACTATTAAACGCTTGCGATTGGCTGTTACCAAGCAACCTTTATACGCACGCCGTGCGAAAAAGGCGCGATTATGCACGCTTATGGGTGTGTTTTAATTGGTTTATGATGCATGCATACTAAAAAATGTTTTAAGGTCAATTATTCGCGCTCATAAATTAAGCGTAGCAGCATCCAAGTTTTTACACACATTTGTAAGATATGCAAATCTGATAAAAACTCCATACGATAGAGAATGACAAGTAATATGAAAACGTACAACTATACCTACCAACAAAAACATTTTAAAAAGTCCTTGATGTATAGGAATCTGAAAAGAAGGTGCTTATTACCAGAAGGCGAAAGATGAATGAGATTGGATTCTAAGTCAAAAAAAGCGAATTAGCCTTCTTGGTAGCATACTTAATGTGCTCTCCGAAGTGCAGTCGCTGGTCAAGGATCATCCCCAGGTATTTTATGTTTTTCTTCGGTTGGATTATGGTATTGTCCACTTCAAACTACACATGTTCTCTGCTTCTTTTACGTTTGAAGACAATCGCTTTGGATTTTGCTGGAGTTAGTTCCAGTTTATTCTTCGTTGCCCTTTGCCATCAGTTCGAGTTCGTTGCTCGCTGATATTATTATCGCCAAGTCATCAGCGTATCCTATAGTAGTGGTACCTGTAGGCAGTTCCACTTGGAAGATGTCATCAAAGAGAAGATTCCATAGCACAGGACCCAGTAGGGAGCCCTGAGGCACGCCTGCTTTAATTCCAATCCGCTCGCCCTTCTCTATTTGTAGATATCTATCACTTAGATAATCCCTGATCAGGTTCACCACATTCTCAGATATGCCCCGCCACTCAATTTTTTAACAATAATGCCCCAATCCGCGCAATTAAACGCATTTCGTACGTCTATTGTTATTAGCGCACACCATTTCTCTTCATAAATATGTTTATTATTATTATATATTAGCAAAGTGGAATATTCTTCTATACACTAAAGAGCATAAAAGATAGGCTAAGACGGCAAGACATTTTCTCTTCAAATATCTTTGTCTTAAACGAATTATTATTAGTGAATGAGTAGTAAGTAGTTATATTAGTCCTCATTTGCACTTAATCAATCATATAATATTATAGTGCTTAATACCGCGATAGCGTAAAAGAAAAGTTGTGAAGATGCTGAAGGACTTAACAATTTTATAAACATTTCCTTTGTTTAATGGCTTTATCGTTTCATTAGGGTAGCGGTCACGCAGTAATGCTTGTAACTAAATGCTATAATATACATACATATATTGTTAAGAGGAAACTCAAGATATGAATTCGATAACAATGATAGCTCGGAAAGAAATATAACAACCCAAGAAGAAAAGATAAGCGAGACACTGAAATACATAAACTTTCGCACACTTTATATTCATCGCATTTAAGAATTTCAATTGCGTTCTAGCTTTTGTCATAAAAGCTTCTAAAAACTAATATTTTATCCGAATCGCTTTGCAGCGCAATGAAAAATAATTTTAAGTAGTTCGTGGTAACAACTATAACAAATTTATGGTGTACTTGCATACTGTACTGTTTACTAATAGGCAATTATAGTTGCAGTAAATGTATAAGTAGGTCAAATTTGCAATAACCCGTCCAATTTGTGGACAATAAAGTTTTTCATAGTTTTGAGGCTTATCAGCTAAAAAACATCAAATAAGGAGATTGCACTTCACGTTGCTAGATTTCTACAGAAAGGCTATTTTATGTAATGTAGATATGCTGATCAGAAAAACTTCTTGTATTGGTTATATACCTCTATTAACACAGGATCTGTAACGCAAAATAATAAAGAATGTGTTTTAGGATATTTATTATGTTTATATTTATGGGTCATACATCATTGAACTTCTGACAAGCAAGTCATTTTGCATTGGTTAGACACAAAAGGTATTACTGTTGAAGAGGAATTATTTGAGTTTTTTTTTATTCAACTCAACTCTGACGGTACGTTATGGGACACGGTCGAAATGATTTCAAAATATAGAACTATTTACTACAATTTTCTCTTCAAAGATTTTCTGAAAAAAATATGTATTGGGCATTATCGCATTAACCGATTACCTGTATATTCTTCAGAAAAAAAATTTGTATAACATTATTCCATCAAAAATTCCACTGAAAATCCGAGAAAATATGCAATTTCTGTTATAGGAACTATCGATATTTTAAATATGAATCTCATTGTATCCATTAAACATAACATTATTCAATTAAACAATTTTGTTGTACAATGCATTGCAAATTGCAATGCATTTGCAATTTTAACGTGTAATGTGTGGTGTCCTTCGTTTTTAAAATTTTTACAACTTCAACATGTAAAGAAACAATAATCCACAGTCATCCTGGGTTTTAATGTAGTTTATGTCACATATTTTCTCTCACTGAGTTTAAAAGTGTGTGCCCTGATGAAGCACTGAACACTGTGCGAAATATTGGCTATAAAATAGAAAACTCTCCGATATTCCTTTATTCTGGTATTTAATATTAGTTGTATTTTAGTCATTTAAGGTAATATTAAAAAAAGAACACCCTAATTAGACTGATATGGCTTTCATCACTGTTCATTGACTTTACACGCAAGCAGTATAGTGTTAACACGGTTATGTATTAGATACAATAGATTGCTATTGTTCTTTATTTAATGACACTTATTTATACCATTGTTTTGTTAGTAGAGTTACATTAGAACATTATATGTTAAGTTTGCCTGCCCAGACATAATACAAGTAATGGTCAATCAGTTGATTAGCTTTCAACGCGAACTTTATCTTATGTGGCGCTGAGAATTTCAAATGCAAATATTTACTGCTATGATTAGCAGCAAAATGGAAAAAATGACGCAATGCTAACCTGTTTTCGTATTCCAAAATAAAATTTGCAATCCAAATCGGTGTGAGCGCCGACATGATTCTATTTAATAAGTAATATTCAAGGATTTTTCGGTTCCTAATCGACATGATGTGTTGGCAATACAATATATAAATACTTCCTAAGTTAAAAATTGTTTTCTATTTTGTTCGGCAAACGAAACCATATGGAGACACTTAAAATATCTAGAATTAGGTTTGAAATGATTAAGTGTCGGTTTATGTTCATATGAATTAAGCTGTCACAAATGTTACGCCCACTATTCGTAGTTTCATTACCAAAATGATAAATAATCAAATTTAAGAGTTTAGCGTTGAATTTAATAGCAAGGTTATTACGTTTTAAATTGATAAATACCTATATTTAATTCAAATTGTTAAGTGACAGTCACCTCATAAATTTTATAATTTACTGAACAGCGTGTGTTTCGGTTGCTTCCTGATAGTATTGTACAATCGAAAAATAATTAGACAACATACGACCACTGCTTAAAAGGAAAATTCAAAATTCATACCAAGGCAGTAGCACGTATTGAATATTTTATGTGCTTATTGTTTCGGCACGTAATTCTATTTGCATCTATACACGTGTTATATGAGGATATTTAAATGCATAGGTATTGTATGTATAGTATCTTCGTAGCCATAATGTAAGTTAGATTTAAAATTTTGGTGAGAGAAATGTTATTTTGTAAATACTGCAGCTATTGACTTATTTTAAGAGACTAAATTTATAAATTAATATTAAATCAACTATACAGAGCGTTCCAATGAAATCAATCCACCTTAAATAATAATAATTATTATTATTGTTATTACTTATATATATTTAAGGTGGATCGTTTTCATTGGAACGCTCTGTATAGTTGAATATTATATTATTATTAAATAAGTCGAAACCATCAAGAAATACGAATAAACGCCGAAGCAGGTCGACTTTTGGGGAGAAACTCTCCCCTGTTTCACACAACACACAACTTTCATGTAGGATACCCTATACCTATTCTTAACACTTTAGAAGATATCGTCTAAAGTTTCAAGGGCTTTTTTTCTATTTCATCCGCAATCTAGGCATCTAGGCGGCTGTATCAAGAAAACTGGTAAGAAAAATTACATGTTGAACTTTTTTTAACACAGGCATAAGTAATATACCTACATATGACACTTAGCGGCGGTTGTATCAACTTTAGTTAACCTCGACTTCTATGGAACCGTTGATGTAACAAAAAACTCTCTGAGTCGAGGAAATATTCATGATGCGCTCTGCAGGCTAAAACTGATGTTGATCAGTAGACTCGGCAAAAAGGGGCAATTTCCAATGCACTACGATGAGCAACATAGAGGAGTGGCACAGAAACTCGAACGTCCAAATGAAAGCACACTTGTTCAGTATTATTCCACTGGTCGTTGTGAGTGCTTATCAGTACACACATACTTATAAAATGCCGCATTTATACGTTTAGGAAACGGCGTATTTCGATGAAACTAGAAAATGTAATACATAATGAATATGCCGGATTTAGAAAGCGAAGGCGATAGAATTAAGATGGGACAACTATTAGCCGTGTACCAGCGGGTGGAATTGTGAACGCCACCTAAAGAATATAAAACGCTGTTCTGCAATCCGTGGCAAACGATACAGCGAACAATTAACATTTGATATAGATATTGTTTTATTCTATGTAATCTACCGTTAACTTTACTAGACTAAGAAGCATTTGCTTTCTTCTGGAGCAAGTATTCGGATTGTACATTACCAAGTCGAACATCGATAAGAAACGTTATGCCATCTGCTCGTGACTATGTTGAAAGAAGAATTAAAGCAGAATTGAAAGATAAAATGTTATGTCTTATTTGAAAGTGATATTTACAAGGGTTCAGAAATTTTCATACTAAGACAAATTTATAAAGGTGCGTCGAAAGATCCATTAAGTTGTCAC
The DNA here is from genome assembly GCA_023690525.1 of Holotrichia oblita. Taxonomy (NCBI): domain Eukaryota; kingdom Metazoa; phylum Arthropoda; class Insecta; order Coleoptera; family Scarabaeidae; genus Holotrichia; species Holotrichia oblita. The sequence continues at coordinate 107,039,706 of CM043015.1, read as the reverse complement.
AAGGGTTACTTTAAATTTGCAAATATAACATCACTCGATGTGGAACGGTCGTTTTCATCATTAAAAAATATTTATTCCCCATATATATTTTGTCAGTATTTTATGTGTAAACATTCATGCGCCCGCATCGCCTATGTTCAGTCATGAAAGTCACGAACATAAATGATACGAATACGTAAGCGTTACTGAACGCTCGCCTTGATACGGCTGCTCGACCCTTCCACATTGTTCTCCGCACTGCATTGAAACTTACCCCTCTTTACCGACTCTATTGGTGGATGTGGCATTTCAGTTCATAAAATTGTTTCACGTAAAATAATAAAATTTATTTGAAAGATCCACTAAAATCAATGTTGATGAATTGCATAAAATGTGCAGGTGTAACGACCAAGGGTAATAATTTAAACTGTTTTTACATTATCATTGTTTCGTTCATATTATTATAACTTCATCAGGGTTATATTGAGTTGTCAATGAACTAAATCAAGAAATGTATGAAACATTGTCAACGATTCGATGTTTAGTATAAAGCAGTCTTCATTCTTCACACAATTATAACCCTAATGAAGCTTTGATAATAAACGCGAAATGTTTTTAATATTATTCATACGAGTTACATTTTTGTACATCTACGCTTAGTAGATTGATCATTAAATTTATACGCAGAATCGCAAACGCCATTTACCGGTTCACGTTTGTTTATGTTTACATTTTATATGCTGAATAGTTGAGTCGTGCTGCTTTCGAACAAGATGTTTAACGATTGCTTATATGTACTGTATGTTTTGTAGATTCATTATATCATCGTGTGATAACCAACAAACCAGTTTCCAACCAGGTAAGAGTTATCAGGAAAGTAAAGGTAATGAGTTTCCATGGTTATTTCGCTTATTGCTTTAAGTATGTGAAATTCGTTATCGATACCGTAATCTGTAATTTGTTGAATATTTTTCAGCCACATGCGTATGTCCGTTCTCACTAGCTAAATTAAATTTGGATAGTTATAAAAATAAAGGAAATTGGCATTTTACGCTGTTTACATGGGTTTTATGAGTGATTTAATGACTTAAAGCCGAATTTTGTGAAAAAATGCGAACAATTATAAACGGTTTAATATATGTCGAAGAGGAAGGAAAAGATTTTTTATAAAACAATCAGAGTTTTATTAATTTCCAACTATGGTAAAATGCACAAATAAATATGACATACATTTAATAATATTTCATTTCTTAATTTAATTTTCAATTTCTGCAATGTTCAGTTTTGTTGAAATATGTTATTAGCATTGTATATAAATTTAAATAAGACGACATAATAAATAAACTTGGCACACTAAATTATTGTCTGATCATTAAATTATTCAAAGGCCCAAAAATTTAAAAATTCATTGACTCTTTTTAGAATTACATGAGAAGATCTGACCTCAATTTCAATTGAATGTTATTGAAGTTCCAGTTTTGTTGTAAATACTCTCTAGCAGCATATTATTATCCTATTTCTGTCGTCTATTTTCAGCTAAACTTTGATTATGTGTTCCACTAGTATCCATGTATATATGTACATACCTAAACAAATTTACAGATTTTAAGTAGCTGAAACCACTGCCCATATCTAGTTTTGTCCTTTATATTTTATATAATTGTGAATTTACGGTTCTGTTCTTAATTCACAATTAATAAAAAATGTTCAAAAGCGACTAAGTAGAAAGTTTCAGTAAGGGTAACGATAAGTTGTGTACTTGGTGTTACAAATCCCAGATAACCCTATATTATGCAATATCTACTCCTAATTAGAAACGTCTTGGGTCCAATAATATATACCTCTCTAAAAAAATTGAAGTGTATTTGATGTGTTCATTGTATTTTAATTATGACATCATTCATGAAAAACTTATATTAAAATGTACCGGGTGGTCAACCAAGAATGGAGCTCGGTCATATCTCAGAAACGGTTTACAGTACAGGTTCGGGAACATCAAAAGTTTAAATTGTTGTTTTATAAAAATTTATTATTTTAAAATTTTAGTAAGTGACGTGCATGTTAGAGGGCGCTGTTTAAATTGTTTCGGAAATTTTGTTTTTTATCGAAAATATTAAATGAAAACACACGTTTTTGACTACAAATTTAAAAAAGTAGGATAAATTATGAACAAATCAGCGAGAACCGGGTATCACTATCTTGTACCTATCTGAAAACATTTTAAGAAACGTATGAATGGTAAGAATTTCTTCAAAGCTAAGCTTAAGCTTAAATTTTTCTGTGTCCCCCGAATGGAAATTAGCAAATTTGGTCTTATTAGAAACAATTTTCATTGGCTTATGTTTAGTGATTCAAACTGTTTAATATTATTTTGTCTATCACCGCCAGAAGGAGTTAAGGAAATTTAAATACGTACATTTCGCGTTTTTTGAAAGATACAATGCATGGGGGTTATGTTTATGCTCATAGTATAAAATAATGCATTGAAAGCTTAAGATGTTAGTGAAAAGCACAACGGTATGATTGAAAACAATGTAGCAACCAACAAAAAAGGAAATAGCATAATAAGCTCAATATTACTGGCGGCCTAAACTTCAAATTATCTCCCATCATTTTCTATACAAATGTTCACTCTACGACAAGTGGATAGAAAACTACAGTCTCTATTTCTGCCTTAGAAATATTTTGCACGCTATTTCCTATTCTTACATCCAAGCTGTTACAAGCAGTAGGCCGCTTTGAAAAAATAATGCCTTATTAAGAAAAGCATACTTACATATTAATATACATACCTAATTAAAATTCAATTTAAATCATTACAAAAAGATTGGAAAACGCACGATTTACTTATATAGTAATGTATGTACCTCGTGAGGAAATTTGTTTGTTATTGCGAAGAACAATCACATCCACACTTACTTTTTTGTTGTTTTAAGGTTACGTGGTTGGTGGGATATGTCGGGTAATTTTCTCCATATACCACAATGGTAACCTTGTTCGAATTTTATATACAGTATTTTTGAAAATGACAAAAACAATTGCTAAACGGAAATTTCAGTCACAACTGCCATCCCGTTGCCGAGTTATTGACACATTTGTAATTTAAAAAAAGTAAGTTCAATAGTTATTTACGGTTGATTACAGACAATATCGTTATTTGAATTAACCGATTAATTAATGAATTTAATCGACACAACGGGTCGATAGCTGCAGTGGTTAGGCGGCTGACTGTCGTTGTGGCGGGGCGATAGGAGCCGGGTTTCAATTCTCTGGATGGACGGTGACATTTTTTCAGAGGGTTGAAAGCCGGATCGACTTACCATTCGCTGTCGGGAGCAAAGTGATATACAGCGCGGCATTATAAAAGGCGATATGATGCTGTCACAAAACACAATTTACACACAAAACTACACCGCGAGAGTTGCACGATAGCCAGACAAGTAATACAGCTTACAGAGTCACTGCAACTAAGCACCCACCACACATAAAAAAAATGTTTTAAGTGAAATACATATACATGATGGCTGATTTTAGATTAGCCAGCTTATATGTACTTTTTGCAATATTGAAGATACTAATAAAAGTTAAATTGGAATGTTTTCACAGAAAACCTGATGTATAATATAGTCCAAGATATTAGTTTTTATTACTTAGGTACTTTTTCTAATCCGGTGTCAGAACAACATTTACCTCTGAACTCACTACTACCCGCTGGAATGTGGTTCAATTGAAATGACTGCTATAAATGATAATGGGCTTGATAGTAGTTTTTTTATTGAAACTAAATTGGTGATTTGATTAAATTTCTCTATTTAACTTATAATAGCGTACTTATGCGGGCCGATGGCCGCAGTGGTTAGGCGGCTGACTATTGTTGTGAGAGGACGATAGGCGCCGGGGTTCAATTCTCTGGAGGGACGGTGACATTTTTTCAGAGAGTTTAATCCCGGATCGACTTGCCATTCGCTGTTGGGAGCAAAGTGATTAACAGCGCGGCATCATAAAAGGCGATATGATGCTGTCACAAAGCCAATTGAACACAACATACACACACAAAAACTATACCGCGAGAGTTGCAGTGATAGCCAGACAAGCGATACAGTACAATGCAACGTCTATTGTGTGTTGACTACAATTACCTAATTTGCTTAATATTAAATTTTGATCTTTATTATTCACAAAAGCCGTTATCAGCAATTTAGTACACTTACGTACAGGAACGAACGTGAGTCATTAAAAGAAGATAAACTGCAATGAATCTATAATTTTACTGAAATAATACTAAAAGCTCTTAAGACTGGGAAACCTAGTAAAATTCTGCTGATTTCGTTGCAATAATTTGTGCGGCCCAAGAGTGTTTGTGCCTAAATACAAAATCTTGATAACTACTCTGTATGGTGCGAAAACAATTGTTTAGATTTAAATATTAAAATGACACAGAAATAATATGCACAAAAGTTCTGGAACGAGGCAATATTGCAAAAAAGAATACATTTAATTTTGAACAGCTGTTGCGGAATTACTAAATATGTACAGGAAACTTTCCATGCGAAAAATAATTTGGCAAACAATATTCTTACGTCACACCATAAAAGAAGCCTTTTGTATTTAACAATTTCAGATAACCAACAAATTTAGTTGTGCAGTATTCATCTAGTTCTTAGAATCTTCTTATTCGCGGAACAATAGCACCGATGTTTCGCTGAAACGTTGAAGATGTAATATGCCTACAGTAACCGGGAAATATTATTTTTGTGCTACCAGGAAAAAAAGTAAAGTGTGTTAAATATTACCTGTCGAAATTCATTAGTTCTTGTTTTTCTTCTTTCTGTTTGGATCGTAGTTGTTAATTGCACATTTCTAGTTTAATTTTCTTGCTCGTGTCTTTTTCAGACGTTCATTTCTATTTAAATCTACGGCGTGCAAAAGTAGACCAAGGAGATGATTTCCTGGTATCTAAATTTTATACTCTTGTCATGTAGTCACTTTTATTTATATGTATACAATCATAAGAAGCAAATTTCAAAACTATAAATGTAACTATACATAACATGGGTATATGTTAGTATGCGTTAGAAACAAAGAATTGAATATAGCAAAGAAATGTCTAGTAGGTACTAATTGTAAAACTAGCACTCTATACAGATTAATTAATATCGTTGATTGAGTTTGGATGCGTTTTTAACACATAAAATTACAAAAAAATACAACTTTCTTGCGCTATAAAATTTATACGATCTTCTTGAAATCAGGAAACTTGGCTGGGGATGGGTTTAGTAAGCAAGTTAAATAAGTTGTTTTACTACTTGTATAACTACTTGGGTAACTTAGTCACACAGATGCTAATGAACTATAAGTTTCTCTCGTATAACTAATTATTAAATGAACTAAACTTACAGTTAAATGTATGCAGTTGCAATTCATGCGTTACTTTACATATGTGTAGTACACACAACTTGAAAGCTCCGTTAACTAGTTTTCGAGTAGTATACCATCTTTTTCAAATTAAAAGGCATTGCTTTAAAACGAATTTAATTTCTCTCAAAAAGCGCAACTACATTTACTTAAAAAAAAACTTCTTATTTATTAAACACATATTTGAAAAGAATAGTATATATTTAATAATGTTTGGAAAATATTTCAGAAAATTGTAGCATCTGTTAATCTAATTAGAAGTACCATCAAAGTGTGTACATGTTTAAAGTTCCATGTTAGTGAAGTCCATTGGTGTCTACTGAAAGTTTCAAACAATTCAATTTCGTTGCTCCATTACAAAACAAAAACGCAAAATAGACCGACACGGAAAGAACGTACATATTTCTTTTCTGTTCTCAATGCATTTAGGTATGTTTCCACATCAATTCATCTAACTGTTTATAGTATGAATGACGTATAGCAAACCTATATCAACGACTCCTAGGACAGGACAGTACATTATTTATTATAGTTTCTCGTAGCTTTACGTTATAAATGAGTTTATTTAAACACAATATCATATCTTTTTTCATAGGTTATCGTGCATGTGAACCAGACCTACCGCTAAATGTATGGGAGTGCGATAGTGCGAAACACTTATTCTACATCAGTGTACCCGTCATTGTCTGTTCTACACACATTAAATATGTAGGTCCATAAAAGGCAATGCCGTTATGTGCCATTACGCCTTACTGGCGATAGACATGACCGATACATCACGGCAGGTTGAACAACTCTGTTTTGTGCCAGACAAATGATATCAAGTTAAATTATACTTTCACTGCTCTTTCCGTTTATAAAACTGAAATTTTAAATTTAGAACTCATTGTGTTTAAACGTAACTTATTTTTAATATAAATAAAAATGATTTCCAGTATATTATTTACATTGCTCGCCTGTTTAGCTTCACAGTGTGTATGAAAAAATCAGACCTAGCACCTTTAAATAATAAAAAACAATACAGCAATTTTTTTTAATAAGGAAAAATGCCTAAACGCACCAATACGGACGAGATCCGTCTCCGGTGTGTGGGGCTTGCACCCAGTAAAAAACCTCACTTTGTCAGGTGTAAAATCCATCCCGGAACCACCGCTCGCATTACTACAGGATGGCACCTCGTGGTTAGCCTCGGTTGGTTGCCCTTCAGCACGTTCTTGACGAGTGTGGCGATGTTCTGCCACTTGTCGTGTCCAGACAGCATCGTTCCTACTTCGTCTTGTAGCGCTTCTTTGTAGTCACTCCATCATTCGAAGAAGGTGTGGTGAGCGTCGTCTTCCATGATATTGACATGTCGCGTCGTCTGCTTTACCCATTCTTGCCAAGTATGCGTTGAAATACTCGTATCCGCTGAAAAACTGGGTGAGTTACTAGTTTACCTCACCGTGGTCTCGATCCGATACAACAATAAAGCTGACATCTTTTATATTATTTTTAGATAAATAAAATTGAAATATGTGACTAGGCATGTATTTTCCTCTACGTCTCTCCTTTCTACACTTATTATGTCAGGCAATTAGATATTTTTCTGATAAAATGTCTTTTATCTTCATCCGTCAAGTTAGTTGTAGTGTCCAGTATTGGTACTTGATCGCCAGTACACAATCAAAATGCACAACAAAACCCATTACTGAAATCGTGATGATCTTTAACAGTTTCGAGCATGTTTCTGTTATGCAAAATATGATAATATTGAGAAATTGTAAAGCTAACTTGCTGATTTCTAGAAATTCTTTTATTTAGTAAACCTATTTGTTTTTGTCGTCCGCCACCATATTTTCCGATGTGAAATATGATTTTCAATAAATTTATATCTTTGACTAGACTGAATAATTTTTTCAATACATTATTATGCAGCGTATATCCTGTCAAATGTCCTTAACTGTTTTTTTGTAGTTCACTAAAGTATTATGAGAAAATGTTCCCGGAATTGGGAAAAGTGCTGCACTTTATAGAATGTTCATATTGGGGTAATATGTATCTTGAACAATTATCCTTGAAAAGCCTTGCACCAACCCGAGTTACAATTGCAAATTCTACATAATATTACGTGCGATTGCAGTAGTGTTGTCAGTAGTGTTTACTCCTGCAGCGGTTTTTTAAATAAAATGTAAGCGAAATATTTAATATTTTCAGTTTTTCATATTAATAAATGGTAATAGGTTATTAAAAAAAAAGAAGAACTACTTAGATGTATGTATGTTCTAGGTTTCGTTTTATTTTAAAATTTCAACAGGAATAAGTGTCATCCTTGCAGTTAGTTCCTAAAATAACATGAAATGTAGAACTTTACATACATCTAAATCATATTTTTTATAATCGCCGTTATTATATTAACAATAACCGTTCATAGCGTTTTACCTGGTCAACAAATGTATTTTCTATTAACGCCATCTATCACTGAAAACAATACAAAACTTTGAAAGTTTTAATTATAAACTTCATACTTCAATATTTAACTTACGAAAATTACGTGCTTCTGAGCACTATATTTTTATGATTAGTCTGCATAATAATTTTTTTTTTAATGTGTGGTGGGTGCTTAGTTGCAGTGACACCGTAAGCTGTATTACTTGTCTGGCTATCACTGCAACTCTTGCGGTGTAGTTTAGTGTGTGTAAGTTGTGTTTACTAATATTTATGTAGATTTGCAATTTATACTCTCTTGTAACCATTTTGCCACTATTTCAATCTTCTTAATTTTTATGAATTATATTTCCATGGTATATTATATTTTAGGCTTAAATAATAACGAACACAATCTATGTGTACGACATTTTAATTATATTCCTATTATCCTCAAAAATTAGTTATGGATTGTACAAAAACTAGGTGCCACATTATTGAGCGGTTGTAAAAGCGTAAAATATTGCTTAAAACGTAGACGCAAAATTCCTGGGCACCACGTATATCCAATATTTAAAGTAAATCTATTGGAATGTAGTAGTATATTCATGAAAAATTGCAACTTTAAATGTACGAGGCGTGACGCATGATAGCGATTTTGTTATTTCGTTAATTAGTTCTGAACTCTAACCGATAACAGTTAAATATAGTACCCGGAAGACTTACTAAAGATATACTTTCATAGAAGAACCAATATTCAACGATTTAATTTAATATCTTCAAGTAATTATGACGTATTTGATCTAGAACGCAAAGCATTTTAACATTTAAAATTTTAGTTCTCTTGTTTGTTACGTACGACTAGATCAACTTTAAGATTCAAAATAACGTACTAGTAATCGTGAAAATATGTGGTTTATTAATAAATTTCATTGTTTTTGTGTGTTGAATTCGTCCTCCATTATCATGCGTGACCACAACATCCACTAAAACACACATAAATCATTTAAGAATACATTGTGATGAAAAAGGAGTTGGACAGCAAACTTGGCTTACCATATGTAGTTGTATTAACAGTGATCATGTGAAGAGAATTATGTTGCACTGATTTGTCTTGTGTGCAGTGCATAACCCTTTCTTACGTACATATGTTGAAAATTCACGGTTGAAAATATGCCGAAATTATTTAAAGGGATCCGTAACATATTTGTATATTTTCTAATAATACACCTGGTGTGTTTACTACTCATCCGGCTGTTGGCCTGGTTCTAATTATGCCGCGTTGTCGCATATTGGCAACAGCAGAAACTAACCGCACCGGTGCCCATTTGTTTGATCACACATCTGGTTAAATGTATAAATACATTTTGTTTTATTCGCGCACATGATGCATATTTCGCAAATTCACTTAGTACCTTTAGCGACATCATGCCCATTTATAGAGGCACTTATACTCCTATCGAGAAACGTTAATATTGGAAAATTTTACGAAATTTTTTATACACAGCCTGTACTTAGTAGGTACCTACTATGTATGTATGTATTTTTTTTGCGTAACGAATGAATTATAAATTTAAAGACTTATGTCCACGCTTATGGTTGTGCCGATGAATGAGCATGCGATTTTAACGTAAATGTAATACAAATAATAATAATACAAATGTGTTAAAATCAGATCGGCACAATCTTAAGCATGAAATATAAATTTGGAGCATAAGTATTCAGAAGATGCGAAGCGAATGCAGTAATCGAGATAAGCTTTTTTCTCGTATTTAACGACACAAGTACATAGTAAAATTGTTAGACTTTTATAGTATGCGAAGTGCTCAGGATTACGGATAGTTTTAAAATCGGAGAAAGCTTTATCCCTCAGTTTCTGCATCAATTTAACTGTATCACCCAAGGCTTTTGAGAACCAGAACCCATGTCGCCAGTGAAAAAAGAAAAATATTAATAAGGTTAATAAAAAGAGTGACTTTGCTGTTTTTATCACAAGAATCATATGACTAGTACCCAAGTTTATAGATTCTATCCTGTGTATTTATGTATTGTATTGTGTTTTTATTATTTGAAACATATTTGACAATGCTCATACATGATCTATAGCAATAAACATTACTATTTCGATTTATTTATTTAACAATTTGTGTCTCTTTAATACATACTGAGCTAATATACGAGGGTAAATCAAATATAAACGGTTATTATGCTATTCTGCTTAGAATGCAATTCCGAGGTAGATGATGTTGTGTGGAGTACATGTTTGGTTTATGAGGAGTGGGGGAATCGGTCGGGTTCGCGTGTATGCTCGGTTTTGTCGTCTGTACAGCCATTACCGACCAAGGATCAATAGCCATAGTGGTTAGGTAGAGGTGATGATATGAGAGATCGTCGAGTCCAGAGTTCAATATTCTTCGAGGGAACGGTAAGATTTTTTTCGAAAAATTGTATCCCGATCGATCTACCATTCGCTGTTTAGAGTAAAGTGATTAACAGTGCAGCATTATAAATGGCGAAATAGTGCTGTAAGAAGGCCATTGTATATATTTATACACGCATACACAAACTACACAGCAAGTGTTAAGCTGTATTGCTTCTCTGACTATCGACAAGCAATACAGCTCAAGAAACAACGCCCACCATAAATAAAAACATACAGAAACAGGAAAAAAAATCGAAATAGTATGAGGAAGATGCAATCTATAGGTCGGTATTCAATGAATGTCCTATTTGATCAATGATTGTGATTAATATATACAGGCTGCCCGGATTTCGTAGGATAACTTTTGTATTTGAAGACAGAAGGACGGTTAAATGAGCAAAAAGATGCAGATTCAAAAGCTCAGTAAGAATCTACATATTTTCAATTTTATTTTTCATGCTTTGTTTGTTTAACATTGAAAAAAAAAATGAAACGTCCTAATTTCTTCTATTTGTCCTAACTTTTTTGTTACTTGAGATATTGACATGTGGTTTGAAGTAATTCACATGCTAATCTAAATACTTTTATTGCCACAATTTCTTTTGCGCAATTTTTTTAGTAATCTCGCCTAACCTCAAAATTTTAAATTGGAACCATGCAATTTTTGTGGCTCTTTTAAGAGGGGATTGGCCGATGTGAACGAAAATTGTGAAAATTTTAACATTAGTATTGTGAAACATCCATTTTATTTTGCCGGTTGGATTCTAAATAAACATTAACGATATATATGTAAATACAAGGTGATTGGTGATAATGGCCTATTAAAAGTATTATACAAACGGAACGCAACTGCAAAATTTTGTTTAAGCTAAGCACCCTTGCTTCAGTAAATTGTCATATCTGAGCATTTTAGATACGGAGGTTAATTAAATCGTTATAACTTATTCACCTTCTATTTTAGGTATAGGAAGGAGCACCTAATACAAATTAAAAGAGAATCTTTTATAGAATCAGAATATCTAATAAAATATATATCTTTGCATATAAGAAAATCTACTTGCCGCGGATTGAACTTATTTATAAGCAAGTAAGTTTTTAAACACCGTGTATAATGTTACAGAGAAGAACTTCGAATGTTGTGTAACTACACAATATCAGCTGTGCGTATGCAAAATTTCATTCGTCTCTTTTACATCTACATGACGTTATATCACTATAAAGTAAGATCGGTATCTGTCACTTTTTTTCTTTGATTGCGAATAACTCAGAAGGAAAAGTATTTAGGTGTAGGGTATGCATATGAAATATGTGTAAAATGTATTGTAGAAGCTGAATTTGTAATTTATTTTATAGCATGCTATTTAAAAAATCGAACTTGATGCCCACTTCCGATTAACCGGAAGTGATATTTATTCAAAAATATTTTCACGTGATAGTTCATATTCAACCATATCCAACTGCAAAATTTTGTTTTAAAATTCCGTCCCGTTTATATAATACTTTTAATAGGCCATTCTCACGAATCACCCCGTATATTGAGTTTCAGGATAATCGTGATCTGATACCCCATTACTAGGTGTGTGGCTGATAGCAGGTAAGTGGCTGCAGTCGCAAAAAGTAATCTATTGATTAAGTACGGGGGAAATCATTTTTAATAGCATACATACTATGGTGGAAGGTGTTATAAATCTTTACAAAATCTTTATGCGAAATATTGGAAATACTATTTTTCATGGCTAAAATTATTATTTTGTTTATATTTAGTTGGAGAGGTATAATTGAGAAGCCTATTGGAGTTTGATGGCTTCCTATACCTGCCAAGTTTGACATGATGATCTTGTCTAATTATGACTGAGTAATCTGTAATTGTTTTCAATTTCGCAAGTGAACGTTAAATTAGAATAATTATAATTATTTAGTATATCCAGCGTGTTTTATAATTGGTTCTCGAGTGAAGAACAAGCTATGTCGTCAACATATTGATATAAGGAGCCAAAAACGTAATCCACATACCTGCTAAGTTTTTTGAGCAAGGTATTCATGATGATATTAGTGACTATGGGTGAGAGTGAACTAATACCCATGGGTGTGCGTTATTTGTACAAAATTCCTTTTATGAAATGTTGGTGTGGGGTTGTATATGGATCCGATTTTCGTTTATGACGTTGTGAATCAATTCAAGGGGTATATTGGTAAATAAACTAATGACATCAAATAACACAAGAATGTGGCCTTCGGGTATAATTAGGTCATACACGCTGTCAGTGTCAGAAGCTGGCAATTTATTTGTTTATTCTTTCTATACATAATGTAATAATATATATAAATTAAAAACTTAATATATTTAAAACTTGATATATATACATGTAAGGGTTAGTTAAAAGTATGGAGACGGCGATTTATTGTCGTTAATATTCATCTTAGAGAATTATGTTCAATATAAAAGTTTGTTAGGATATTCTGATCTACATTTGAGAATATTCGAATTTTGTTTTTTCTTCAATAGAGAATTTTTTTTCTCTACAATAACATTTTTGTTTTTTTTTAATTCATTTTAATAACTTTTTTATAAGAAAAGGCCGGTTCAAATGTTTAACAGATGTTCGGTACATCGCAGATAGACAGAAGCGAAGCGATAAAAAACTTGAGCGACATAATTTTGTCAGTGGTTATTGTGTACGTCAAATCTTTGACAGAAATAATTCATTTGTGCAATTTGTTGCTATTATTAACAATGGCGAGTTTAAGTGAACATAAACGAATTGAAATACTTATGATGTTGGGTTATGGAGATAGACGCAGAAGTTTACAAGACGTTTGTAATTTATTTAATGATACGCATCCAAATAGAAATCCAATTTCTAAATCCGTTGTTTGTAAAGCTTTAAGACACTTTGAACAAACGAGTAGCGTTAAAGATTTTCCAAAGAGTGGTAGACCTAGAACAGCAAAAAGCGATGATAATAAACTGGATCCCCATTTATCAACCAATCATTTAGCGGCCAATTTCAATATTTCACAGTCATCGAACGTGCCATTTTTAAAAAGTGAAAAGTATAAATCTTATAAGGTACACCTTGTACACGAGTTAACAAAAGAGGATTTTGATAGGAGATTACAATTTTCTGAAGAAATCTTAAATATTTGCAATAATAATGAAAATGTTGTCAACAATATTCTTTTCTCTGACGAAGCTACTTTTTGCCTTACTGGTGAAGTAAACAGACATAACTGCAGATACTGGTCATCGGAAAATCCCTGTTGGTTTTTGGAGCACCATACGCAGTACCCGCAAAAGGTTAATGTATGGGTTGGCATTCTAGGCGATTATATTATCGGTCCCTCTTTCATCAATGGCAATTTAACTTCGGCTCTGTGTTTGCAGTTATTGCAAAATGAAATAATACTTGCTTGTGCTACACTCTATCCACATGAAAACAATGAACACCTGCCCAATGACAGTATCTGGTTCCAACAAGATGACGCCCCGCCACATTACACATACATAGTGTAAATATTCGTCAATATCTGGACAACGTTTTTTCCTACAGATGGATTGAAAGACGAGGAACCATTGAATGGCCAGCCCGTTCGCCAGATTTAAGTCCTTTAGATTTTTTTCTTTGGGAATACGTAAAAAATAAAGTTACGCCCGATAACGTCGAAGATTTACAAATCCGAATTACCAGAACGATACCAGAAATTTCCCAAGATTTTTTATAGAACTCTGTTCGGGGTCATTGTCAAATTACTAATGGACGACAATTTGAACATTTACTTTAATTTACTTTTTTAGTAATTTGTTTATTTTTTCTTATAAAAAAGTTATTAAACTGAATAAAAAAAACAAAAATATTATTGTAAAGAGAAAAAATTCTCTATCGAATGGTAGAATAAAATTTACTATTTCCCATTTAAAAAAACTGCGCGGACAGGCATAACTAAAAAAACAATTGAAGAAAAAGAAATTCAAATATTCTCAAATGTAGATCAAAATATTCTAACAAACTTTTATATTGAACATAATTCTCTAAAATGAATATGTATATGTATATTTGGTGATATCTTGGTACTTACTTCTTAACTTTTCTGCATTTTTCAATTATAATGTCTGATAAATAATGTCTAAACTTGGCCAGTTCTACACATACGAGTGGCGTACGCTTGCAATGTTGCATTTAACACTACCAAGTAAATAAATATAATAAAATAAGTACAAATCCCCAGTTAAATAGTAACAAAATGATTTAACTTGTCTACTACAACAGAGGTGGTTCTATGTATGTTATTCAAATTACCAGCCCGTTTATGTATTATGGTTTATGCTTGTTACTGATGCGTATTTTACTGGTACACCGTGTTGCGTCCAATGTAACCAAATATGGTTTACAAAGAAGTGCACATTGGAATGAGTAATACTTTGCTAAATTTACACATATGGGTGTTTGCTCAACACAATAATTTTGGCAATTTACACAGAAGCATTTGCACACAGAATTTTTTTACTGTGTAGATCTATTTCTTCAATGTATCACATTTAATTGCTGGAACGCTGAATTATAACTATTTAAATGTTGTCGTGTCTAACTGGCCAACACCTAGAGTTCTCCAGTATGCATAACACTCTTGCTATCTAAATGTAATCCTACAGAGACATCCACTTATGTATAATGATCTGAAATATTTACTATACTCTATCCATTGCTTATATTTCATTGAAATTTTGTAAATACATATTTTAAGTGCAAACATATGCTCACAGTTATCTTACATAAACAGAAATTAAAAACAGATTTAGCATATTTTCAATTTTACATAGTTTTGAAGATGTTTTTTGTACCTACTTATCTTATCAAGTCATAAATCTAATCAATCATTCATTTTAACAAACAACACATATACGTACACACATACTTTGTCCTATTTATTAGAATGATATTTCGATCGTATTCAAGTCTTCCTGTTCATTTTTCTTTGTGATCTAAAAATTTACAATAAAACTATTACATGTTTGTATAGTAACCTAAATTCACAGATGACATTTGCTTATTCCGGTACAGTACGTGCACATGACAATAAAAACTTACAAAGCGCACAGTTCTTTTGATATGTCGTCTACAAAGAAAAATTCTTGAATGAGTGGATGTATCTTCAATTTAAACAGATCCGATGGACATGTGTTTACTCGCGTCTGTGATAAAGGAGCTTACAAAGTTTACTTGTTGAAAGAACGTGTTGGATAAATATAACTGATCATTACGTTGAGCTAATATAGTTCAAGGAAGTATTCAAAAGAGAAACTTTGCATTCGCGAACGTTCGAACATTTTTTATTTTACGTCGGAACGCATCAAAGCATAAGTTGCAATAGGTAGGTTAATGATATTGTACTGGACCGAAACTGTTGACATATCTATTGTTCGGTTTGCTGAAATCTGGGACATCTTTGTCCTCCAAAACTATAATAAATAACTATGCCTATTTTCTAATTAAAGATTTTTCTTTTCTGGATTATATTTACCGAAAACAGATCAATAATAATAATAATATATCCTAACTAAAAATGAATTTTAACGTACTTTATTGCATGTGCACTAAACGTGTCATAATAATTAATACACCGTGCACATGCGATAATTAAATTTATTAACATTACTCAGATAGCAATGGAGCAACAAATTTAAATCACGTGGTCGCGTTTCTTTCTTCCTCTAACACAAGTTGAGATCATCCGGAAATGTGTCTAATACACATTTGTATATTCGTAAAAATAGATATTATCCAGAAAAGTGTTAGAAATTCTTTTCTTCAAAGAAGTATTTTTCAGAAAATGAGTGTTTGCTACCAATCCAGGACATTTCAAAATGATCACTTTGTATACATTTAATTGTATCTAATTTGTACAATTATATCATTGTAATAGACCAGGTTGCAAGCAATACACTAATGAATAATGAATTGCTTTAAAATTTCGCATCGTTTTGTAATAATCTGATCTGTCTTAAATCATTTAGCCTATTCCGTGTTTCTTTTTATACATAATGTGTGACTTTTCACAAATTACACGTATTATTATCTCGTCAGGATAAATATGCGTGTTACCAGCAAGTTTACTAATCAACTTCGTCAACAAACTTTTAAATATCGTTACTTTTCTGCTATTTTGATATTCTCACTAAACTCATATTGCTTTTCAAAAACTGTTCAGGAGTGGTAATTGTTTTTATGTTTTCTATTCTTTTATGGAGAAACCTTGATTATTTATGTCATAAACATTATTATTCATCATTCGCTTTAGTTCGCGATATGCGAATGTACCTACTCTTAAATGAGCTTGTTTTACACATTTTTCGTAATAGAAATAAAATCAAAGTAAGTAGAGTAACGAGCAAAGATATTCATGTATGTCGGCACTTTAAGTGTTTTGTGAACTTTATTGGTAACCTTGTTTAAATTATATGTACGTATTATTAATATATATGAATGTGCGCTTGGCACCAACCGCTGTTATTTATTCGATAGAATCCATAAGTTTTCTTGCAAAACAATACTGTTAATTTATGTAGAATTGTCTCAGAAACAGCATTCGAAGGACAATTTAGACGAGCCATTGCTTCCGCAAGGATTAACTGAAAAATACACGTTTTGAATAAATAAAATACATGTTTATTTACATTTTTATTTCATAAATGTATTTTAGAGCGAATTACAACTATTTTCATTTTATATTAGTCCCCGCATTATATGTGCATAAAATCACGAAGCTATTAATATAGCAACAGCATATTTTTCACCAGTCATTTCGATAATGCATCTCCTGATATAAATATCATGACGTATATGGGGGTATTATGACTAAAAAGTAATTAAAAACTTATCGATCTGAAAACCAGTCCAATATAACACATGTGATCAATCATTAATACGGACGTTAGATTATTCAAAAAGATTGTTATACACAATTAGAGATACCATTCGCAGATAATCATTTCGCATGTGGAAACTAGTTTAAAACAGGTACAAGAAGGTTTTATTTAAGTACTAATATATAAGACTACACGTTAATACATTGTGTATTTTTTTTAATGTGTGGTGGGTGCTTAGTTGCAGTGACTCCGTAAGCTGTATTACTTGTTGAAATGGCTTTGTGACAGCATCATATCGCCTTTTATGATGCCGCGCTGTTAATCACTTTGCTCCCAACAGCGAATGGCAAGTCGATCCGGGATTAAACTCTCCGAAAAAATGTCACCGTCCCTCCAGAGAATTGAACCCCGGCACCTATCGTCCTCTCACAACAATAGTCAGCCGCCTAACCACTGCGGCCATCGACCCGTTAAACATGATAATTGATTTTTAAGATTGTAAATTGTAATTGAGAGTGTTGTCTTTTTGACGTTTTTACCGTTTTAAACTTCGAATTTTGATTGTGATTTTTCAACGTTTTTCTGCTGTGTAACTTTAAGTAACATTATTGTATAGATGCTTAACTTTATACATGCTTAAATTAGATTTGCGATCTTCATCAAACTCCAACGTGAGTATTCATTAGAATGTTCTACAATTGTACAATTGCGATAATATTTGTAGCACTAGCTCTGATAAAAGTGAATAAAAGTTTTACGAAAGCTTGGCAGATGTGAAAAAAGATATAGGTTGTTTCAATTTGTTAGCGTCTTCCCAGTAATCCCTGTTACACCTACTTAGCAATTGTGCTAACTATTCCTAGAGTGAAACCGAATATTATTTGTCTTATCTTGAACATCAGGAATAATAAAAATAAGAAACACCACTTTCTTCGTCTATTTAATCAAATATTTTTTTATTCGTTTGTTTCTACCGACACTGTATGTTTATTGTTTTAAATTCATCCAACTTCGAAGCTCTTCATATTCGACCAAAATTTCTTCTGTAGAAACATATCAATTTTTGAATATTGAAAATATAAAAGACAAGCAGTAAAATAATAACATACATATATCCTTTAGCAACTAAAAACAAAAAAGTTATTTTTAATTTCTCATTTACTTGTTACATTAGTCAAGTGAACGACGATAAATACCCTGTAGTTGATTACAGCTTTTATTTTGAAAAATTCGGTTAGTGCGCCTAAAGTCAATAGAAAAAGAATATAAAATTGATTTAATAGCGTTCAACAAATTTCGTTTGAGTACAGGTGGAGTAAAAAATTGAACCAGTTTGCCTGTGTGGCAGTGATTCAGTTATCATTTCATCTGGTTTAATGTTTCGTCGTTCAATCTTGACCCTGTTCTTGCAAACATTGTCATAACAGAAGGAGGATGTTCCACCATTTTTGCTATGAAATATTGAATTTTTCTCACGCCTTCGTTTTCAAATGGTACGTTTTCCATGATTGTTTCATGTCGAGTAAATATTCATGATATAGGTCTTTCCCGGTGCAGCCTAAAAGTGATGTTGATCAGTAGACTCGGCAAAGAGGGAGAATTTCCAATGCAGTGCTATGAGCAACGTAAATAGGTGGAACGGAAACTCGAACGTCCGTATCAAAGCACATTTCTTGAGTATTATTCCAGTGGTCGTTGTGAATGCTTATCAGTACACACATACTTAGAAAATGCCGTATTTAGGTATGTACGTTTCGGCAACGGCGTATTTCAAAGAAACTATAAAACGTAATAGCGAGTATGTCGGATTTAGAATGCGAAGGCGATAGAATTAAATGTGTAAGATGACACGACTATTTGACGTGTACTAGCAGCTGGAAGTGTGAACGCCACCTAAAAAGTATGAAACACTGTTCTTCAATTCGTGGCAAATGATACAGCTAACAATTAACATTTGATATAGCTGTTTGTTTTATTCTATGTAATCTACCGTTCACTTTACTAAACTAGGAAGCATTTGTCTTCTTTTGGAGCAAGTATTCGGATTATACATTACCAAGTTGGACATCGTTAAGAAACGTTATGCCATCTGCTCGTGACTATGTTGATAGAAGAATTAAAGCAGAGTTGAAAGATAAAAGATTCTGGTTATGTGTTATTTGAAAGTCTTATTGGCAAGCGTTCAGATTTTCTCATACTAAGACAAATTTGTGAGGGTGCGTCGAAAGATCCATTAAGTTGTCACAAGGATTATTTTAAATTTGGAAATATAACATCACTCGATGAGCAACGGTCATTTTCATCATTAAAAAATATTTATTCCGCATGTTGTATTGTTATCTATTTTAACTCCTTATAGCAATAATGTAAAGGCACTTAACGAATAATTATTAACTCACAAGCATCAAACGAAGAAGTGTGACTTTGCCGGTAGACTTTGAGAATAAATCTTTGAGAACGGTTATTTTCCATGGCACATTGAATAAGTATCGACATATGAGCATTCTTCAAAAAAGCAACCTAATTATCTCCTAAACTATCCATTCCATGTGCAGAATATGTGGGCTATAAAAAATTAGTCGCCGTAGACGACTAAATAATAAAATTTAGAGGAAGCCATTTGAAAAAATTAAGTTATAGTTCTTCAAAATTTCGAAAAATTAACGTATCATAGTAAAGTAACCACACAATGTGACAATCAGTCTCGGCGCCAAACATGTTGTTTAAGCATATTATGAATCCTAAATTGATAGATATCTGTAAAATCGATTTTTTAATAAATGTTCTGCTATAGCAATTTTTTTTGAAAAAATCGAATGACTGCAAAACGCCCGAATCAACTTGCAAAAAGTAATAAAGGTATTTATAAAGCTTGAAAATAGGTAAATCCAAATATGTATAAATATACAGGATGTTCAATTAAAAATAACAAAGTAGATGGCGACCTCCGATATATCCGGAAGTGCTAGAGAACTAATAGTATTTTAAATGAAGAGAACACAATCAGTTATATTTATATATAATTCTGAATTATCAAATTTATATTTTGTAACGTCATGTCTGCATCAAAATACCAACTAATACTACTAATACAAAGATTTAAGAAAATGACTATGTCTAGATTTGATATCCTGATACATTTTACTTATATTGATAAAATGTATAGAATTGTGTAAAGAATTTTTTTGACTAATTTGGTTTTTGTGTTAGTTATTTGTTTATTTAAGACAACATCGTCGTTTAGTTTGTGTACAGAAGCTCTAGACATGAGCTCAAAAATGAGGTTGAAATAAATATTAATAGTTTCTATTTTACTTATAGAATTCTATTTGATTGCATTTTTCACCATTATATATTGCAGATGTGGGAGGTTATATTGAATAATAAAAACTGCTCCAGTTTATCAAGTTTATTTTTTCTATATTGTATTAATGCTCCTACCTACATACTAGTGGATAGATATCTATATCGTGCTTTTAATAACATTCCGTGCAAATAAAGAAACTGCTGACGCAGATCGATGAGTACACAGTGCAGCAACTTATGTATATACATATATGCAATTTCTTTAATCTGTTCCTTATTATGTTAATTACTTAGCTACGGGTATTAAAACTACGTATAAGCAAAATTTTTTTATGATCAAAATCCAAAGAATTCTATGTTTATTTGTAATGGATATGAAGTTGTGAAATTTTGCTGTATAAAAATGGAGCTTTGGATAGTTGAAGCTACACACTCTGCCGTTGGTTTGGAAACTTGCATATATTAGCATAAAAAATTAATTGTATTAGTTAATAAGTATAAGCAATTTCTAAAGAAATTAGTGCAATTAGAGCAAAACGAATAAATTATTTTGCTCGCGATCCATAGGAGAAGAATACACTATGTCGGCTACAGCTTCGTTAATTTTTTAAATGTTGAAGTCGTCGACAAATACCACAATATTTAAAAAAAAGCAAAAAATACCTGTAATAGGCACTCATGGTATATTCTTGGCATCACCATTCTAAAGGAAAAACAATGAAAATCGATCACGTGGTTTCGGTCTATCTGAACTAATGGGCCACATAATCCGTTTCTATGTTTGATCTATTTTCATTGCTCGTGCTTTAATACGGTGATTTTTTTGGTTTTTTAAATGTTGGTTTATTACAATTATATATAAAAATATAGGTCATTACGTATTAATATCTCTCTAAACACAGTTTATAATAATGATTACACATTAAAAGAATGAATAAACACATTATCTGCTCCTAACCATTACCATATTAAAAGCAGGCGTAGTACAAACTATCATTCAGTAAAAATTAAATGCTGCAGTAATGTAATCAACTGAAACATGCAAAGGATCAAATTATTACTATTAATTATATTAATATTTGAAAATTATGTTAGAGACACTTATATCATTGCTTGCAGTTACTGTTACAATTAATATTTAAGCAATTAACGTAATTATGTAAAATCAATTCAAATTACGTTTCTTGAAATTATCGTATTACTAATCAATAGAAAATAGTTCAAATCCGTTATTAATTTTTCTGAAATTTAGCGACCTGCTTCGGTTTCAAATGAGATTCTTGCGGTTCTGTTTAAAATCAATACTGGCAAATAAAATATAGTATTTACAGAACTTAAAAATTACTACAACTTACTAGAGCACCCGGATTCAGTAAGTAGTATACTTTTACTTAATTGTAATTTATCCTAATTGTTATTATATTTGAGGGACTTATACCAGATAGAATGAAGCAATTAAAAATTTGCATTTTTGCTACGTTACATATAAAGAAGGTATGCGGATATGTTATTTTTATTAAGATGCTAATCGGTTTTATTCTTTTTCGTAGGTTATAAGGAGTTAATTATTACTAAAAACAGCTTTATTTATTATATTTGTGATTATAACAATTATTTGTAATATATTAGTGTGTAGTGTGGCTATGCCTACTGTTTCTGGTTTGATGTATTAAAATCGAATTGGTGAAAATGTAAATATTCACCAATTAGATGTATTTAAAACCATGCTTGTTTACAAAAGTGTTTTATTTTTTGTAATGTTGAATATCTTATATTGGAATGTAAAATCTTTATTACTTGTACGTAGTAGTGGGAGCACTTATCATTTCAAATATAAATGAAATTTCAGTATATGGTATATGTAGAACTATAACATCTGAAGTAATAATTGTTATTGTTACTCCATCTTGCAATCATTCGTGACTACATTGCCTATCTATCGCTAATCAATCGAGCGTAGTAGTAAAATAATTCAATTTTTATTGTTAGCGACATTCATCTATTTTCGAGTCTTTTAAAGCGTTGAAGTTCAGATTTCTACAGTAAAATCATTCTAGAAATTTCATCTATGAGAATATCATAAAAATAAGAAGGGTGGTTCTTTTTCTCAAAGAACAATTACGTCCACTTGGGAGATCAAACGTATTAGGTATACAAAACCCTTCATTGCACTTAATTTTGACGTTGTAAATACAATCATGAAGTTAAGTGGAAATAAAGTTCTTATGTAAACCGGGTTTTGCGATTATATTTCATCATCTCCACACTGAATAAAAAAAACACACTGAAAAAGAAATGAATTGAAATTCTGCAGAAATTATTTAAAGCTTTTTCATACTTACAGCAAGGAATATACCGGGTGTCCTAACATATAACGCTTGCCTGGCCATAACTAGTAACCCTAGCGATTCGTTACGCATTCCTCGTTAGACTTATAGTAGTACCGTCGAACGGGACAAAGTAATATTTTTCCTTGTCATTAAATTAGCGTAAAATTTTTATACCCTTTACATACTGAATATTTGTTATGGTTTGCTTAGTACTAATTACATGCGTCATTGCATCATGACTTTAAATATTTAAATGTAACAAATCTCAAAATATTGCATTTGCGATAAATTTGCGGCGTGGCTATTATTTTACTCAACAATTGAGCACCTTTAGTGATACACTTAGTTTTTTAATATTCATTTCCGGTTCTTATAAAAAAATGGAGGACATTGGAGCGTTTCTTTAAATTTAATCGCTTTTCCCTCCGTAACTATGGGCTTTAGACCCAACTACAGTTATATCAAATTGTTTGTAGTAATTAGCAGAATCGATTGTAATATTTTAATACCTAGTGCCTCATTAAAAGAAAAAACATAAGTTTGGTTCATCACCAACTGCTTCGATTTCTCTGCATAAAGAAACTATTTTTAAAACGTAGCCCATGTAGCCCTCAATCAAATTGTAAAAAGGTTTTTCGAAACTCCTCACCGTTTGATTATAATCGTCCACCCCATTTTGGTTGCCTCACCCTGTATATATTACATATTAACAACAAAGGAAATCCAAAAATATTCGAAAAAACGCATATACAGATTGGTGCAACCAGAATGGGGTGAACCATTATAATTAAACGGTGATGAATTTTGAAACACCTCTTTGGAATTTGATTCGGGGCTACATACATAGACTACGTTTTAAAAATATTTTCTTTATACAGACTGATCCAAGCAGGCGGTGACGAACCAAATAAATAGGACACCCGGTATTAAAATGTTACAATCGATTCTGCTAATTACTATAAACAATGACAACAATAATGACACATTTAGAGCCGATCGGTAAATTATAATATAACTTTTCGTGAAATATGTGCCGGAATGTTGCCAATACTGCGTTTTTGAACAAATTCTTCGTAAATACAATGTTTTGCCATTTGCTACGGATTATTAAACTCATCCAGTTAAAGTATTTTAATAAAGATGTCATTCCTGCCAAAATGTTAACATTTGCGTATTTGTAAGTCATTCCTGATTTACTATTAATTTTGCAATAAAAATGACTTTAAGTATAGAAGAATTGGTTGATATGGTGTTGGTACTGAACGAATGTTAAAAATGCCCGCTATTGGCTAGTAGAATATCTACGTTCCGATACCAAGAACACAAAAAAGGCTAAGGCAACAGTTCCAAATACAAAAGTGTTGACAGAAATGACAGTTACTATTCATTTGTTAAATTTTACAGCATCTTTATTAGAATACTCTAACTGGATGAGTTTAACTATTCGTAGCTAATGCCAAAAAATTGCATTTACTAAAAATTTGTTTAAAAAAATAGTTTTGACAATATTCCGGGACGTACGTCACGAAAAGTTAAATTATAATTTACCGATCGACTTTCTTATTTTAGGTTTTTATATTTTTAAACACGTTTATAAAAAAAAATGTTGTTTATCCCATTAAATCATTTGAAAAGCTCTCTTTTTTGGTAAATTTTTGCCTTTTTTTCCTTTTTCAATAAATTTGGCGAGCAGGTATACTTTTTCAATTCTAAAATGATACATTGTAGTCATATTACTGTTAAAACGAGGCAATAACTATGAGACCGATCCCCTTTGCCCCACCTTAATGGGTAAAGCGGATCACAATTTGCCAAAAAAAATTGCAGGACATGCTTATCTCGTAAATAATATTATGTATCTTACAAAGGATGAATGTCGTAATCAAATATATTAGATTACACTAGATATGATCGATACATTTTAGGTATGTACATCAAATGCTGCATAAAGTTGGGATAAAAATTAACGGAGAACCCGAATTTATCATAAAAAGACGGGTATTCTACTTAAAATAACGAATTTGGTACTCATTACCGGAAGTCAGCCAACTATGAAAATATTTTAGCTTGAACGCACTTTATGAAAACTTAGATGCTCAAAATTTCAGATTCATTCTACAAATGGTGCTTGAGGTACTTTCCGTGTAAGTCCGTCGTGGGACGTCGTGTATTTGATGAAACGATCTGGGTATTGATAGCATTTATAATTCATTTTGTGATATTAAATTTAACATAAGGCGTTGCATTACCTCAAAAATAGCGGTAGTATATATACTTCAGCAATTAGCTATTTTTGGTAATTATATTATGTATTCAAAAGTTTATTAGAAATAAGAAACACCATTTTATCGATTAAAGAAAATTTTTAATAATTGGAAGTGATTTTAATCATATGTGATGCTAACTGTTTTAACTTTTTAACCTTTATTCCCAAAACCAATTCTAAACCATTTCTCTGAGAAATATGTAGATTGTAATTTTTCTCACACCTCATGTTAAAAGTTTTAGAGTTAATGAAAATTCTGTCGCACTACCTGAGTGCCACCAACAATGTGAAATACTGTTGAATTATACCTACCTAACTTATAAATGATAGTATGTAGAACTCTCTTCAAAAATAAACACTAGTACAACCACAAATAGTTTGTTCAGGTGTGTTGTTAGTTAGTATTTCGGATGCTTAACATTTAGTACCTAGGTATGTGACACAACTACATGTACTTCTAGTACGGTAAACAGTTTAGATTTCCGTTTCTATAACCGATGCTATACTTTTTCACGTAGGAAAATCCGTTTGGACCTTATACAAGTGCCACGCCTAGCTGGCGTTGACAAGAGGCGAGATTCACATTTGATGTTTACTTCGGCGAGAATAAACATTTCCTTTCCTGATAATCGAACGATATCTATTTTTAACTCCCCCAAATGCAGTCTACGAGTTCCCCGAGCAACTGAGATAGAATTATGCCACATACATCTATTCGTAAACGTTGTCCAATGGGAATGTTATGATATACATATACATATATCGGTCGATGGAGCAGCATTTTTATTTTCTACTTCGTTGAGAAATTTTTCCGTAAATTTTTCCGCAACGAAATGGAACAAATATTTTTATTTGAAGAATACCATTATTTGAATATGATGCTTTCGTCCGATACGTTTCTACTTTATAGGAAGCAAACAAAGTGTCCTTTAAATGTTTCGTTGCATTAAGAAATTTTATACGCCACTAATACATTAATTCTATCTATTGCATTCTAACTTAATATTATCATCAAGAAAGCTACCCGCAATTCTAGGAGGGCGTTACCTCTATGTGATTACTCTACAGCACCCTATCGGAACACTGAGAAACTAATTTTTTCTTCTACCTGTAACCTATAAACTAGTTACGGGTTTCTTATTTATTACTGATTCCAACTTTTCTAATCAAGCTATCGTAATTTTACTCGACTTCTGTTCACAACTAATATTATCCTCTAAATTTGATCTCACAATCAGTTGCAATATGTAGGTACTGAATCTCTGAAAACAATAAATGTAAAAGTATAGCTTTTCTTTTGTACTCGAGAGAGATCTTTGTATCGATCAGTTATCATAGCCTGTTATGAATAAATGTTTCTTGACATACTCGTAATACAGTAACATGAAGGTTTTTTTTTTGATTCTGAGATGTTGCGCCACCCACGACTTAAGTTTTTTGAAAAACTATTAATTTAAATTTTATTACACATTATTTTAGTAAAATATCTTGTAAGTGTAATTACATATATCACAATAGTAACCAGCAAATAAAATGATCGAAAACTTTCCTTTGAACCATAACCAATAATAAATTCATATGAGTTTTAAGACTCTAGATTCCGTCCACGAATTTTAGCACTTTCAAGAGTTTCACAGTAAATAAACTACAAAGTAATTAACTAACATATATTTGAATGTGGTCCACGACGCTTTCCACATTATCTTTGCCGGCTTACGATGAGAAAAAGCTAGAAAATATCCGATGTAAGGGTTCGGCAGAAATATGATTATGAGTTTATTTTTATAGATAGGGCTATTATTTTAGATTTGTTTTATAGCTGAAATGTTAATCTATGCTTCTATAACGCTACATTTTTGAAAAAGTCAAATATTGTTTGTAGACAAGGCACTCAAAAAGAGGGAATTTTTAAAAGTCTATATTATTGTAAACAAATTTAATTTAAAAAAGTGGCTCCATAGAAGGATAGTATTATCCTTTAGGAAAGAATTGGCGAAAACCGCATTCAAATATATGGAATAGTTACTTTGTAATCAGTTTTCTACGAAACCCCTGAAAACGCTAAAATTCTTTGAATGTAGAGCCTTAAAGAGAGAATAGAATCTTAAAGTCTCAATATATATTACAAAACTTACACAATTTACAAGGATAAACAATGATGATTACTTCATCCTGTATAGGTAGTACTTACTATTAAATCGACAGAAGCAATTAACTCATAAATTTAATGATGATAGAGATTTGGTACACATTTTATTTTTAACTTTTGGTCTATATTCTGAGTCAATAAATGTATGTACTTAAAATTCTCGAGTCCCTGTGGTATCTAATGCTTTGGCAGAATACGTCTATGTACAGCATGAAGATACACATGCATGCACATACATACATTCTGCAAATACATATATAATTCTTAGTGTAAAAAAATGTATTTTATGCCATCGTAGATCGAATCAATAGTAAGTTAAAGTTAAGGAAATATGCTTTGTATATGCCATTTTTTTCATTACATCAACACAATGGCGTCACATTGAACAATGTCAGTATGGAAAAATTTTACAAGTCCCATGATTGAAACACAATGTATAGTGTACAGTTAACGTAATTTTTCTCAGTAAACTAACTTTGTTTGTCCAGAAAATAACTTGTATTGCAATAACTTCTAATCATCTCTAGATTTGCATCTTAACCTCTTGATGCTAATCTTCTTTGACGTTTTACCAGCGCTTATTTTTCGTGGTTTTAACGTTGGGTCACTGTAAAGAATTTATGAAATTGTAAAGTTAAAAGCGTGATATATTTGTAATATACATCTATCGTGTATTGCATTATTATCTTTTTGTATGTGAATACTTTTTAAAACTTTAATTTATGAAATTGTAAAGTTAAAAGCGTGATATATTTGTAATATACATCTATCGTGTATTGCATTATTATCTTTATGTATGTGAATACTTTTTAAAACTTGTCTTGCTTTGTTATTTGTTTCGTTGGTAGGCACTGATTATAGTTTTTTTCAGAGTTTAATGAATTTTTGATGAAATTTTCATATTTCTGAAATGTATTATTTTTTGTTTATTGATCCAAAGTAGCTATAAGATAATTAAATAAATCAAAAAGAATACGAGTAGTTAAGGCGAAACAAGAAGAAATAAATAAGTTCTAAATAAAATGCTACGCGAGGTATTATCATTATATCAATTACACACAGTTAACGTAATTACAAAGAAATTATTAGGATAACTTTTATAAATATACAACAATTTACAGGCTAATGTAAAAAGAAATTTATGTTTTACAAAAAGGATCCTTTGATATAATAGCTTTGAACGGTCTTTGTTGTTTATACTCATGATCATAACTAACAACATGTATTGAAACCAGTTAGACACAGTTATTACATATATCTTTTCTTAATATATGTATCTATATTATGACCTGTAAGTACTTATTTTTTAACACTATATGTACACTAGGAACACTTTGTATTTGTACACCATTTGCTCAACATTCGTAGGATGAATAGTAGACAGCTTATTGCATACATTGCCCGCGTCAAAATATGTAAACACAGATGCGATTTCTGTGTCTATTTTAAAAACGCTGTAGCTGCATTTATAAATGTGGAAAAAAGCATCTATTATTTGACGTATTTGAGTAGGAAGAAATTTGTTTGATGTTTCAAGTATTTCGAATAAAATAACTGTAGTCTTATTAAATTGTTTTGAGAGGTAATTTCTTCTACTTCTACTTTCTTTACTTTTTGCGGTGAATTTTTTGTGGTTGAACTAGGGTAAGATCTAAACCAAAAGCATGTCATCCAGATAAATGTCGAAAATATGCTTTCTCGAATGATGAGTCATATTAGACACTGACGTATATAAAAACAAGCAGACACCACAATAATATTCAGTTCTTTATACAGCATTAGGAACAGTTAAATGCATACGTGTCAAACAATATGATGTCAATAGAAGACAGGATGCGTGCAATAACAATGTTGGAAAACGGATGGAGTCTACGTGCTGTAGCGCGTGAATTTGGTGTTAATCCCAATACAATTTTTTGCTTAAAAAGAAAATGGCAAATATCACATTCAGTTGCAAATGAACCAAAAACTTCAAAACGAAGAATATCCACTGCTTATCAAGATACCATGTTAAGGCAATTTTGCGCAGAGCATCCATTCACAAGTTGCAAGCAAGCCATTGCAGCTACCGCCTTTCCCGGTTCCGTAACGACGGCAAGAAAAAGGTTGAGGGCAAGTGGCCTCAAAAGCTATCGTGCTGCTATTAAAACAGAACTTTCTGAGCGCAATCGTCAAGACAGAATAAATTTTGCACTATACTATCAGAATATGCCCATAGATTTTTGGAAAACGGTAATCTTCAGCGACGAGTCGACGTTTCAAAGCACCCCAAACACCCACACGCGCCTAGTTACCCGTCCTCGTAACTATAGGCTTGCACCACAATATGTTCATCCGAAAAATAGAAGTGGACGGCTTTCTGTAGCAGTGCGGGGTTGGATGTCATACGCAGGACCTGGTACTATTTGGGATATTAATGGACACTTGACAGCGTTACAATATAGAGATATTTTGGAGAATGTAATGTTGCCATCGGTAACATCTCTTTATGATCAGTTTACATTCCAACATGAATGGGTGAGTTGTCAACTCACCCATTCATACGACTAATGTTGTCCAACAATGGATTACAGACAATAATTTGAGATTATTAAATTGGCCGGCACGAAGCCCGGATCTGAACCCCATAGAAAACCTATGGGGTTATATAAAAAAAAGAATGAGGGAAAACCCTATAGAACGAGGAGACAGAAATTAGTTGTGGCAAAAAATTGTGCAGGAATGGGAAGAAGTTACTGACGACTATTGTCATAAATTAATAGAGTCCATACCGTCAAGATTGGAAGAAGTTATACAAAATAACGGCGGATGGACTCATTATTGATTTCAGCGTAAGTGTATACGTATAATTATTTCGTTATATTATGTTTTAAATAAATAAAAGTAGTAAACCTTTGATATTGTTATTTATTCTATAATAAATATGCTTTTGGTTTAGATCTTACCCTAGTTCAACGACAAAAAAGTTCACCGCAAAAAGTAATGAAATTACCTTTCAAAACAATTTAATAAGACTACAGTATTATTTTATTCGAAATACTTGAAACATCAAACAAATTTCTTTCTACTCAAATACGTCAAATAATAGATGCTTTTTTCCACATATATAAATCCAGCTACAGCGTTTTTAAAATAGACCCGCAAATCGCATCTGTGTTTACATATTTTGACGAGCGCAATGAATGCAATATTGTCTGAAGTAAGTGAATGCAATATTGTCTACTATCCATCCTACGTATGTGCAGTGGCAGGTCGTCCAACCAAAAAGAATTCTTAGTGTACATATACAGATCGTTGCATCGCAAGTGCCGTCAAACGCTCGCTCCGATTGACGTGTTACTTCGTTGAGCAGGTCTTAGCGTTGTAGTATGTATGTACGTGCATAGCTGCGGTGGTATGAATTATACGTAAGGTAGGTAGACTCATATGATAAAATTTTCTTTAACGTGCACAATGTGCCCGCTGTTTTTATCCTCATAAAAACTAAATATGTAGTTATAACAAGAATAGCAAACTTGTTCACAGAATATGTATTGTAAGAAGATGTTTATGACGAATGAAAAATGTAAAATATTAAAGCAATGTGGAGAATAGTAATACTATGTATTATTACAACAATTCACAGTAAAAATAATGAAATTTAAATTCTGCAATTAGTAACTAAATAAAAAATGAATATTCTAATATTTGCAGGAATAAACGTTAAAAAAATATGCATATGTTACAACACAAGGAATCTATTATTAGTCATAAATTATTATTTTATAAGTTAACATAAAAGCAACCACTTTTCTAATGCATTAAATGCTCGAAACGTCTTCCTGTCGCCTCAAAGCAATATGCTAAACGATCGTAGAAGCCTCGTTGCGCATTCTGTAAAATTGCTGGAAGAATGTCATCAAAAGTGTTAATAATTTTTAAATTGCAATTCTGCCAAATTGTTTGGTCTATCGTTTTCAAATGTATAGATCTTAGTTTTCATGTATCCCCATAAGAAAAAGTCATTAGGGGAGAGATCTGGTGATCTAGGTGGCCAGCGAATAGTTCCCCAGGTACTTAGAACACGGTTTGGAAATACATTATGAAGATATTCCCGTACATTATGAGCGGAACACCCATCCTGTTGAAACCATATGTTATCCAAGTTGAGCGCCAATTCGTGGAGGCGTGGGATAATTCGATTCTGGAGCAAGTTAAGATACTTCTCGCCTGTTAAATTGCCATCTATAAAAAATGGTCCAATTTTATGCTATCCAAGTAATCCCGCCCAATCGTTTAATTTTTGGGGATACTGAGTTCTAGCATTGTATGTTATCTGCGGGTTTTCTCTTTCTCAGTGTCGAGGTACAGCGGGATTATGTCTGCCGTGCAACGGGAAAGTACTTTCATCCGTAAATAATATATTTGCAATAAAATTTGCGTTTTGATTGCAAATATGCATCATATTTTCGCAAAATTCCATTCTCTGTTCTTCATCTTCAGGAAATATTTAATTTGTTTTCTGTAATCTGTAGGCATGGTATTTTTTTTCTTTAAAACACGGCATACTGTGCTTTTAGAAATATCCAGCTGCTCACTAATACCCAATGAAGGTATGTATTTTCGGGTTCTGTTCGACACTGGCACAAATTAAAAGATTTCTTTCGTCTTGGCGAACAAATGGCTACCTATTACGTTTGTGCTTGTTCGGCATAATACAGATCCAATCTTTCAAAATTATTTATTATTCGCTGAATTGTTTTTGAGCGGGTCGTGATTGATAATTCTCATAAAAGCGCTCTATTATTTGCCTTAAGGGTATTTCCTGATGATACCACTTAATAATTTGTTTTCTTTGAACTAAATTATAAACATCCATTATTTTTATAACATATAAATACCAAACTAACAAACTAAATAAATACTTATGTATGTATCTTACACTAAACTCTGCAGAAAACCTAATAGAAACGACGACAAAACACTAACTAAACGAATATGTTTAGCAAAAATGCTTGAAGAATGAAACAATTAACAGATTAGGATATATGTAATAAGAAAATGCAAATGAAAAGAATATTGTTTCAACAAGAATAATAAAAAAATAAAATGTAATAAAAGTATCGCAAAGGGCTAGAACATATGAGACAACTACCTAATACAATGCCTAGTGGAGACTGCAAATATCCAAATATTCATACGTATTCTCTGCAACATGTATCGGCGCCGGCGCGGCAAATGGACTTAAACTAAGACATACCGTTAAGCTATCGATATAATATTTTGACGGCACTTCCGATGCAACGATCTGTATATTTCCATTTGTCAAATCCTCTCCCACAAAGTATTTTTAAAGAAAACATAAGTATGTTCTGAAATAAATGGACTTTTTATTAATTTCTGTTTTATTTGACCTATTTTTTTCTGTAGATGTTATATATAAGTTGCCTAGCTTCTTCACATACCGCCTTTATTTTAAGATCTTGTCGACATCAGAGTGCATATCGCATTTGGCTTGGCAATTTTGTCCAAGATTCAATAGAAACTTTCGCTTAACACATTTCGCGCCTTGGTATGTAGAAACGAATAAAGTGCTGCTGCATTTATTCCAGCTTGATCTAGTTAGCATTCCAAAATAGTGCCTCAAAAACCAACGTTTCGTTTTGAATTATGGAGCACTCAATCAAAGGTATCCAGTCATGCGTTTGTGGAATCATAAAATATCGTTTCCGGTTTCTCATTTTCTTCGATTTTCTTCGAATTGTTGATACTAAGAGAATAAACTTCGCTTTTTTCGGTGTAAAATCATTTTTTCACGAAAGCTAAACTGTGGAAACATTGATTTTTGTCTTTGAGATAAAAATTGTGCAGAAACTGCCTCTCTATTTTCTCCTACTGTTCTTACAATCGTTCAATTGAAATCATTTACTACATACTACATACATATTTGTTAGTGAGATGAATGTAAACCAATTATTCATGGTGGTTTGACTTCTTTATTTATGCAAGTATGCTTAGCATGTAATATGTTCTCGAGTAACGGAATGTAATAATTTTTGGTCAAGGTTTTGAGACAATGTGTATTCTAAAAAGCACTTTTCTCTAAATCCCAATAACTGCTTATCTATAATAACATATTCGTAAGAAGTATAGTAGTTTTAGCTGTTATTTATGAGTATTGCCCACAGTTCTCTGATAAGTGAGGATTTATCATTGCGGTTGCTAGTTTCTTTATCGTCAAATCTTATGCATTATAGTAAAAATCTGGACCTTGACCACATTTTGATTGCGTTCAACTCACCTTTCCTACTTCTAGCTATTTGTTAACAGTCCAATCAGTTATTTTCCAAAGTTATTTGTATCAAACGTACCAAGAATTAGCCAGATATTTTTGCTGTTGTCCTACAATCTCTTTGTATAATTTACCATACTAGTTATCATTTTATAAAAGAAATATAATTTCCAACATTTTTCGGGTCAACAATACGCAAAACAATGTTTTCAGATAATGTATGAACTTGTAGTGGCGTATAAAAAATTTATTTCATTTTTCCTTTGATTGTTTTTCCTGTTGCTTCTAATGACTCATTTAATTCCTCGTCAGATATTTTACTATAACTCTCTGATTATATAATAAAACTATCAACAACTTTTTCATCGCCCTCGATGGCAGCTGTATTGGTTCTTCTTTAAATCATTAAAGTTTCTTTAAACTTAAGGTCAGTAAGTCTAATTGGCATGCTATACGCGTAGAAGAGGTTAGGTACAACCTAGTGAAGCAAATAATAAGGCAGCACACAGCACAACTCACAACTTAGCACGTAATATCGCAAGAACATAACCTTCACTGAAAATATTTGCTGGGGTTATTGGTAACCCCACTATGCATTCTAGGGTTAAAGTTTGAAGGTTACATATTGGCTACGCTTTTCGTAGTAAGACCTAGTCCAATTCGCCGCATTACTATACTCATACAGTGTTTTATGTAATAGGCGGTGCTGAATGCAGTCAAACATTAAACTTTAAAATTACAGAATATATCCAAAGAAAATTTTCTGTTCATAGTTTGCAAAAGGACTTCAAATACCTTTCCAACATTTAAAATGAGTAAACTAGATTTGTAATTTTGCATCATCTTTATCTAAAATAAATGCGTATACGTAATTAACCACGGGCAATAGGTTTACTTTTTTGTGTAATTATTTTGCTTTGTTTACATGAAAAGAAATCACACTAAAATGGTAATATTACAACAAATCTAAACGCATAAAGACGAAAATAATACAAAAAAATCCAACATTCTGATATTTATCTGATTTAAAATGATATAATTTACTATAAATCCAACCATAAAAGACTTGTTAAATACTCATATAGTGTATTTCAACGGTATATAATATATGATCGCCTATCTTACCATTGTTTACACGACTTGTGTAGGAAGTCGTGTGCAAAAAATAACTTGCGCTCAAAATGATATAATATAAACAACTAGTATGTTATCGTCTCAACGTGTGACGTTATCATTCGAAACTGTTTATGTTAGAATTGTAAAAATTACGATGCAAAGGCTAAACGGATCCCATGCTATCGGCGCATAAACTCTGTAACTTTTACCAATATCAAATGTTGATCACTGCAAAATTCAGCTGCAGGATAACAATTGCAATTTCTTTCAATAGACTGGTTGATGTTTACAAACTAGATATTACATTACTTAGTAAAGACTAATAAACAAATGTGAAATATGTATACATTACTACGTTAAAAAAATGTTTAAATTAGAATGTCTATAAAAGTTCATTATGCAGTTACATCTATGATACGGAAACCTAATATGTCTGTAGCTGTAAGATAGAATTTATTTACGAACACAAAATATGCATGCATGTATTTTTTTATTAAAAGTGACAGTCTATTCCGAAGAAACTAGGGTCGTAACAGACAATGAATTATTGGAAAAAGAAGTTGTTTAACGCGTGTCTGTGCTGTTTACATTGAAACTTACTTTCAGTACTTCACAATAATAAACGTTGAAACAATAAAAAAATAATTATATTCTACATAGACGACTTGAAGTTATGTATCATTTAATAGGAGTAGTTTTACATACAGCCTGTGCCAAAAGAACTAAAATAATATGAGCGTCACACTAAAATTTCAGAGGTGTAATCAATGCCAATTTAATAAATAGCGTTAATAACAAATAGATTTTTACTCGTTACAGTTAATGTAAAAGATGTTGCATGTTAAACTTAAATATGATATTCAAGATAAATAGTATACTATTTTATACGGAGGAAAAGTGATACTTTAATAGAGTGATACTGCTAATAGAGAGCAAGCCATGAAAAGTAACTTTTCCTCCACATAAAATATGCTATTTTTTCTTCAAACGTCGGCAAATTTATGCAAAAATATCTATTTTTAATGAAGATAAGCGGATTTGGTAGGATGTTTGGACGTATAGACCGAAGATTAGGTACGAGCTGTTTGTATAGTAACTCATCATAAAACTGTCAAGTGGACACTGTCAACATTGAAATTATGTGTTTGTATTGGTTTGTACGTTGCCATAATAACACTTTTCCCTCCGGCCGGCGGCGGAAAGTGAAAAGTAAACCTGCGGCGGAGGAAAAGTGACACTTTGCGGCCGACTACTCAGTCGAGAAATGTCAATTTTATTGACGTTTGAAGAAAAAAAAATATTTTTATTGGAAAAAAAACTACAAAACATAACAGTAATAATAGCGTTAATTGACGCCTATAAATTTCAATAGGTCGCGAGCACTTTAAAATTTGCTTGCCTTATATTGAAGATTTAATTTCTTAAATTGAAATGATCTATTTTCAAGTAGGTAATCCGTGTAATCCAAGTAAAACGTTTTTTCATTTTGACGTAGATGTGTCAATGTGAACCCTTCAGTATATGGACTCACAATCAAACATGATTTATGCAAATTAAACAATAAAGTTATATTCGACAAGAACTTTAAAATAATGCGGATTCTCTCCTTACTTGTAGATAAGAGATTTGTCAATATTTTAAAATTCTCGGCACACGTACGTTCATTAAAAAATCAAATTTCGCAATAAGAACGTTCACCAGTCGGGGGTACCATTGTATTCACTTTCCTACTTGATCTGTAGAAAAAGTAAATTTTGCAGGAAATACAATACAATAAAGGCAACTGTTTTAAATACGTGTGGGATAAGGTTCCAAAGCTGTCTGATGCAAAAGTCCGCGAAGGAATATTTGTTATTCCGTAAATTAGGAAGCTTTTTAATGATGATGATGATGAAATTTTGAACGTACGTAACTGATTTAGAGTTGGCAGCATGGACTTCTTTTAAAAATGTTTGCAAACATTTCCTAGGAAATCAAAAGAATGAAAACTACCAAGTTATCTTAACTAATTTGTTAGTAAACTATAAAAATTTAGCGTGCCAAATGTCTCTCAAAGTTTATTTCTTCCAGACACATTCGGATTTCTTTCCTGATAATTGAGGAAAGATGATTGATTAACAAGAGAAAAGATTCCACTAAGAGATTCCAGAAATGGGAATATTTATGCAAAACTTTCATAGATCAACAATTGTCCTTTTTGTACAGTTAACTGTATTGTATTCTTCTATTGTATTCTTGATACTAATTAAACATTCTAGTATTTGTTATGTGAAGATTTTTGTACTTATCTACTTCTTTATAACTTCTGTTTAACAGCATTTGTACATACAATTATTATTTATCTACTAGCGGAGTATGATTATAACTCTAAAACTAGACGGGATGGAAAAATTTTTATGACTATGTTTTCAGGTGAAGTCAAAGAATTTTTACCCATTTTTATTTAAAAAAAGTTTAAAATTGTCGGCTAATGATATTAATCATTTACATATTATACATACCGAAAACTATTGATTTTATTTATTTTGTGTAATATGGTAATATTTAACTTATTAAACCAGATAATAATAAAACCGATATAATTATGTACTTATATATGCAATCTCTATTTCATAAGTTACATTTTAGGCATTTTAGATTATATTCTACACATCTGTCCATAATTCAATTTTTAAAAGAAAATATTTCATTTGAAAGCATTATATCTAACTAATATACATATACATCCATCAAAGAATTACAGATATATGTTGCTATTTGTTTTGCAATAGCATATTTATATAAAATTTAATACCTGGACTTATTATCAACTGTACTTGATGAATCCTTGTGAATCATTTATTGTATAATGGCAATTCTATTCATTTATATGATTAGTATGCCAGATGCACGGCCTTGACTGTTTGTTTGCTCTGAATCTTATCTTATTTATTATGTTGAAGACGTGATATTTGATCGCCAATAAGCTACTTTATAATTTTTTGATAAGCGCTTACGAACCAATGTCTCATGTTTCCATATCTAAATGCATTTCCTAAAGAAGCCGAATTCTATTTGTGTACATGACTCCGTTTGTGTGCAGCTGGATTTGCTATGATTGCCTGGATTATTGCTAATGTAGTTTGAAGGTTGAAAAAATCATAT
This sequence comes from Holotrichia oblita, assembly GCA_023690525.1. Classification (NCBI taxonomy): domain Eukaryota; kingdom Metazoa; phylum Arthropoda; class Insecta; order Coleoptera; family Scarabaeidae; genus Holotrichia; species Holotrichia oblita. The sequence goes on along the minus strand of CM043015.1, from coordinate 107,002,040 downwards.
AATAAAATATTAGAGTTGAGTTTATTGTTTGATGTAAATTTAAAATGTATTTTGTAAATTGATATGCTCTAAAATTATGATACTTTTCTTGTTCTGCATGGATATAATTACATTGAATTCAGCATTGTTCACATCTGCCATTACAGTATAAAACTTGTTCGACACTAACAATTGATGTAACGCACATTACACAGTTGTGTGAGTTAGCGTTTAGTTGCAGTAAATCCATAATCTGTATCGCTTGTCTGGCTATGCAACTCTGGCGGTATAGGTATATACGAAAATAATTTTAAAATATGTGGCTTCAGACTGTCTATGATTTTTGTACATAACGTTTTGTGATATCTTTAATATTAATGGATATATTGAGCTTTGATGCACTAATGCCTCACCGTGTATGTACTTATATCTACGTTCAAAAGTTCCGCATAATTAGAAATCAAATAGTGCCTCGAAGCATCGTCGTCATGAAAGAACATTTGTTGTGTTTGACTCAAAGAAATGTCTTGTTATTAGATACTTCTTTGATTGTGTTTTTTGTATTCTGTAAAAGCTTGGGTTGCCAGCGTCTATTTATCGGTTTGTAAAAAACCGAACCTATCAATTCGGAATGTAAAAACTTTGTTTCGTTTAAACCCAGCTTCATCAAATTATTGGGAATAAAATCAGAATCATAAACGTAAAAACGAACGTTAAAAGCGTCAATGTTTGATGATCAAATGTAGTTAGGTTTTGTACTTGATACGGATTAAGCCGTCGCCGGTCAATGATTCCCCGAACAAGAAAAGCACTAATTCCTATCTTGGCAGATATTTTTTTCATTAACTATTATTTTGCAATCTTTAGTAAAGTCTTTATAAACACACTAATTTCTTTAGCACTCACATTTGCACTATCATACGTGAAATGCATGGCAGCCAATAAGATGTTAGGTTAAACAGAAATGGTCAAAACTCGTAATGTTGTGTACTAACTATTAAATATCAACCGTAAAGGATAGAGTACAAAAGGGCGTGATTGAGTAATCTATTTGAAGAGGAATGTAGCAGGGATTGGTAATGAACACGTTTACTCCACTCAAGTATTGCAAGTAAATGGTAGTGATCTAAATTATTATTTCCATAGTTTTTATTATTCGTTAGTGCATTTTATTTTACATGGGCTTCGACAATATGTAAACTAGTTCGTCACTACCAGCAACGGAAAGAGCAAAATTTAAATAATCCATAATACATCCACTTCTGTAGAACTAAAAGTTATCATATTTCTTTACTCTTCCATTATGCCATCAAGGCTTGTTATACTGTCTGCTTCACAAAACAGGTGCCAACTACGATAAGAAAATGAAGGCTTTTACAAAAGACGAAATAGATCAACGAACAAAAATGCTACAAAGAAATAATCTTTCGTTCTTCTGAAACTGTTCATTTGCGCACTCATTTTCATTAGCCCTTTTCTGCATGTTTTTGGCTCACCTCAAAATTTATAACATCTTTTAAATGCCTGTATATACAACTCTGTTCATTTGCTTGCCTAAATCTTTTTATGTACGAGTAAACAGTCTTGATATTTTACGAATAAACATATTCAGTCGAAGTCTGTATCCACAGTACGCGCTTCTACCTTATTTTCTTTGTGTTTACCAATGCGTGTCTTTAGAGAAAATATGTATACAGTACTGTACACGTGAAAGTAGCATTTGCCACATAAATAGATACAGTACACTATCACATCTCAAATAGTATTATCAGACATCATTGTTTTTGCTGAAAAATGTTTTCGGTGTTTTATGATTTGCAGCAAGTAACTGATATTGTAAGAGGCCGCTTTATGCTTAGTTTTCCTCCGAAGTGTTACTGAGAAATGTATTAGTAGTAGTAGCTACTATTTCAGTGTAATGTATTTTTAACGGCGTATTGTAAGTAGCTGTCATGTTCAGATTGCAGTCTATTCGTAAGCTTTTATATAGTACAGGGTGTGGCATTGACACTTTCTTTTTTCAATTAGACGTAGTGGCGCGACTGCAATTAGTTGTAGCGCGGTAGTGTTTTTGGCTGAGAACGTTGATGTGGGAATTTGTTTGTCAAACGTCATCAATTATCAAAATGCTTTGGGTGAGAGAGCAACGCACGTTTGCAGTAGAAACCTACTTTTCACGAGGCCGTTCGATCGTCGCGGCGTAACCTCCTCGAGGTACTGTTCCTGCCCGGGGATCCATCTTATGGTAAGTAGAAGCTTTTAGGGCAGTTGAAAATGTGTTCCGCAAGAGACACCTGCAAACATCGAGGCAGTACGAGATTCAGTTTTGCGATTTCCTAGGCGCTCTGTTTCAAAACATGCGGCTGCCTTGGAGTTGTCAGATCGTTCCACTCTTCGAATTCTTTATGATAAGCTTCACTTTCATCCATATAAAATGGTAGTCGCAAAACAACTTTCCTAACGTGATTTGGTTTCACGACAAACAGCATGCGAGACACTCCTTCAGAATTTGACTCCTAACGCAATTGTGCGGTTCACTGATGAGGCACATTTGCATATCTCAGGGTGTGTTAACAAACAAAATATGCGTTACTGGAGCAGTACCAATCCCAGGGAAGTTCATAAGAGACCTCTTGATTCTAGTCGGGTCACAGTTTGGGCTGCGATATGCAGTGTAGGGAATACTGGGCCACATTTTTTCAAGGACAATCGCACGGTAACGGTAAATTTGGAGAGTTATGTGGCTATGATTGGCAATTTCTTAGTGCCAGCCCTTCAAAATATTGCTGTTGGCGAAGTATGGTTTCGGCAAGATGGGGCGACTGTCCACACATCGTGAAATTCAATTTTCTAGGGCGGCTTATCTCCAACAAAGGTGACATCTCGTGGCCCGCACACTAGCTAGATTTAGCTCCGTGTAATTTATGGGGTTACCTCAAATCGAAAGCCTATAACAACCGTCCTGCAACTCTGGAAGCATTAAAAACAATATTCGTGATGAAATATCGGTTGCTATGCTGGAGAGACTCCACTTGCACTTCAGAAATCCGCTACAGCAATGCATCGACAGATACAGTGAAAACTTGCCAAATATTCTTTTTAAAAGAAGTTTCAGTGCCGGACTCTGCACTATATTTATAGAATTCTTTTACCTTAGTTAAATCTTTATAAAGTGATATTTGTGCCCTAAATATACTGCTAAGCCCTTAATTTGTTTTTAAAGTATCAGAAGTTGGTCACCGCTGAGTTCTGACCTCAATATAATAGAAAATTTATGGAATTATTTAAATAAAAAAATAATAGACAATCTTTTAGTTGAACTTTGGCAGGTGTTGCAAAGAGAAGAAGAATGAAGCGAATAAAGCAAGAACTTCTCTGTAAATTAATTCAAAATGTAGGTACCTAACAAAATGTAGAATGTATTTATGATTTCTTTTGATATAAGGTTTATATTTGCTCATTAGTCTCGAGCATTCGATTTTGTAGCAATTCTAAAGAGTGCTTTCATATGCACAGTACTGTACATAAATGTTAGTTAGTCTGAACATGTATAAGTATTAATGTATTATACATAAATATTATGCATACATTGTCTTGCACGCGAGATGGCGAACTTTGTCATATTTATGTGTGCAACCGACAACGCAACTTGATAAATCTGGTATAAATCTATGTATGTATGTATGTATGTATGTAACGTATGTATAAAGACAAACATACATACATACATACATACATTGCCTATGCATGTAATCGGTTCCAACTTACAATTAGATCAGGACTAAATTAGAGATGTTTCCTTTTTGTTACCAACAAGCGATAATTGTGTATCTTAATCATTTGTTTATTCCCATAAAGCAAATTACGCAACGCGACGATAAGGAACTTATTACTCATGGCAGTATTTGTTAGATATTAACTAATTGTTAATGTATGTAGGTTTTCTGAAACTGAAATAGCATGATCTCTTATTAACCTGAAAAATATGCGGTTAGTTTGTTATGTATCATGATGTACGCGCTTCTGCCAAATTTACCAACTGTATATTTTCTGTTGAAGATGAAATTTCAGCTTAAAATTGTTTAAATTGTTCGTATGAAATAAATAACTTTAAAGCATATTCATTATGTGCCATTATGCCAAGTGAACAAATTCGCGCAGATGGTTAAGCAAGCCGAGGTTAGCAGTTGCCAATCATAAATCTTTTCAGGTAAGGAGATGAAAAATTGAGATTATGTTTTGAAATAGATAGATTCCAGTATTGTGACTGTGTATATAGAACATTTTGAGCGAGTAAGGCCAGCTAGAGAAGAGATAGGTCTAGAGTGGGGCGGTTGTAAAACATATACGGAATAGCACGCTTGCCAATGCGTTAATTCCGTATAGGTTTTACATCCGCCCACTCTAGATCAATCTCTTTTCTAGCTGGCCTTAGTCGCTCTAAATGTTATATATTGTTCTGTATATTATGTCGAAAATATAAGAGGAAGTATTAATTTTAATGTTTTTATTTTCTGAATAATCTGAATCGAAATTTATCATATCTGTATTGATTTTCAAAATTGCTTTTACTTACTAATATATCGAGCAAATATACAGTATACAATTTAAAATAATTAAAGGAGCCCAAATTTTCATTTCAATACATTATTATTTTAGCAACATAGATGTGTTGATGCAGATAGATGCAATTATTGCAAAAATAGCATTCTTTAAAAAAATTCACATTATTTAAATAGAACGATAGTCATCCATATTGTTAGAAGCACTAATTAGGAAAGGTTGTTAACACATCAAGACATACAAACAGTTGGTTATTTTAAAATCAGCATATAATGCCATTATCCCATTGGATAATATAAAAGCTCAATAAATTGATTAGAACATTAAATACCAAAAAAACATAGCACCTTTATATTTGTTAATAAACAAATACGAATCTAACTTTTTTTGCAGTGATTAGGACTATTTACACATCTACTACGTTCTACATCGTTACTAACAAAATAAAATGCTATTTAAGTTATCTTTTAAATTTTAACCTTGTACACTCGTACTTCTTGTTAAGGAAGATGTAGTCGCAGATCAATGAATTGATGATTATGTTTTGGATGTTATTAAATCATGCATTACAGTTCCCCATAAAACAGTCTGAGATATATTCAATTCTGACATACGTAAATATTATCACACATTTTATATTATTTACAACTTCGTATTTTAGCATTTCCTTAATGATGAATGGTTATTAATTTTAATTTTTAGTTTACATAACACGTTTTTCGTACGTGTAAGCGTTTTCTTGGTACTTTTTAAATTTTTACGATCGTAGTTAGTAGATATTTCAAGAGTATGAAAGATATATCTATTTGCAAATTTATGTAACTCATAGATAAGAAAAATTATATCTTTTTAGTAAAGATTCTTAGTTGTGAATTTACGTAAGATATGTTGTGGTCTCTAACTGTTTGTTAAGAAATTACAACTATACAACTAATACGGTTTTATGTATTTCGAAATTTAAAAGTTTTTCACGTAGATTCAAAATAAATGAAAAAAAATACAAGTTTGCATTAAGAAGAACAAAGCTGGTTTTCATCTGGAAGATATGGAACATCCTGTATAAGCGGCGTTATTTTAGATTTGTAGATCTTGAGAAACCTAGGCATATGAAATAAGAAAAGATTCAATTATATCTCTTATCAACCAAGATATTGGACTGCACTAGGTGGGCACCCGTTATATATACATATATGCATATACAGGGAGACTGGTATGTAAACCTACATACTGAAAGACCTATAAGTAGAGATCATTTGCAATAGATTAAGCCAAATATGTCTTATACAAAAGTGAAAAATATTCGAGATATGGAGGCGGTACTTTTGAAAGTCGTATGTAAATAATGTATTATTATTATCTCTATTATTTAATAAAATATAGTAGGTTATAATTGAGTTACTCTTTTATTTATGGACGGTCCCTAGTCCAGAATACAGTTCAATCTTCTAGCTGCGCCTAATTTTATTCTAATTAATGTAATAGTGGAAAATTTACGGTTAAGGATTATAGCTCAATAGTAAGGTAATAGAACAAAGAAGTTTTAAGGATCATTTGTAGGTTTAATGTATTATGAAATTGTTGAAACAATTACTCATCAATCTAGAAATTGTTTCGAGGTTTTCTTGTGAGCTGGAAGTATTAATTTTTGTACTTCTTTTTCTTCCAAGAATTTAACATAATGTTTGCTACGCTATGCGTGTTAATGTGTCTTTTAGTAGGGAAAACTGAGAAACTGAAAAAAACTTCTATAATTTTCTTTAATTTTAAATATTAGCCGGAGTAAGTAATAGATTTTGGAAAAAATACAAAACATTCAATATTTCGAATATTTTTCACTTTTGTATAAGGCATATTTGGCTAAATCTATTGCAAATGATCTCTATGTACTAACAGGTCTTTCAGTATGCAGGTTTACATACCAGTCACTCTGTATATATGTATGTATTTTAATATTAGTTATTCATATTAGAGATCTGAGTTTATAGCAGTTTTTTACACATAAGAGGAAGGTCACTCGGGGTATACATCACCAAATCAAATTTCCACTTCCAAACGCCTAATAAAATAATAAAAGTTTTTACTGTTTACATGTTTCTAGCTTTATTTAATTTAAATGACAAAAATTTGCAGTTTGTATTGTTGAAATGCATAGTCTGAAATATTACTAGTACACGTGTAGAATCCACACATACATACTTGTTTTTAAAATAGAGTCGCATTTACAGCAGCGTCAAAACAAACGATTTAGAATCCCATTTAATTACATACGCACAAGGCATGTAAATATGCATATTTAACTTGTGAATGTAGTTACTAGAGAAAACACATTCATATCGATTCTTTCAAGTTGATGTTTTATACCTATCTTTGTTTTACATTTTATCTAATAATATAATTTAATTTGCGTACTCATATATGTATATGTATGGTAGTAATTTGGACTGAAGATTACTAAGCTGCATAGTTTAATGTCGCATTGCATCTTTGTCCTATCACATATCAACTAGTTTTATTTCTTCCAAGTATGTAAATAACAAGGACAAAAGGACCATTAGAAAGGAATTGGTGAGTGAACAAAACCCATATATGTATGTATGTACTTACAAACGTACGCCGTTATATTTGTTTGAGTATATTGCTATCTGTATATACAGTCATGTTCGTTAAAATAGCAGCGATATAAATATTCTCAAAATCTCTGATCTAACTTAGAGAAAATAAATAATGCAATTAAATAAATATTACTCTCTGTATTATGAACATTTTTTGCATGAATTAAGATTAAAAAAAAATATAATAGAAATTCTAAGACAAAATGAAATTATTGTCCTGTTCGTTAAAATAGCAGTCTTTATTATTTACACTAAGAAAGATAATTTTTATTGACAATTCTTCTTGGTGAGTTTAATATTTCGTTGCTAGGCCTTTATTTTTGATGACGGCTTCACAATGTCGCGGCATAAACTCCACTAATTGCTGACATCGACGAACTGGAATGGATTTCCATGCTTCTTGGCACATCTCCCACAATTGTTGAGTATTTTGTGGTTTAGCAGCTGAAACGGCCTTTTCTACATCTACCCATAGGTGTTCAATTGGGTTTAGGTCTGGCGACTGCGCAGGCCAGACCAATAAAGAGACATTATTATCCACTCTTTGTAATCATTTGATATAGTCATAAATCTAAATTTTTATTAACTATACAATGGGCCGAACTAAGCATTGTACTCAAGAAGAGGGAATAACCTTATTCAAAGAGGAAAGACAAATAAATTTATACAAGAAGCACTTGGATGCCCAGCTAAAATGATGTCGAATGCGAAAAAAATGGAAAGAACGCAAAGAAAATCGTGGTGGTTACAGAAAAACCACATCTTCAGAAGATAGATGCATTCCCAAATTCATTAAAAAAAGCTCATTTGTGTCTTCTAGCCAAATAAAACAGGAACTTAATCTCCGTATCAGCAGTTGTACGATTAGAAAGAGACTAATAGAAGGAAATTTACAGGCCAGAAGGCCTAGAAAGGTGTCCTTATTGAATAAACGACAAGTAAAAAAAAGATTGGCTTTTGCTGGCGCACATCAGTTATGGGATTCGACAAAATGGCATAATATATTGTGAAGCAATTAATCTAAAATTGTCTTATTCGATGTTCATGGTTCGCAACAACTTAGACGACCTCCACTGTCTGCGTTCAATCCTAAATACACAAAAAAAAACAATAAGACACGGTGGCTCGAAAATAATGATTTGGGGATCGTTTTCCTGGTATGGTGTTGGACCACTGTACAAAATTGACGGCATATTGAACGCTGACGGATATGTTGCTATAATGTAAGATGTCATGTTACCGTATGCAGAGGAGCAAATGCCTTTACGATCGGTTTTTATGCAGGACAACGATCCTAAACACACTTCTCGCCAGGCTAAAAAGTGGTTTATGGATAATAATGTCTCTTTATTGGTCTGGCCTGCGCAGTCGCCAGACCTAAACCCAATTAAACACCTATGGGTAGATGTAAAAAAAGCCGTTTCAGGTGCTAAACCGCAAAATACTCAACAATTGTGGGAGGTGTGCCAAGAAGCATGGAAATCCATTCCAGTTCGTCGATGTCAGCAATTAGTGGAGTTCATGCCGCGACATTGTGAAGCCGTCATCAAAAATAAAGGCCTAGCAACGAAATATTAAACTCACCAAGAAGAATTGTCAATAAAATTTACCTTTCTTAGTGTAAATAATAAAGACTGCTATTGTAACGAACAGGACAATAATTTCATTTTGTCTTAAAATTTCTATTATATTTTTTTTAAATCCTAATTCATGCAAAAAATGTTCATAATACACAGAGTAATATTTATTTAATTGCATTATTTAGTTTCTCTAAGTTAGATCAGAGATTTTGAGAATATTTATATCGCTGCTATTTTAACGAACATGACTGTATGTATATGCACACAAACTGTAAGAACGTATACCACGTTACTACGTTAACAATATTAAATAATTTAATTAGTAGGGACGTCAGGCACTTACAATAAAATGTATTATTCAAATGACTTAGTTATTCTGCAATTCGTTCTAGACTAATTTCGACGGCTATGTTTCGTTTCATTTCGTAGTCTCGATATACGTGTATCGAATGGAATATTACGCGTGTTATAAATATTTACAGTTTCTTCTATCGCCTCAGATTACATTTCAGTTACTTATCAGATTTTCATTTAAAAATGAGCAAAGATTGATAACTGTCAATAATATTCTAGAATGTCTCTCTCCACGTTAAATAAAAAACGTCATCACAGTGCACAATTTACGCTTCTCGACATTTACGTATTTTAGAAAGTAGCGGCAAGATTAGAATTCATCGAACAAGATTTATATGTCACAGGAAACAACCTGTACCTGAATTTTTTCAGAATATTATTGAAAAACATCTTTTTATTATTTTTCAATGTAGTGAATGCCTCAGATAACATTTTTATAATTTATATTGTATATTATATTCATCTAAGCATTAAGTTTCCTTACTAACATTAATATATTCAAGAGTTACCTGAAATTTGCACTAGATTTTTATCCGTCGTGGTTCTATCAAGTGTTCGTGTCATGTTCATCTTCCGTCAATCTGGTTGCTTGACAGTGGACCTTTATATACTATGCGATTAAAAGAGAAGTGTATACTGAATATAGGGAAGCACATCTATTTTTGGCAGCTGGGTTTTTCTTATCTAGATTGTATTAATAATTTAAGCGAATCTGATAAAAGACAAACCATTTCTTTTTCTGACATTTTTTGCTGTACCGTGGCAATGATTAATATCAAATGAACTAGAGCGTTACTAAGTGTAACCAATAACACAGTTGAAATTGAGTAATCTCAGGTAAAACTATTTAAGTAATTACGTATTCTATTATATTAATAAAATTACGTCCAAAATGCACAATACAATTATTTATTTTATTTATGGTTAGGAGCATATTAAAGTAATTAAAATAACCATTAAAATATTCGTGCAACCCACAGAACACATGGTCTTAAATAAGAGTTTCACCAAAGAGAAACAAAATGTCTTTCGAGACTGGAACCACTGGAAAAATTCGTTGACGTCAAACATAAAGCCGTTTTATTTTCAGTTTATTCTGATGATTATTCTGATGATATTGATATTATTATCATTATTATGAATATTATTTTATTAAATTGATTTTGTATTCATTTTTGTAGATCTAGTTTTATATTAATGTTTGCCTATAGGTATTGCACAAATGTTTTAGTTTTTTTTATTATGAATTATTAACAATACCTATAGAAAATAATGCTACCAATGACTACAAAGCGAGATCATCAACCTTTTTCGTTTTTTTTGACAATATGTAAGAATAAAAAGGTTTAGAACCTGCTCCACTAGATCAGCAATAAATACAAATAATTGCTTAGATAGATTCCCTAATATTAGTACTAATGAAAGTGTGTGAGGTAAAGATTTAATCTTATAAACATCATAAAAGATAATAACGTCTGTGCTCAGCCCTTTTAGTTTTACTGATTATATTGATTTACTGTGATTTAAATAGCGACATGTGCAAGTATTTTATACATGTTTACTAACTACAAATAAAGTTTCTTCCTATTACGTAAAGAGTTTTCACAATTTAGTAACGTAGTAACAACAAAAATTATATCGAAGGCTTCCACGGTCCGAGTCTGCATTATGAGAGCTTCGATTTTTGTCCGCGTCATAGTAGTGTAAATATATGTACACGATACAAAAATAAACAAAAACAAAAGATGTAAAATAAAATAAAAGTAGAAAAATATAAAATCTACTAAACTCGACGTTTGTCCACTAATATAAGTGACTTCTTTAGGAATAAAAGTGAATCGCGAGCGCCAGAAGGTCACGGTAGCTCGACCCTACTAGAGGCGTAGTAACAAAGTATTACGAAAATATGCGTAAATCTGTACATAATTATTATAGTTTCAGCGAGTTCAAGTCTTATATCTTTGTATTCGTAATCATATTAAATATTTGTCCCAATTGCAGCAGTATGTATGTTTAAACTTGTTCGAGTGTATGCTGGGTTTCTATGTCAACCACATAGTAAAATATAAATGCAGTAACAACATCGTCGTGAGTTCTTATTATGTGTTAGTTTTCTTTTAAGATGGTAATCAGAAAATGTATGAACGGTCTCTCTCGCGATTGAAAGTGCGTACATTCTTGCTTATTGCATTCTCGTTGCACTGCCCACCATGATCGCTCCAGAGGACGCGCAATTTCAATTTACATCTGCCATGTGTATACCCACAACCCCTCATCGTTCAAAGTCGCTCACTTAACGCGAACGGCTTTCCTTTCCGCGTATAGTACGACTACATAGTACCCCTTCACACTAGAGTAAGAACGGGCAGCTTTTCCCACCCGATTCTGGTTCGATGCTGATGGAGTACTGCACCTATCGGAGTCGCTCAGTAAAAAATGCAGCCAAAAAAAAATCGAAACTCATTGCATCAACTCGTCTAGGGAAGCCTTTCAGTATATAGCACTAAAATTGTACATGTACCTTTACGCGTTTAGATCCTGTGCTTGTCACTCGCAACGGTGTATTACAATAATATTGCTGGTTTCATATGTATCTTAGTTGTTGTGGATGATGATAGATTCGTCTAAGACTATTATAAAGGGTATTCTCTTTTATAACACATATTATTCCCATTAATAATCATCCGTGCCAATTGCTTATTTAGTCCACTTAGTAGAAATATCAAGACGAACTATGGGGAGAATTAGAAGTATTTTGTATGTCGCTAGACCATCGGGATGATAACGCTAAAATATCGTGCTTTATTTGTGAATGGCATAGCAGAGCTAGAACGTTGCATTGGACAAAGAAACAACGTCGTTTGCGGCACAATATTTGTACATATGTCAAAACATTATGTGTCTAAAAATTTAGCGAGCTCAGGTGAAATACTTTTGTCCCCGTTATATATGACATTAGGTATAATGAAGTAATTTCTAAAAGTATTGATTAAGGAGAGCAACTGGTTGAAGTATCTTTTTAGTAAATTTCCCTGTTTTTCTGACAGAAAACTTATGGAAGGTATCTTTATTGGTCTCCAAATTACAAAATTTGATAATTACTGTACAACTAATATGATTGTCGTTGAAAAGGAAGTTTTCGAAAAAGTAATGAGATTCTTTCTATGAAACGAAAAATCTCAAAATTCATTTTCTGCATACCCATCTTGATTTTGTCCCAGAAAATATTGGAAAACGTACAAAGAACAAAGAGAGAGATTCTGTCGGAACATAAAAGAAATGGACCACATACATATGTATATATACATACATACATATATTCCCTGCTATTTACTAATGATTAGCAATATGACAACTAATTTTTCACTTATATGTATTTTACAAAAATATAAATTTATGAGAGTAACTGATTTATGTTGAAATTTATATGATTTATAATTTTATAAATTATCAACAAGATCCTTTAAAATGCAATACGTTACCTAATCGTCAAAACTGTTACTGTAAACACTATTTCGACACATAAAACACAATAATCAATGTGTTATTTCATGCAAATTATGTTAATTTTTCAATTATTATTTTTAGCCATAGATTTAGATTTTTTCGTACGCATGCAATATGCATACACTACCATATTCAGCTTCTAGTGTAGGTTTAAGAATATTCTAATCAGAGTTTTGTTATTTAAATTTTAAATTACTGTCATATGATGTCATTTTATGTGATTTTTATTAGCATATATGAATATGCAGTCGGTCTTGGTTTCCATGTGTTGCAAGTACATATGTACCTGTTACTAGTTACAACATTATTTGCCATAAGTTGCTAGTGAATGGAATCTTTAGGTATTATAATTTGCAATCGGATGTTGTACATGTGTATACTGAATCATTAATTAATACTATTATACTTTATTAATACACTATGGCATCGTTTGCAAATGGATTTTTTTGAAGAAAAATACATTGTTGGAAATACTTTTTCGACCAACTGAGAATGAATTTAGCCAATATTGAAAACACTATATATATTTTGTACGTGTGGTGGGTACTAGTTGCATTGACTTCTTAAGCTCTATCGCTTATATGACTATCATGGAACTCTCTCTGTGTAGTTTTGTGTGTGTATAATTATGGTCAAATGGCCTTGTGACAGCGCTATATCGCCTTTATATTGGCGTTAATGGCTCCCAACAGAGAATCGTAGATCGATCGGAATCCTATTCTCCGAGAAAAATGTCACCGTACTTCCGCAGTATTGAACTCCTACACCTATCGTTCCGCCACAACAATAGGCAGCCTCCTAACCGCGGCACAAAGCAATTTGAACACAATTTACACACAAAACTACACCGCGATAGTTGCACTGTTAGCCATACAAGCGATACAGCTTACGGGGTTACCGCTAAGCACAATTAAGCACCCACCACACGTAAAAAAATACTATGTTTATAATCCCTTGTAATATTTTTATTGTGAAAGTAATGATTTTTATTTCGTTATTGAAATAGTATGGTATTAGTTTGCTATGAGTAAAATATTGTAAATTATAAATACTACATTCTATCATATTGATCTTTAGTATGAGTGTAATAATTATAGACGTTAATTTCTACATTTGTAGGTATTGAAGAATGTTGTTTTTGAATGTGAAATTTACAATATACAATTATTTTAATCAGAGCTTATTGCTTATTCTAGAACAGAGTTTCTCTTGTATAACCATGCATTGATTATAACATTTAATATTTTGATTTTCTGCTCTTGGTGATTTTATATTCAGGCTTTATAGAAGCGTGAACTAGGTTAAACATATACGTAGCCATAATAATATATTAAAACCTAGGCCAAAACTAATGACTAATGATTAATTCTTATATATTATTTTAATTTATATAGAGTAAGTTTCATTTTTGATAATGCAAATTATAATTAAAAATTGACCCTACCTAGTCGAATCATATACGAATATTCAAGAATAAGTTGTTTTACAGATCGAGGCAACTATGAAATATTTTCTTTAAGACCATCTGTGTATCCATATTTATATAATTGGAACTCTGCAAATAGATATAGTGACTCCCAGCTTAAATGATGCAGTCGTGAAATAAATTAGTTTATTCAAATAATATGGTCAAAACAATTTTTTATTTTAAAACTAAACCAACATTTTCATAAATGGATATTTTAAAAATATAAATTCATGATTTACATATAAATTTGTTCTATGTCATAATAAAAATAGGTTAAACAGTAAATAATTTGCATTTGTTTGCTCACAATTTAAATAATACATTATCTGACATAAAAACAAGTGATAAACTTTTTTGTTCTAAGTTTCGTTTTAATACTTTGTGGGACAACCTTGGGACTTTATTACAGCTTGAAGTCTAGCTGGCGTTGATTCTACTAATTTTCTTGTATAGTTTGGAAGTTAGGATTTTTTTAACCTCTGTAATAATCCACTATTCGTCTTTCATAGTTAAAATTTTATTACGAGGTTTTCTATGCTTATTATACACTCGGCTTTCTTTATTTTTCCGTTCAATAATGTGTTGTACAGTTGATGCACTTTTGTTAACCATTTGTGCAATTTTTCGTTGACTTAATCCTTTTAAGAAATGCTGTATTATTAATTCGGGCATTTCAATACTTGTACGACGTCCCATTTTGTTATCTGCATTCGTTTCTATTGAGATCTAGTTGACAACTGGCAGAATTTAGAAATTTATGTGCATTTTTAATTTGGGGGAATTACCAGCTCTCTTAGCCTAGCATTCAGTATCCGCATCATTTAAGCTGCGAGATGGCAAAACAACGACTCGGTACTTTTTTCATTGTGCTCACTACCATAAGAGATAAATATGGATAAACTCCTCCATTTTATTTTAGATAAACAACAATACACTAGCTGTTACATTAGTTTTAAAATGAAAAATTGTTTTGACCATATTATTTGAATGGGAGTCACCGTATATCGGCTTTCCCCCATCAGTTAAGGATTTCGAGAGACAAGAATTTATAAGTTAACATTTTAATATTTTCTTCATTTTCAACTACACAATATTCAAACATTCTGATTTCATTTGCCTTGATACCTCTCTGCTGAAATATCCTGATAAAGGTATTCCGATGTTCAGTAGTACATAATACCAGGAGTATTGGCCGTGGCTTTGACAAAACACTTTCTTAATCCTAGTTTGATATAAAACGGAGGTGGATACACATGTTTAATGAATGAATGAATCACATTTAGGCAATTTTTTTGTAATATAGGAAGTAGTTATTTCTGTCCCTACTACATACGTATAGCATACACATGTGTGTCATACTAGTAAATCACGTGTGAAAATGTCTATACATGTCTGGTCCTGCACAACGGTAAAATATAGCACCCTTTGAGTTATTTCATTTGGTTGCATTATATCTACAGTGCTCCAGAAACTTTTATTTGACAATGGAAAAATGAAAAAAAAAAAAAAACGTTTTAAGATATCTCAAAAAATTAAAATAATAAAACTACGGCCGAGAAATTCCAACTATAGATTTGAAAATACGATAAGAAACTACATTAACTACAGCTATTTGTACTCGTGAGACAAAAATCATGTTGACTAGTGTAATTAATTCTTCATAGTATCTGTGAAATCATGCCGGGAATAAGTCAAAACTGTACGCGAACAAATTAATTTTTGTAGAAGAAAACACTTTCCAACGGAAAATACAAACAAATAAACTTAAAAAACTAAAAATGAAAAATAGAAATAAAGAAAAAATAAGAACAAGAAAACGAATGGACCGTCCTCGTAATGAATTGCGTTGTCCACTGTGGATTTGTAAATAGACAACATTTTTAACATCTATTATTTTTTTAATATTTTCTATTTATAGCTGTTAATTTTTCTAAATTCCTTTCAAGAACGTGAGACCTACTCAGTCGAGAAAACTGCTATCTTTCTGATAGGATTTTATCCAATCATTACTAACCACAACGAAGAATATCAAACAATTTACGAGTACTACAAGCTAGCCGAAACAATAAATAAAGGAAATTTCCATTATGTAGTTTGTAAATCAGAAAAACATTTAACCGAATCTCAACAACGTGCAAAATATTCCTTTATCACATATGAAGATCGACAAACAGCATGTAAGAATATCCAAATATAAAGGAGAAATTAGAGTTACATATATCAATACATGATGATTTTTAAACGATAAAACTGACAGAGCGAGTTTTAGGGCACTTTAGTGGTTAAGAAAATAGCTTTAATACAATAAGTATCCTGCCTATTGCATTTTGCTGTGTATTATTAGCAGATGTAACGCAAATAGATACGTTGTTGTCGATAATGATAGTAAAACATACACGTCAATTATTTAAGAACTCGACGAAAATTATTCTAATTGCGGAATTCTCCGAAATTATGGTAAATACATACATGCCATTGCAATCTGTTACAGCACAGAAAATCAATAGCCAAAGATATAAACAGCCATTTAATATCTCAATTAAATAAAAGTTTAACATTATAAATCATAAATAGATAATCAAATAGTTGGACTATATTTCTTTAATGTCATTAACTGACTGGAATTACTTTTTTTACTAGACTTTAATTAGTCTTTACAGATATTTTATATGAAGGTCTACTACATTTGGTCATAACAGTAAGAACCTTTTCAATTATTTTTTTTTCAAAGCGTTAAAGACAAACGCAGTGTAATTAAGATCCCATTGATTCAATATAGCACCGCTAATTTTGTTTCCTGTAAGTAGATTAAAATTAAATTCACGTCAACAAACCAAACATTTAAAACTAGGTATCATTCATTTTACCAGAGAGCAGTGAGAAATTTGTTAAAAATGAAATAAAGAATATTTTTTCTAACTAAACCAGTTTTTAATGTAATCATCTTTTATTTTGTAAGCCAACGTACATATTTATAATTACTCTACGCTTGCAAATAATTTCTTGAACTGTACTAAATAGGCTAGTATTTTGCCGCCGGACCATTTATTCAACTTCGAAAACAAAAGATACTCGCATGGAGCCAACTCTTCGGAATATGGTACATATGCAAGCTATTCAAGACCTAATTTTTAGATTTTTGCCATATTCACCGCACATTTGTGTATCTTTGCATTATCTTGACCGAAAAAAACCTTTAAATAACTTTTTTTTCTTTTAGAGCGTAGTTGAAACTGTCCTACAAGTTTCAATAATACTCGTCGTTGTTTTTTTCATCTCAAGGTAATTTATGTGATTCACTCCCAATAATCTGCAGCCATGATTGTGTTATCCAATAGTGCTTTAGCTTCTTCAGCATAGGTTTTCTAATACAAGCATTGCGGATAGACTGCTCGTTGGTCTCTGGTGTGCAATTATAGATCTATGCCTTGTTCACAGTTATGAAACTATACAAAACGCTTTTCATTTTGTTTAAATATCGTCAAACTTGCTTTCTAAGTAGTCACACGTATATGCTTTTGATCAATTTAAAGCAACCTCACAACCGTCGTAATATACTTTCGATGAATAGAAAACATATTACACATATGGCATTCAAGATCTCTGCTCATCCAGTAGCAGCTTCTTAATAGAGCTACTAACAGTATGGCGCTCTTTATTTTAAGATTACCAGGAAGTACATTATAGAACTTAGCTGAAACGAGGACGATCTTTCGAATAAGGCAGAGCGGTGTTGTGGCACGTCCAAAAAATTCAAATATCTGAGGTTCCTATTGTGCATTTGGGTATATTTCTTGTATTATACGAGGTGTGGCAGAAAAGTAATGAGACTGATTTTTTATTTACCAAAGTTTAGTTATTTTTCAAACATCAATGTTATCACCTTCAAAGTAGTTCCCTTGGGCAGCTACAGACCAGTCTTCAACCGGCATGATCTTCAGTGTGTCCGATACACTCTTTTGAATGTTATCTAAAGTTCCGAAATGACGTCCGTTGAGGACATTTTTCAGTTTAGGAAAAAGTCACGGGACTGAGGTCAGGTGAATAGGGGAGCTGGGAAACGACAGGAATGCGTTTTGAGGTCAAAAATTCTGTTATGGAGAGGGCAGTGTGACATGGGGCGTTGTCATGATGGAGCATCCATTTGTCTGTAATGTCTGGTCTCACGCGAATTACCCTTTTTCTGTGCCTTTCAAGGATGTCTTTATAAAAAACTTGGTCGACAGTTTGTCCCGGAGGAACAAATTCTTTGTGGACGATTCCCCTTTTGTCAAAAAAACAAATCAGCATTAATTTAATCTTCGATTTGCTCATTCGAACTTTCTTTAGTCGAGGAGAGTTTGCAGTCAAAAATCCACCTGTGATCAAACGACTAAAGAAATCTTGCTCATTACTTGTTTTTTCGAATGTCCTTCTGCTCAATTGTGAGGTTTTTCGGCACAATTTTGGCACAGACCTTTCGCGTGTGCACATGTTTAGTCAAAAATTTAATAAATGGTAAATCCGTTCAAATTTAATTGTTAACTCAACATTCTTAATATTAACCGACGGTCTGATCTCACTAGAGTGTTGACACGTTCGATGATTTCATCGGTTCTCGGTCACACTTGCCGATTCTCCAAGCTTAACACAAAATTTAATGGCACAACGTTTCTCCAAATTCCGCTGTTCCATTTTGCATGATGGACAATCAAAACACAACTTCGCTAATAGCAGTCACAAAAATCACGTCGTTAACGGAACGAGTTGAAACTCGCACTGAGCTATTGGAGGGTACTGATACACGAGGTCTATCAAGGACAACAGCGCAGCGTTGCCAGATCACTTGCAGTATTGCCAGTCTCATTACTTTTCTGCCACACGTCGTATGTACAAATCCGCACAAATGTAAATATCTACGATTACACATGTTGATTACACAATTTCTAATCACATTAACCTATTCGATTACAGACGCTACTATTTTTAGAGATTACGTATAATGAAGCCAGACCATGTAAAGAGTCTATATATTTGTGCCAAATCTTCAAATTTCAAATTTTACATTTCAAATTCGTCAATAACTTTTTGAAATAATGCGTTGTCAATTCTGTTGTGAGCAGCACTCTATTTTGTTTTTCGCATTTTGTATGTATTTCTTCCAGTTTACCAAGGACGTTTTTATCCGTGTCTAATTAAAGGTTTAAACAATCATATTTTCCTAAAATTATGATGACTTGTATTTTATTTTGTCGTATACACAATTTAAAAATAAAATTGCTTGGCGTAAGAAAAACAAGATTAAATATTAAATATTTTGTCATTTCTACGTATGAATGTGCTTTGAAGTGTATATATAGCAGACAAACTGGACGTTTCTAGAGAGAGTGTAAAATCTAGTACTTAGGATCTGAAATAAACGACGCTTAATCAAATGTAAACAAGTTAAGGATAATATTGATCGTTTGTTTCGTTCTTCCCAAACTTTGTAGTAACCCTCGCTATATATTTGCAATTGCCATTATACTTTATATTTTACATGAAGTTCTCTACATGAATATTATTTCGTGTGTTTGCTATATGAAATGCGCCATATACAAAACGAGAAAACGCTTTATATGTATCTAATACAAATATCGAACTCTGCTAGTAAAATCTATCATTTATATTAAACTATTATTGGTAAACAAGTCCGTTTATACATAAATAGAAGAACCTACTAACTTCTTAATTATATTAATTTTGGAGGTATCCCTTCAATTGATGAACTAACAAATTTACTATATCCTGAGACTGCTATAAATAGAATAATTTTGCAGAGACATGCACTCCAATGATGTTTATCGTATATTTTTGCCTTGTTATGAGTTGTTGCTAACACAAGCGATAATAATCTAGGAACTTTATGCGGAAGCATGTCT
Source organism: Holotrichia oblita (assembly GCA_023690525.1). Classification (NCBI taxonomy): domain Eukaryota; kingdom Metazoa; phylum Arthropoda; class Insecta; order Coleoptera; family Scarabaeidae; genus Holotrichia; species Holotrichia oblita. Next base: position 106,982,077 of record CM043015.1, on the reverse strand, counting down.
GTTTAATTTGGGAAGTCTCGAAAGAATTTCGTCATCGTGCGCACCCGATTTTATCAATTAAGTAAATAGTTTTTAAATACATTCCTATTCAGAAATAATTATATGTTTCCTTTTTAAATGTTATGTTTACTTTTGTAATTGATGGGAACGACATACACATTAACATTTGCTACATTCAGCCGCATTGAATATATACCGACCATTATTTATCTGCTTACGCTAGATTGAAATTGGAGAGGTCTTAACTCTTAATAATAATAATTTGCTAAATCATCAGCTAACAGCGTAAGCTGATCTTTTATTTCCTGATGTCTTCCCGTTTGTCGTTTAGTAAAATAAGAAGTAACTAAAAATCAATTTATTCCTGTACACAATAATTATAAAAATTTTTCTTTAGTGGAACTAATTGACATTTAATGTGAGTCAAACATATAGCTATGCCATGAAAAGAAGAAATCATTGACGTATGTATAGAATTGTGTTTTCAATATCATATCAAGCGCTCCACAAAATTTTTAGTAAAAAAAGGTAGTTTAGAATTACTTTGAATTTCCACCCAATCCATAAATCTTTCTGGTTCATGTCAAAGAATAAGAAATCGAAACAACCTCAATTTCTCATCTTTTTGTGGCAATTGGGGTCAATACACTTCGACAGCATTATAATTTAATATAAAACGCATCAAATTACAACAAATGACGTATACCTTACTAACAGCTAATAACAACAAAATAACGATAATCTGTTCTGAAATTACATATGCCAATGACAACAATGGTAACCATATGATGTAACTATTGCTGCCAATTGTTTGTAACTTTAACAATGGTTGAACTCTTACAAAAATTAAATTGCTATTGAAAATATTTACCACCGCCATCTAGTTGTGGAGTAAAACGTTTACTAACAATATCTCAAAATAGCATATTTACCCTTATAGCCCTAGTAGAAGACCCATTGTATTACATATTCTCATGTAAGACGACGTCTATTGGTATCTTTGATAAATACGCCCAATGAACTATTATGTATATAAGGGAATTCCCCTGTGGTACGCAGGGGTACGCATAACGGAAAATCTATGAGATAGTAACAATCAAAACTAATACAGACAGCGCAATGTCTAAACCTGTAAATTATCGTAATCTGTTATCAGAGCTCCGCCGATTATATACAGAGTCTTTCACGAAACCCGTTAGCTAGAAAGTTTAGGGAATTTACTCTTAGAACAATTTTCAAATTTTGACACTAGCATTTGTGGAATTGGTCCTGTTGTTTTAAAATATTTTCAACGATTGACTTCCGGAAGTAAGTAAAATAGCAACTTTGTTATTTTAAACATAATGGTATATTTTTTTTGAATACAATCGATTCTACGCATTATTAGGGCACCCTATCCCTAACTTCAACTGTTTCTAAGATATTGACAATTTTCCTTAATATTTTGCAATTACACTATCTTAAAGATAAATTAATATTCTAAAGCCCTTCGAAGCGTTAACGAAGTTATTATAAAAACAAGAGAAGAAACTATTAATGTAATTTATTTTCTACGAGTTTAGTGTAAATGTTGTAGGTTTGTATGAACAACAACCATTGAATCAATAATAATAATAATTCATAATACATTGGCACCTCGTTTATATCCGCGCTCACTTATGTCCACCCTCACTTATATCTTCGCTATAGCACTCATTTATATCCGCTAAGCATCCACCACCCGATAGTGCACGTATTCACATGAGTCAATCAGCGCGTAGCACGGCCTTCCTCTCCGCTAACGGGCTAAGAGTGGGAACCCTTCTTGAGAGGATATAAGTGAATGTTTACGTTTCGCAACCGCGGATAAAAACGAGGTTCCAGTGTAATAATAATTCATGCCTTAGCATCCCCCAACAACTTGCGCCAATTACAGGGGACATCGGCTGGCCATGAGTTATTATTACGGAAAGGACGCACCGGGGCTCAAACCCGTTACTGCCGGACTACGAGGCAAGTGTACAAGCCACTAGGCCACTAGCCCGACAAAAATATTATTAATACAAAATCTATCGTCTGTCATATACATACATACAATGAGATCTACTTTTTATCGTTCATAAATAAATATACACAAACATAAACACGAAAGGATGTGGAATACATTAATAAAGCAACAAAAGAAAAAGCTCTGATAAAATAAATATAAAATAAAAAAATTACAATTACTTTATATGTTGGCCATTCTGGGCTAGTCCGATGTAACCGGAAGTTGCACGAGTTTAAAAATATTTTAACTTGAAAGATTGCGGTCAATTATGTGAGAAGGCAAAACTTCTGGAAAAAACTCGCGTTGTAAGCACAAAAACTTCTAATGTGGTAGTTACATGAAACACGGATATGCTCTAAGATATACAGCCACGTTGAAAACCTCGTATCGGTAGAAAAAAAAACCAACAAGGCTATTGAAGGCTAGATTTAGGTTTTTCGTATTTTTAAAAAATAACTTAATAATTTCAAGTGTTTAAAAATAAAACAACTACACTTAATTATCTTTTTAAAAAATGTGTTATACACGATTATACTATAGGATGTAATTAAATAAACCTTACCAGAAAAAGTTCAGTAACATGCTTTTAGCGATACCCACATAACTGACAATTTGGATAGGTTTCAACTCGTCAGCGTGACTCCTCTTCTATTCGAATTAGATTTTGCGTTAATCATGGAAAAGTTATGTAAATATTTTGAATTTTATGCAAAAAGTTGATACATGTATATGAAAAGTACATACGTCTGAGATATTTATTTGTACTGCAATATTTTTAGCTTTTATCCGGATAATCTAGTCGGTCCTGATACATATATCAAGTAAAACAAAGTAAAAGTCTGTGAATACTATACAAACAAAGACATAGAGAGTCCAATCATAACCATTGTAAAGTTTGGTACTTAAATTAATTCTATAAACATTTTTTCAAATTGAAATGTTCCCTAGCCACTATTGCAGCAGCTTGAAGTTATAAAATTCTAACATTGGACCTATTTTGCAAATTTTGTGATTCGATTATTCTTTAAGAAATTTAGATTAAAGTTGTTTTTATCATTTCGAGACAACGTAAAAATTTTAATTTAGATTGTAGATAACATATTACGGCAATTAATATCTAAATAGAACTTGTATTTTCCAATGTATCATGGGCATTTTGGACGTATTTGTTTAATGTATTAAATAGATAATTGCAGTAATCATTATTCATTGACATGAACTATATATCGGGTTGGGTCAGAATTTACTTTCACGAACATACAATGTACAATCAATATAATTATACGTGTGTATATATTTCTGTGACGTGGATAGTGACAGGTTTAATTTTCCTGAAGGCACTGAAAGAGTTTAATCGAAAATTATGCTACCCTAACGATAAATATTTTTTCATCAAATATATTATTATTAATTATTATTAAATTATAATCATTTAATAAATATATCAATCCATTATACATGCTTTTATTTTAAAAAATAGACATCAAAACTAACGACTAACTGAAAAGTTGTAATATGCAGTGATTAGTTGAAACGATGCTTCGAAATAATGCCTAGCATGTTAATATACGTTTCTATACTTTTAAAAACAAAGCAATTAATAATGGATGTTGCATATAATAAGTTATTACAAATATTAATATAAACAGCTTTTGAATTTTTTAATCGAACACGTTTATCCAAGGTTTAGAGTTATCGTCGTAGGAGAATGTGAATGCACGTTTCAACGAGCTCGTCGATCAATACCTAAAAAGTTTACATTTGCCATTAATAGTGGCAATTTACAATTTGAGTCCGGGATGGACGCACATACCGGTCTGTTGGAGATAGAGGCTTATAGAACAATAAGTCACTTGGATAGTGGAAAAAAATTCTTGTACTTTCATGTCAGCGCAGTAATATTTTTTCGTGCGTAGTCATATTTGTGTGTCACAGTGGTTTAGTAACTTGTATTTTTAATACCTGACAGTGTAATACTAAATTATAGAAATGATAAATTATACAAAGAGAAGACATTTAACAATAATTATAGAGAAATATATTATATATTTATGATTAATTTTATACCTATAACTAATGCAAGTTTTATATAGTTGGTTGTAATGCACTCAGAAAAAGTATTTTTAACTTTGAAACAATAGTTAGGTTTATATATGCCCTACAACTACATTTCTCCTATATTTCGAAATGCAGTTTGTAACAAAAGCAACACAAAAGGAAACTTTAAATTCTTTGCTTATCACTAGCGTGTTTATTGATGTAAAAATAACAAGTTGTATAGACATGAACATTATATGAATACTTACGCAGCTAATTTCTCCAAACGCAAGGTTAAATCCTCAACTATAATTTGTTGCTATTTCCTCAATGTAATACCCAACTAAATTTTTCTTTAACTAGTAAAATACTACAAAAATGTTTGTTTAGAACTAAATCATTAACTTTTGCGGATACTGAAAAGTGTTTCTACTGTTATCAACAGTATTCTTGTATTGAAAACTTAATCAACTTTAAAACTCCTAAAATTTACACTGCTCCTTTGGTCAGAATTTTAACTAGAACAGCTGACTATCAAATCTGTCAGTAGCTAATCTCCCTCCATTTCAAAAGTATCTCCTTTCGAAATAAGACACTGTAGTATTTTTTTAAATTCTTTGATATTAAGCCATTAGTTTATATCTTTATCGAAGCATCTAATCAATTTGTTGCCATGTATTTTATTGAAGGGGCGCTTCACAAAGTGGTGCTAAAACTCTTGTGTCAACTTTGAGACTTTAACCGTCTCGACTTTAAGACATCAAACAAATTACTTTAGCACCATTCTATTTTTTCTATTCATCGTATATGATATAGTAAATTCTTATTACTGATTTATAGTAAGATGCTGTTGCCGTATTCTTTAGTCTTCTACCTTCGGAAGACTAAACTGATTCGTGATTATCTGTTTAAATACTCTCTACATGTTGTCAAGAACTGCAGTCCGTATGTGTACTACATAATATCAACGTTATGTATATGAAACTTGTCGTAAAACCTCATTGGATTTCTAGCGTAGTACTTAAAATATGGACGTTGGTGCTAACTTTTGTTGCATCTCAAAATATTTCCAGATGATGATTCATATTTAATCGTTTTCGATTACAGGTTTTCGTTATTAAATCACGTGTCATACTAATAGGCCACTCACATCATCCATCTTTTTAGAAAAATAATAAATAATTGATAAAAATTTAAATATTTAGCAACATAAAGATGAAATAAGCATTTAATATAACTTGAAATTGCTAACCTTTTGTTATAACTCGCTGATTATCTAGTACTACCTTTACTAGAATCGATAACTGTTTTATAGTTTGCATATCCTTTACAGTCAAAACAGTACTACTTATGAGTCTTAAATTTATGTGGTTGTATTCAGTATGAAAAGTACGTGCGTGTGTGCAAGTTACGTAGATTCACCTTACTTTTAGAAACCAATAATCAGCATTCCCATGTTAAAATTGTGTATTTCTAATAGTTTAAATGTATTTATCACTACTTACTTTTCAATGAACGATAAATAATCCAACTGTCCACATTTCCACGGGAACGATTTGGTATTCGTACTGGGTGTTGCATCCATATTATTATGCGATAAAACTGTCAAGTTCAAGTTCAATAGGAGTTCTCATAGGAACTTTTATGTAAGTATACACATTGATAAGAAAATTTTATAATTCCACGAAACTCGGGTGTAAACATAAACAACTGATACACAAACGTGGTGACAAATGAAAACATTTAAAACTGCAACTATATAAATATCACCAATGTAAGGTGTATAAAAATTGAAAGTGATTTTTAAATTACTTACGATAAAAAAATAATAATCCATAATTTTGTTTGCATTACTATTAAAAAGAATCTTAGAGGGAAGTAACGACTGTCACTACATTAACTTTAGCATAAATTTAGATGATCCTAAACTAACTCTATTAGTGGATCATATCGATATCGTGAGACATCGGACATGGAACGACCTCCTTGTTAAAGAAGTGGTTCAAACTTAACAACAAGCTAGCAAACTGTATTAATAAGGAAACGCACCTGGTCCGATGTAAAAAATGCGGGAGAATGGATATACTGGTTCTCTAAGGCCTACGAAATTCCCTGTCCCTGCTGAAAAAGTTCTTCCTTCCGTTTTTTTGGGATTGTCGTGGAATAATCATGATTGATTTTCTGAATAAAGGTGGAATAATAACTGGGAATTATTATTCGACGTTACTGACTACTCTATGAGGAAAAATTATGGAGTGAGGACGCAGAAAGTTGTCCAAAGATGTTTTATTTTTGTAGAACAATACTCCCGCACACAAATTGCATTTTGCCATGCAAATAATTCATAATTTAGGGTTTGAATTACTTGAAGACCCCCTTTATTCACCAGATCTGACTCCATTAGACTATCATGTCATTCCCCAACTGAAAAAAGGTTTAAAATCGTAAATTTTCTTCCAACCAGGAAGTGACAGAAACTGTGGAGGCCTGGTTTGTAGAGCAAGGCAAAAATTTCTGCTTGAAAAGTCTAGTGGCGTTGCAGATTCGTTGTAATAAATGTATCAATTAAGAGGAGAATAAAACTAACAAAGGTCGACTTCTACAATCATACAATAATAGCTTACTACAAGTTTTTCCAATGATAGCTGGTTTGTAAATCTTTCTAATTGCACATTTCTTGGGAATGTATTTATATTACTGTCCTTAGGACATAAGTTCGCTAGTGAACCTTCTAAGAATGATGTTAATATGGGTTCTTGCTGATGCAGAAGACTTGATTAATGGTTTAAGTTTAGATATTAGAAATGAAATTAGAGCTAAATTTAATATAGTTCTAATTTCTAATCTAGATAGTTGTCAAGATATTTAGAATTCTTTTTGGAAAATGCTACTTGTTTAAACGTGTCGTTATGTTTTAATATTTTAATTTTGTATCACTACATTGATTTACATGATCTCAACGGGAGGGTGATTAATTTTTGCGTAACCAAGCATTTTTTTTTTAATGGAGCAGTCTGTATATTTTTTTCATAGAAATAAAAGCACTTTCATCTGATTTCCAACTTCCCATGTCTAACTTTTGTAGTGAATGAGATTAGTACTCTGCATCAGCTACATATGTTGCCTGTATCTTCTGATATACATACATATGTAAAAGGATCGTACATAATATTTCAAAGAAAACTAAATTTGACCCATCTATCCCGTACAACTTCTCTACATATATGTAAAATGGAGAAGACCACGACCATCAGTTACAATTCTGTGAAATTATAACAAATCGAATTGTAGTAAATCAGTATCTTCTTTATAATATCTGTTTCTTTTACTTCTTTACTTTACTTGAGTGGCCACTCGACATAATTGTATGTACTAAACGATAATCTTCATGCGCATCATATTCAGCAGCGATAACAATTATTTGCGTGGGTGTTATTTATTTGAAGCTGTTAGAACACAACTTTATGGATGTCAAGTTGTTTTTTAAATAGATAGTGCTGCATGACCTAATTTTGCTGTTCCTATCCAAGAATTCCTTAAGAGGTTTTCATGTATGTACATATACCTATGTATGTACATAGGACTGGCAGATCCTATAGAATGGCTTCCTCGATCACTATTCACAATTCGATTTCTTGTGATGTCGACATTTGAAAAACATCCTCTACGCTACTAGTTCTGAATGCTAACATTTTTTTCAAAATGTACTTCATGAGTTTGAGCAGTATTTGTCTTATTGTATTATTCTTGTTCAATTATTGTTTCCCTTTTGTGCCTTAGTTATGGTGAAAATCTGATTTCTAGAAAAAGGAATCCATATAAGTATGTACGAAAAGACACCCTTATCCCGCTCCTAGACAACGTCACCAGTCAGTCTTAGCTTAACCGCGGCAAGATAAAGACGATATACACACATACATATGTACAGTAAGCAATGATAATGGGTGGACAGTCCTGTCACAATATGATAACACCCAAGCCGCGCCGAAGATATCCGATGTATTAGATGCAATACTCCCTAACTTTCATTTAAGACCATACACCTACAGGTAAAATCGTAACGATAAGAGTTTCTACATTTCAGGGTGATTTAAAAGCTATTTACACATGCAAATTTACGGTTTAATATAATGCACACAAGGTCACTAATCTTTATGTGACTATTTCAATATTTTTAATTTAATTTGTCTTACGCTGTTGAAATGCATATACCATTATGTACAATAGAACTGGAAAATAGCGGCAACAGCAACACATTTCTAATTAGTAGAACTCTAAAACTATAACAGTTAAAAATGAGTTCTCGTATAAAAAAATCCTTAATTTGAATCGCTCTTTCCATATTTGATATTCGGATCCGGATTGATGTATGTATTTTACCATCATATTGGAATACCCCTACGAAACTATCAAAGTCACGCAAACGACATATAGATACTAAACGATACCTGTTTTCAATATTTTAATCATTCACTCAAGTAATCTTGATAAATAATACTTACTAAACTCGTAATTTATTCATTCTTATTTCTCCACGAGTCTAAAATTAAATCTTAATATTACGCTAATGATGTCTAGTTTATAATCATTCTTGATGACACTTGACTTATAATCTTTAATAAGAATTATAGAGGAAGCAGATAAATGAATTCTATTAGGATCTATTAGGATATATTAGAATAATTTGTTTAGTAATTTAATATTGTATTAACAATCAAATTTCCTTCGAAGCATTACAGTCTCATCCGCCGAATATTTAAACCAAATTTATTAATCCATGAATACCATTAACTGTAAAGTAGGGATTAGACCACAATAAATATAAGCTATTGTATGCAAAACAAATTACTGTTTAATATTATCCTAATAATTAAATCTTGCTTGATGATCTGCACTGTGATCTCTTAACTGGAACTCAGATTCCAAATATTGAAATACATAATCCTAAATTTTAAGAATTGTTAATTTCAATGAGGAGTGTTTTTGTAACGAATTCTCAGAAAGTTCTTATTTTCTTAATATAAACTTATGTATAATGATTAGCTAAACCAATTATGAGCACCGTTTGAATATGTTTTAATTACGTTATTACATTAAAGCCAAAGAGGGGGCGAAAAATAATTTTTATATTGCCTTATTCGTTCTCAATATAAAAGCCTCTCTTCTTGAGAGTATTTAGTTTGCTGTAATCGTCGTAAAAATGCCCGCAACAACAATAGAAACGCGAGCAAAAATAGTTACCCTTTGGGAGCGTGCAACAGGCAAGTTGCTGCAGAAGTTGGTGTATCGGTAAGTATATAATCTATTTTTATTGTTCTATATGAATTCTTTGAGTGCATTGCACAGATACTATTTTATTCTATTTTTTGTACTTTAGTGTATTGGTGTTGGTTCATTGATGTTCTGGCTTGATGACTTAGCGTAAAACGGTTATTTGACTAATAAATAGAAATTGAAAGTCAGTGATATCAACACCAAAAAAACTTGATTCTAGAGTTTTCAAATCAAATGTACCTTACGCACACACATTAAATATTAATTGAAAGATAAATAAATGTTAAGTTGATTGTAACTACATTTCACTCATCATTAGATAACGTTTAGTCCTTCTATTAACAAACAAAATATGCCAACGAGTAGGTATTCATTTGTTTTATGATATCCCTCGTTGGTCTAAATTTTTAGTAACCGTTACTTCTGTGGAACTCTATAAAACTGTATCTTTTCTTTTTTTTTCTAACTGTACTTCAACATAACGCTGGCGAACCGAAAACGAAGATGTAGCTCTACGAAATAAATCGAGGCCTGGACAACCACCCAAAATTAATCCAGAAGATGGTAATAGAATTTTGAACTACGTTCAACAAAATCCAGTCACCCATCATCCATTTTTTGGTTTTATTTATTTTTCCATAAGTAAACACTTTAATGAAAATTATCTGTATATAGCAGTGAAATAATTATATAAAAACCTATTTAACTCGAAAGATTTTTTTCTTATACTTCATATAACCAACACGTATAAAAAGAAGATGTATATGTTTCTCCGGTTGACTGTACTATTAAATTTATTAGATTCAAAAATTTAGTTGCTTAACCACTGATGACATTAAAAAAAGGTTTTTTATATTGTTATACCCCTGGGAATTGAAAACACAATTTGTGGAATACCAAAAATGTGTGTTTCAACTAAACTTCCTTCATATAATATATAATTTGTAATAATTTCTGATTAATTCTTTACGTACACAGAAAGAACTCTTTCGTATTCGGTAGTGATATATGAAAAAAGACAATACATGTATTTAAATCTGCTTTCAATATCACTATAAATTTCTATTATAACTTTTACTAAATACATATAACATTAATAATAATTCAATAATGATAGAATACATCAATACATATGATAATCTTATATTATTATTGTAACGTGACTACGACCCAAATATCAAATACGGAAAGAATGATTTTAATTAAAGTTCTTTTGTAAGAGAACTCTCCTCTAACTGCTACAGTTTTCCAGTTGTACCAATTAGAAGTGTGTTACTGTTGCCGATATTTGTCAACTCTATTGATACTGTAGGAGAATCTAAAATATTTAAATAGTCACATGAATATTAGTGACCTTGTGTGCATTATATTATACCGTATTTGCATGCTAAATGGGTTTTAAATCACCCTGCAATGTAGAAACTCTTGTCGTTACGATTTTACCTGTATGTGTACGGCCTTGAGCGAAAGCGAAGAGTTATTGCAAGGGTATCAATAGCTTCGGTATTTCTCGTATTATTATACTGTGACAGGACTGTCCAACCTGTAACGTTGCCTACTGTACATATAGTAAGGCGATATGCGAGTAACGATGATTTTATTTAAATTTCAGCTATGACTACGACCGCGATTGATAGGACTCAGCACCTTTTAAGTTTTCTTAAATACATTATTTAATTTCAGAGTGAACATGATACTTTCAAAACTTAGCCCCACATAAGTATATGTATTACGTAAAATATCACTCAATACTTAATGAAAAAAAAAGAATCCCTTTTATAATTTTGGATGGTCACTATTGCATGGTAATCATTTTTTGCTGTGACCTGCTATGGCTGTGATAAAAGTTGCTATCTTACGTTGTCATGATAATGAGTAGTAAATGAACATAGTACCTAAAAACAGTCCCTCTTCTATAATAAAAATTAACCGTTAAAAGTTGCGGGTGATTAATGTAAACGCTTCGTATATTTCGTATTAAACAATTGATACTATTATAAATGTTGAATGGTAGTTTACAGGAAAAATAATACTTCTTGTTAATATTTTTGCACAGTTATTTTTATAGGAACTCAAACCTAATGAAATAAGTAAATTTCCAAAGTTTACTGTCTATCTACTTGCTAACAATCGTTTCCATTATCTTATTTGCACTTGTTATATGCAATAATCCTCGCGTATTGTAATACAGGTGAAAATTTTACTTAATGAAAAGGAATACATATTATTTGCAGTAATACTTTACACATGTACAATTTGGATTCTCGTGCATGTTAGGAATACGTGATCAAATTTAGCGCAATTTATATTATAAACAGAATACTGTTTTGAACACATAGACAACATGTATTTTGTTAATGTTGTTTTGACTAACCGTGAAATTTCAATTAGTCAAAGTGATACACATGCTATCAACTGTTGCTAAGGACATTTTTGGTGTCTTGTTTTAATAGACAAAAATACAGATAGAAGTATAAATGATCATACTTTATCAACATAATAAAGTATGATGATTCGTGGAAATAGTTTTATAAACTAATGACTCGGGCAGTGGAAGCCTTTGTGCTGATCCATGATTGAAAATTGTATCGAATGTCAATGTATCTCTATTCACAAGTTTCTATTTTTTCAAGTTGCATGCACACTATAAATAATATTCTGCTACACTATTCATTTCTCTCTTTTATTACTGGGTGATCTGTCTCTTATTGCAGATATCAGTACTGTACTATTATACTTTTTAATTCCAAAATCTATAAAAGATGAAAACAATGAACAGGAATATAGTCTCATTTTACTTCCAATCGTATCTAAGCTTTTTGAATAAGTGCTACTAAAAGATGATAAAACTATATTATTTTCGATTCAAGCCCAAAAAATTACCAACATAAAAAAATCAATTGAAGAAAGACCCGGTTTATCGGATTCTGGCGCAATCGATTATTTTACAAATTGACTTCTTGCGCGTGAATACAACTGACTCCAATAACATTTGAGGCATACTTTAGAGTAAAGCAAGATTGTCATATTCGAGCTTGTACTACGATAATCTAAACCAAACAATGGACATTTGCGGATATTATATGTATAATATAGAAAAGCCATAAGAACCACATTAAACGATAGTAGATGACAAATGTTGAAACCAGTAAACAATAACTGTATTGACGTTGTAACGACATTACCAAACTTTAATCAAACTGAAAACTTTCTAAAAAGGATAATTTTAATCTTTGTCATTGTTGGCTTAAAATAATGTCAATGTGCTTTTAGCTAATTGTAAAGCCTTACTTTTGAAGTAATTGCCGTATGTCCTAATAGATTATGAAACTTTATCAATCCAAACAGCCCCTACTGTTATAAATGCTCGTTCCTACTTAGTAGATACACTGGTTTCTATAAGCTGATTTGTTTAATAGTTTCTGCAAAATATGTTGGAGAAACGATTTCAAAAATCAGCCTAAAAGATTTTGCCCTGGTATACGTTTCCTTGCCTGACTTAGGTACTTTTTCCTCCCACCAAGACAGAGTAAAATAATTTCCCCTATACGTTATATTCCGGACTAAATTTACGAAATGGACCTCATTATATTAAGATGTTTTTCCTTCTAAAAAACTTCATAAATTGGATTCCTGTTTGTTCCTATCTGACAAATTTTTGCAAATCGATATAAATTAAAGAGTTGTTATCAAAACCAGTACCTTCCTCTTGCCTACAGAGAGAAGTTGTACACTCTTCTACCGGAATCTCTTCAGTAGACATGGGCTCATCGGTACAAACACTGTTTCCATGTGAAATGTTATTTTTTTTAGTGGGTTTTCACAATGCTGGTTACTTCTGACCTATACGCTTCTGCAACAATGGTAGGTAGTTTTCTGTTTGAATGTTTGATTTTTAGATACCCTAAGCAATCTCCTTTTACTTTCCGCCATGCTATCTTTAGAAACCAAATATCACATCAAGTAGCTGTATTGAATGGATAGTGATGAGAAGGTATTTTTGTTTTGCGTCACAGTTAGGGAGAATATCTTAGCATTAAACCACCCGGAGGTACTCACATTGTAAATTGTAACGGCACCCTTCGCGACCATTTTCCTTCCACGTGGTGCACATTTTATTAGCCCGATAAACTACGTATGACACACATTCAAAATAAGTTCTGAACACGGACCTTTTTTTCTAGGGTCATCCTTGACATTTGTTTCCATTTGTTTGTGTGAGGAATGCCCTTAAAGTTACTTGCTAAATTTTCAAAAACATCTAACATGTATTCTGTAATTTTTAGAGAATACACAAAACTTAATTTTATATGAGTGTTTAGTGCACCACCGCCATTTTCTCTGTATTTTTAAAGCACCGTAAGTCGTGCGATATATCACAGAAAAGCATATTTGTTCTCCTTTTCAAAGATACTAACAAATCACTGTTTTGTCCAGAAATTTTCTCAAGTAAATTTTCACAAAACTCCAACCGTCGCGTCGATCATAATCATTTTCAACTAATTATTGAAGGTTTTGATTTTCAGAAAAGTGGAACTCATTTTTATGCAAAATGTTATAGACTTCCGGCTAATATCATTTCTTGACAGTTCTTATAGGTATAGATGATTCAGCATCCTCTTGGATATTAGTAGGACACTTAACAACTCTTAACTTTGTTAGTTGGAGTTTTTACCACGTTCATTATACTTATTCATTATTCTCGAAACTGTAAATCTTCTGTAGGAGGGTGTTGAGCATTTAAGTCATTAAAACAATGATTTACTTCTTCATAGGTACGTCTTTTATTGATCTATTCAGTTAACATTAGTATCTGCATTCGTTCTTTTGCTAATAGATGAGGCATTATTTTTAATTAACTTTAACCACTGTAACTGTCAAATAAAATTATTATACAGGGTGTAAGGAGTTTCACTGCCATAATTTTCCCAGCATATAGAGCAAGTAAATAAGATTAAAAAAAGTTTATTACGAAATAAATAGTTTTCCAGAAAATAAAAGCCAAGTTCCAACTTTTAAATCACGCTATCTTAGACAGATATATGTAAGTATTTTGAAGTGTAAATTTTACAATGGAGTCATCACGTAAATACAAAGAAAAAATTGTTATAGAAGTTTGTTCTACAATATAAGGGAAAGTTAAAAAACCATAACTTTATACAAACAGATAGATGTGTTTCACAGCAGCTGAAGGCTGCGGCGTCGATAAGAAATTTGCAGACATTGCACTTTTAAAGAATAAACTGCCACGTACAATTAAGTCGTATGATTCCTGAATGAATGAATACGAATGCTGTAGGTTACATCAAACGATGTTTTAGTGAATTATTTGACAAAATACTTTGAAACATTAGTACTGTGTAAAGTGTTGGTGTTAGCACGATGGAGCGCTATATTACAAGGTAATATCAGGATATGCTATTAATTATTGTAATCACGGCAAGTCCTCCGTCTACGGATATTTAACTTTTTAAGCGCGGCGTTGCCAACTTCTGGTAACTAATGTATTTTTCTAAATTTACTTATCTTGGAAACCGTAAGTGACAGTATAAAAGTTTATCAAGGTATTCTGTTCAGTTTCATTCAGTCTACACTACATTATAATTATGGCACTCAAACCACTTACACCCTGTATTTACATACTTTATTTCCTATAGTCTGAATTTCACAACGTTATGGTCAGAGCATGTGAGAGAGAGAATTGAAATTAAGATATCTGTAGGAGATAGAGATTTTAAGAGTAAAGCAAGCAAATGTATATAAATAGAATGAACAGTCAAACAAGTTATGTCCAGTGTCACTAGTACACTTTCGCCTTTAGTTTCTCCATCTTATCCTTCACCAATTGATTAGCTTTAATCTCTCTAATGTTACTGTTAAGTTTTGCAAACACAATTTTAGTAACTCTCTCAGTCTTTTAATAAAGTTCTAGGAAGAGAGGACAAACAGCATATTTTACTTTATGTCGCAAAAGTTCAATTTTAATCTGTAATGTTATCATAAGTGACTATAAAATTGATGCAAAATTAAAACCGGCGTGCATAGTGTAACGTAATGCTGCTTTAATGCGGTTCGACCTTAACGATAAGTCCTGACTGTCAAGATAGATTTCTTCCATGTTATCAACGGCATGCTTTACACTGACAGACTGTAACACTATTTATAAGCAATTCAAAAATTTTCTCCTATATTCGTAAGTCCCACAAGAAATATATATCTAGGTTTTCCATTATCATGACACCATTTATTTACTGCACATAAAAATATCTGTGCACATTGGAGATGGAAAGGTTTGCATGTACTTCTATTTGTCCTTAACATGTTCCGCGTGTAAAAAATTCGTTTAGTAGTGTTTAGTAGTATATTAGCAATGTATTAAATTTAGGAGTGATTTAGGTAAAAACGCATCAATATAGAGAAACTACGTAGCTATTATATTTAGATGCATTTTATATTGAGGAAGATCCAACACATAATGGATATATGTATGAATTTCTTAATGTAATTTTATGTCTCAATTAAAATAAATTATGTTTATAAATTTGTCGTACAAGGGTCAATTAAATTATTCACATAGGATAATTTGCAATTTATAGAAGCGTTATTACTTAACATGTCAATGGCCTTCAGCGTATAAAGCAGTGTGCTCCTCCTCCTCGCCGTTATAGCTTACATAATCTGAAGCGACAACGATCAGACAAAATGTATGTCAATTCCGTGAAGGAAAACATTACCGAACTGAAAGAAGCGTTTTACCGTGTGGCTAGGTATAGTCTCTCGTTAGAGGTGATAGTCATCTGTAAAAGATCATTATGTTTGCGTTTCCAGGAATTTTCTACCTGTTACCGAGAATGCAAACCGAATTCACGCGAACGATACTTGTGCCAACCGCGATCGCATACCACAATGCTTATCATCGTAATTTCCGAGAATAGTTTTATTTGTCACCGTATGTTGCCAATGACACATCTGTGTATGGTGTATGTGTGTAAGCATACGGTACCTACACTTACGTACATACGTTCTACATGTGTTCCGCATTTGTATCCCAAATAGATTTGGAATTCTTTATTTTACTTTTTTTGAATCGTCCGCAAACATCTGGTTGCGTGATACAAACCACTTTTAAATATATCAAATTAGTTTAGATGTTTGTTTATTGCCGTTTTAGTTCCAGAATACGGGTATTGATTTGCGTAAAATATGACTTTAAGATAGAAATATATAAATAAGACGATTTTTCATAGCAAAACGTGTGTCTATCGTTTTGCCAAGAAATTTATGATTTGAAAGTAAAAGTAAATGATTACCTCAAAGAGTTCAATTTTTCATAACCATGTGTATGTACTTATAGTTAAGTTTTAAATTTGCGGTTCTCTTTTTGTTAATTAGACGTTAATACCTCTAGAACCAAATAGTAGTTTACACCTCATTTTTGTATTCTAATTAATCATTAACATCATCATTATTTTATTAATAATTAATTTATTACAATTATAAAATATTCCTGTTCATTATTAGTTGAATTATTGTTACATATAAGCAGCAAAGCACAAACATTTCAAAAGTCCTACTTACTTACATAAGTAAATATTATAATTTTGGTATACCAACATAAAAGGTTGATTGACTCTTATTAAATTTGTCGTTAAGTTTCCCTTCTGCTTCAATACGCATTCCTTATCGTATATTCTTCCACCTTTTATACGCCAATTTGTCAACTTTGTCTTTACTAACCACGTGCTAATGAAAGGATATGTTCCAGGTTTTCTAAATTCATTCTAAATTATAGTGAGAAATACTTGGCAATAGACTAGTGCCAAGTATTCAATAATTGGGAGAAGGTTTTTTCGATCATTTTCTTCCCCGGGTTTGTTTGTTGTCATTTAACTAATTTAGTATTCCATACGTTTTTCAGTGATTTAAAAACTTGGTTTTAAGATTATTAACTCGAACAAACTCTTATACTTTTTCAAGAATTTCTAGCTGCAAAAAAGTACAAGGAATTACCCAGCTATGATGACACAGGTCTGCATTTTTTCATTTTTGCAAAATGATCTTGAGTTCAAATGCTGAACACTACATTTTTGGTGTGCTGAATTCAAATATGACTTGTGCGTTTTCTCATCACGTAAACATTTTTCAAAAAACCTAAGGACAGTTCATGGATAAACACTACATACATATCAATACGGGGTTATTAAAACTGATTTAAAAGGGTTTATTAAAAATCTAAATTTTTCAAAATTTGTAAATAAGTATAAAGTAAACAATATGTTTTTAAACAAATAGATAAAAGTGAAACATTCAAAAATTAATAGCAGGATGCAAATTTGACTGAACCTTCCTCAGTCACGCTGTAGCAATTTCGCTGTTTTTGAAAACTTATTTCCAGGCTTTGTCTTTTATATGTCGCCACCTGAGTTTCTTGAAGTAATTCGTAGCAGTAGTTTGCTATTATACTAATGTTACAGCGTCCTGGTGCCTCCTCTCCATCTCTTTCACATCTTGGTGGAAATACTTCCCTTGCTCCTCACTCACAGCATCTACATTCTCGGGAAAGTAGTCCAAGTTGAAATGAAGAAAGTGCAACTTGAGACACATTGAATACCTCTGTCCTTTCAAATTTTGTAGCATGTCTCCAAAACATGAACGAACTGGAATTTATGCTCTTTGTTCTTCAATCTATTGGATGAAAGCTCTATAAATATCCGGAAATTACACATTCTTGATTTTTTGCACGCAAAATGCAGGACATATCAACTGAAAATCCTCGCAGAAATGTCAAAACACTAGCGAAACATAACCTAGAAATAACCCGTTTTAGAACGATATTTAGGTATACTGATCTCCACAAGAAACGGGAGTCCGTTTTGGACTCAGTAAAACCTGTACTTTCCGTTAAATTGCTTATTCAGTGGTCGACATTCGGAAGTTTAGCCAATGGATTTACTTCAAGTACAACGTTTGGTTGAAATTATTCCTCCAATTCCCATGAAGCTAAAATACACTTCACATAATGCATTATTAAATATGTACTTTTATTACTGCAAATGTCTATGCCTTAACTATAAAAAAACTTATATGTACCTATCTAATTTTTGTAAAATGGTGCACGCAGATAAGAATGCACGTATAAACGCTTCATATACACATATGTATAATCCCGAACGCAACTGCTCGAAATTTGCAATTCATCTATTTCACAAATAGGAAGTTATTCAGATCAAATACGTATTTTACAACAAATATAGTCTAGATTGTATTAACCGCATTTACTTATTCCAAGAAAATGTGTTTGAATCAAAACAGAAATATTCTAGCATTAAAAATATTTGGGTAAAACAGTATATTTTCTTAATTCAAGAACATTTTTCTCTGTTTGTAGCAGCTAGACAATTATTCGTTATAATATGTACAATACAATATGCCATTACCTTTAAATACCTTCTTTTCAAGCATAATGCCACTTTATAGGTAAATAATGTTTATTATTTATTGATAAATTAATTTATTAGAGAACGCAATAGGTGTTATACACATACATTTATAATTGTGTTTCGGGATAAATTAATTTACATAATTTACGTTTTTCTGCGAAGTTCTTCACTGAATGTCTTGGTGTAGAAGTAGAACACGAAACACTTCAACCTGAAAAACACCAAAAAACTTTTTACTAAAAACCGACGCGTTTCGACAGCAAAGCTGTCATTATTAAGGCGATAATAAAACTATTTTAATTACTATTATTCCCTTGATAATGACAGCTTTTCTGTCGAAACGCATCGGTTTTTAATAGAAAGTTTTTTGGTGATTTGTGGGTTGAAGTGTTTAGTGTGCTACTTTTTTCTATTGATCTATACTTATATTTACCTATGGTTTTTTTTTTTTCTTCCCCAGACCCGTCCGACCTATAGTCACCGGTAGGCACCGCAGCCATCAGGCTTATTGTGCCACATCTGTTTGTTCAAGTCACCCACTCTAGCACGGTAGTCCCCTCCACTAACCTGTACAAGTCCCTAACCGAGTGGGTAAGGTATATCTCTGGGTCTCCTTTCGTTATCCCAAACATATTCTGCCTTCTGCGATCTAGTGCCTCGCAGTCGCGCAGTATGTGATCGGCTGTCTCCGGTTCTATTCCACAAAGTCTACACTTTGTGTCCCCGTCAAACACTCCGATTCTGCGTAGGTGTTCTTTCACCGCAGCATGTCCGGTCATTAGTCCCGTTACGATGCAGAGCTGTTTCCTACTAATATGTAGTAGTTCTCTAGCTCTTTTCCTGCATGGGTTCCCTATAAAGGTTTTGCCATGTACTATACCGGGTGAGGCTCCCCAGTATTCCTGCTGCTTCGTACGAACCCAGTCTCCTATATGTCTCCGGGCCGTATGCCTTGTAACCCCGAAGAAAGGTTCTGGGCCGTACATTTCCATCTCTGACCCTCTCTTCGCGAGTTCGTCAGCCCTTGCGTTGCCCTCAATCCCCTGATGGCCCGGTATCCAAGTCAACCTAACCTTGTTCCGGTTCGACAGTTTCACCAGTTCGTCGAGGCATTCCATCACCAGCCTGGACGACACCTTCCGGCTTAATAACGCCTTCAATGCCGCTTGGCTATCAGACATGATGTGAATTCGTCTGTTGGTCACCGCTTTCACATTCATTGTGTGTGCGCATTGGAGAATAGCATATACTTCCGCCTGAAACACCGAAGCATACTCCCCCAGTGCGTAACTGTGGCCCTCATTCTGAGAGCATATCCCTGCACCGGTACCATTAGCCGTCTTAGATCCGTCTGTGTACCAGACTAAGTCTTGCTCTTTGATTCCCAGTGCATACCTGGCAGCCTCCTCCCGTCCGTCCGCTATAGACACCGTGAAGGGATTCCCATACCTATGCCTTACCGGCATGTGGTCGGTCCGCATTTCCAACACCCCCTTTCCCACATGCTCAATTATCGACATATGATTTGTGTTGACCCTTTACGGGGTCGCTGTGTGTTGCAGCCTGTATGCCCCCATCCTTGCCTCCCCTGTATGACCAGGTGCAACGGTGGCAAGTCCAGGAGTGCCTCCATGGCTGCAGTCGGTGTCGTCCGCATTGCTCCCGTTATTCCTAGGCAGGCAAGTCTTTGCACCTTGCTCAGCCTCTGAATAGCGTTCCTTTGTTGCGTCTTTGTCCACCATACCAAAGCTGCATACGTCATTACTGGCTTAACCACCATGCTGTATATCCAACTCAGCATGTCTGGTCTTAGCCCCCATTTCTTTCCATATGTGCGTCTTACCAGCGTTAACGCTGTCACCGCTTTTTTGGTAATTCTGTCCAAATGTTGGTTCCAGGTAAGTTTGGAGTCTAATGTTACTCCAAGGTACTTTACCTCCTCCACCATCTCTACGGTAACCCCCTTCAACGTAAGCGGATTTAGGCCATCCTGCTTTCGTCGGCGGGTAAAGGCCACGATGTTGGTCTTATCAGCACTGATACTCAGGCCCGCCAACTCCGTCCATCTACTAACCATGTTCAGAGCCCCTTGCAGTCGATCTCTGACCGTGGTGTTGTGCCTGCCTCGCGCTATAATGACCAGGTCATCCGCGTAGGCCAGTACCCTGTGACCGTGATCGTTAAGCACCTCTAGTAGCCCATCCACGACTAGGCACCACAGTAGAGGGGACAGCACCCCACCCTGCGGACACCCTCCAGCCACCCGAGCCGCTAGAGTCTCGCCTGCGACCGAGGCTTCCACCACTCTCTCCCTAAGCATAGAGTCTATCCAGGCGACACAAGTGCCGTCCACACCTCTGCCTATGAGAGCTCTGGTAATTGAATCAAAACCCGTGTTACTGAATGCCCCCTCAATATCGATGAAGGCCCCCAGCATCACTTCCTTTTTGTAGTGTGTCCTCCACTAAACTGACTAGTTCGTGAAGTGCTGTTTCTGTCGAAACTCCTGTCCGGTAGGCATACTGGTCATGGTGTAAAGGTGAAAGCACCAGTACATCATCCCTAATATACCTATCCACCAGTTTTTCCAATGCCTTCATAGTGAAGGACATTAAACTGATTGGTCTTAGGGCCTTCGCCGTAGCCTGTCCTGCTTTCCCAGGCTTCGGTATGAATGCTACCCTAGTGAACCTCCACGCTTTTGGTATATAGCCAAAAGCCAAGCTACATCTAAAGATGTTGCACAGTATCGCATACAGTAGTTCCGCTCCCTTCTGCAGCATAATCGGATAAATGCCGTCTGGGCCCGGCGATTTATAGGGTTCAAATGAGTCAATAGCCCACCTGACTTTATCATAGTCAACCATCCTTCTGGAAGTCTGCCACTCGGCGCTGGACACCCTCCTCTTCCGACGCTCCTCCCAGATGTTCCTCGATTGATCCATGATCTCAGAGCCAGGGAAGTGTACCCTAAATAGTTCATTTATGGTCTCCTTCCCTGTTGTGGTATATTCTCCCAAATGGTTTTGAGAGTACTGATAGATGCTTGAGGTTCTTTGGCAAGGATTTTGTAGAGTCTGGCGCTGTGCTGGGTGTTTTCAATCCCCTCACAGTGCCCCTCCACGACCTCCTTTTCGCCTCCCTCAGCTTCTTGTTGTAACCAGTCAGAGCGGCCCTGTACTCTTCCCACTCTCCTGATCGTTTGGCTTCATTATATTTCTTCCTAACTTGTCCCCTCAATTCCGCAAGTTCCTTACTCCACCAGGGCACATTCCTGGAGGAGCGCCTTGCAATGAGGGGGCAGTTGTCATTATAGGCTGAAATGATTGTGTCATTTAGCTGCTCCACAGCCATGTCCAGCTCTGCTGTATTTCCTATCCTCGTATTGATCCCGGAAAGTCCAGACCTGAGGTCAGCTCGAAAGGCCTCCCAGTCCGTCTTCCGTGGATCCCGGTAGAATCTCACCTCCACTCTGCCTGCCAGAGTAAACCTTATGTGTCTGTGATCCGAGCAGCTTACCTCCTCAGACACATGCCAGTCAGTGACAAAGTTACTCATATATTGTGAGGCTCCAGTCACATCTGTAACCTCCCTTCTATTCCGCGTAACGAAGGTCGGGTTATTACCCACATTCAATGCATCTAAGTTATTTGCTACAATGAAATGTAAAAGTGACTCACCTCTCTCGTTGGTGTCCGTACTTCCCCAGGTCGTGTGGTGCGCATTGGCGTCGCAGCCGATGATCAGCTGCAGTCCTCGCTCCCTGCAGTATCTCACCAGCTGTTCCACATCCCTGGTAGGTGGCGGGTTCGGGTCATCATATGGTAGATAGGCCGATCCGATGACGTATTCCCTCGGTCCATATCCACCTCCACCCCAATTTTTACCGCAGTTATATCCCTAGAACAGAACTCTGTTAGCGGTAATGCTTTTACCTCCTTTCGGATACGTATGCAGGTTCGAGGGGCGCTGGCTGTTCTGTCGTATAGGACGTCCCAGCCCGCACCGCTCAGACCCAAGACCTTACCTTGTCTAATCCAAGGTTCCTGTATGAGTACCACGTCACAATCCTTCGTGGCCATAGCAAGGGCTGCCGAAGCCGCCTTGCTATGTTGAAGGTTGGCTTGTAGAACTCTTGTCATTGCTCGGCCGTTTGATCACCCGAAAAGTCAGCCTTCCCAGCTTGTAAAAAGCTTTGAGTTGGCTCCTCTCCAGGACTTTGAACGAGGGTCATCCACTGAGTAGGCCAGGAGCTGTCCTTCCTTCTCAATTTTCCTGCTCATCAGCATCCAGTTCTCCGTCATCAAGCCAGGATGCTGCTTCTTGAGACGGTCTCTGATTGTACCCTCCTCCACATTCTGTGGTTCTGGTACATGTACTAGCACCCTAGGTCTGGCAGGAAGCTGTGTTGAGTCCACAACCCTCAACTCTGCTCCCCCAGTCGCTCCCGAAGAAGCTCTCCTAGGGACGCTACCGTGCTTTCCAGCCATTGGGCCGTTCCGTGGTTCGCACAAGTCATCCACAGGACCCCTGCGCTGAACATGGTTCTATAGAACTGCAGAGGCTCCGTGCTGCTTGCCGGGGCATCGCATAGCACGTCTGCCAATGTGTTCTGCACCAGGTCTGATTGTTCCTGGGTCAGCACGGTGTCGGGATGGCGTCTGTTAATCACCGCCCGTCTGATTCCCGACACAGTATCGCTATAAGATCCAGTTGGTCTGGGTTCTCCCTTGGATCTTTTCGCTCCGGTAGTCGTGGGAGGTGTCTTCGATTCGGACCTCGGTCTTTTCTCACCCGAAGTCTTTGGTCGATCCGCCTTGTCCACGCGTTCCGTTGTCCCTTTGGTCTTGCTCGGTTTCTCCGCAGTCCAGGTCCCTGCGGCCATCTTCCGAGCTTTCATTGCTTTCTTGCGCTGGGCTCCTGACAGCCTCTTGGTAGCGAGTCCTATGCCTTGCATACCTACCGCCAGTCGTTCAGCGCTATCTTCTTTAGCTTCACCCTGGACAGAGCCTCCTTGTGGTTCTCCGCCGGTGGTGTCCTCAGAGTCCGTCACCGAAGTAACCTCTCTGAGGGTAGTGTCGCAGGAGTTCGATTCGTCCGAGTCCGAACCTTCCTCCTTTACCTGAAACTTATGTTTGTAATTAGTGTTCTCTGTGTCCATATTGATCCCACGAGTAGGGGGAAAGGGTGGTCAACGCCTGTGGAGCCCCCACACAGGCGCAAGGCTAATAATCCGGAAGGTCGCCCGGTATTCCAGGAGTGTGAGCAGTAGAGACTGATCTTCTAGACAGCCATGCATCCCGTCAGCCTGCCCACCCGCCTTAGGATTTAGGTTTTTATTGAGGTTGTCTCCTCTCGGTCCGGGCGGTTAAGCCAAGACCCCCCACTCTATCCACCTGTGAGACATGACCACAGGGGAAGGAGTATGGTTTAACAGTATCCTTACACATAGTGTGACAGATACTGGCATCGTTTGTCCCTTAGCCACGACACGACAGCTGGGCAAGGGGTATCTTTCTTAGTCTGGCACCTCACCTTCGACCTGTCCGGCATGGGTGACCCTACCGGTAGCAAAGCTACCGCCGGCTTAGCTCTCAGGTTCATTAGAGCACGCAAGCTCCCTCACCCGGCAAAGCAAGTTTGCCTACGTCAAGGTGAAGATACACGAGGGAGCACCTATGGTTAATATTGTCAAATTAAACATAAAGAAACAGCAGGTAATTCATATGCAAATCGACATCCTGATCAACAAGACAAATATAAAACGATTTTAATTTTGGTTCATCAGTATAGTAATTTGAGAAAAAAATGAAAATCGTAAACAGTAGTATGTGCAAATCTGAATCGTAACAAAGAGAATTATACAACAAACATGTTTTGTTTACGTTAGGACAACTCGTACTTCTACAAAAAACGCTGCACAAAAATTTCGCATAACAAAATATAAATTCTGCACGCATTTTATTGTTGCCGTAAACTGAGTTCGCCGTGAAGATAAACGATGTACTACATTGTATAATTGATGAGGTATGTTTATCAATACTTAATGACTGTCTTAACTTCTGCACTTTATTAGACAACTAACTCCGTCATATTTCTATACCACGTCGAGAATTCCACAATAGAAATTAAAACCTGAAGAATATACCCGGGTATTTTTTGTTGGCTTTACAATGACGCACCAGTACTAGATGATATACATATTTTTCGCCGCCTACCGCTTAGAAGAAGTTGGTAGGACTGGTTTAAAATAATTTGTATATATATGTATTACGACGTTCTTTGTACGAAGTCAAGATACAAAAAGTAAGAGCGTTGCTGTCAGCCCCCCTTATATGCTGCCAATCATCACTTATTTTTAGTTTTTACAAATCTGTTTATTGACTCTTAATTGTTTATAACAGTTTTCTCCAATTGTATGTTCTTTTTTAAATATTGATGTGATACAAGTGCTTGCAAATTTGATAATAATTTATAATTAAAATGTCAAAACTATAGTTTCTTTACGAAATGCTTTATTGCTTTCTCAATTGCTCTGAAAAGTAAATAAAATTTCTAATAATCTTATTGCGGTTTTCTGTATACCACAAAGTGCTCTATTTATTTTTATATTTTGATTCCTATCAGTAATAACAATGTCATATAAATAAACACTGAGGTATGTATATTCAGCAAATGTTTGGAAGGTGTCTGAATCGTCCACACTTTCTTTTGTCGGACAATATCGGGGAGTTGGTGCTTCTGGAACATATACCCGTAATGATCAGTAGCGTCCGTTGGTAGAATCTTAGTATTCTATTGATTTTCTACATTTTCGTTTTTATCTGTTTAGTTTATTATTTTACTTTATTTGTAGAAAGACTTTCCTTATTGCAACATTTTAACATCCGCATATTTGTGATCGATAAGCGACGAAGTAGTCATAATAGACCGTACAAACATAATCAAAATTCGGTTTTTAAATTAATGATGGTTTTAAGGGATCTATACAATCAATTTATTGTTGAGGTATATATTCGTTCTGGAATACGCAGTGATGAAGGAATATGGGATTATTCCTATCAAAATTGCCACCAGCAATTCTGAGAATTTCTGTACGTATTATTTACGTATGAGTCGTGTAATAGACAAATTTTGCAGAACAAGAATGTTGTGAAAGGAAAATATACAGGTTGTCCTACTGTTTTTACTGAAAGAATTGTTGCAGATATTAATTAAAAAAAATGATATTAGTCCAAGGAAATTTTTATGGTGCTTATCAGCTTAAACAAATTTATCACTTGGTACCTGCTAAAACACTTGCAGCTAAGTATTTCATTTACATCCATACAAAATAATAACAATGACTCATGATTTTTGCCTACAGATTTTCTTCGTTGCATCCAGTACTGGGAATGGTTCAACGAAGTGAATCAACGAATCAATAGTGATATCTTAGATATTATTTTCTTCAGCAACGAAGCATGGTTCCATCTCAGCGGATATGTTAGTTCACAGAATAATGGAATTTGGTCAGCAAAAAATTCTCTTGTCTTCGTAGAAACTCCGTTACATCCTCAGAAAAGCGATGTCAATAAGACGAATCATCGATCCTGTTTTCTTTCATCGAAACATTGATGCGAATAATTATCAAAAACTCATTTTAAATCCGTTTATGAAACAACCTCATAATGATAAATTGCAATTTGATTATATTCAACAGGACGGCGCTGCAACTTACACTGCATTAGAACATTAGATTATTTACAGCAGGCCAGTAATTCGGCACAATGTATTCGATAAAATGAGAACAAGAGTGAATTTATTTATAATTTTACAAGGGCAGCATTTCGATTAGATAATATAGATTTGTTTTTCGATAGAGATGATGATCAGACTTTTCAATTTGTAATGTTATGAGAAAAATTATACTGTTTGGTTAAATATTAACCTAAGAGTAATTAAATTTACAATATGGAAAACTCATACATGATTACGTGTTTTAATACTTTTGAATCCGTCTGCATAAGAGCCGCCAGGAATACCGGAACCGTATGTTTTCATTTTATTATAAACCAGTCTGTAGATCGACATTCATTCAATTTTTTCGTAATTATTGATGATATCTCAAGTCAAATACCAATAGTCTGTGATCTGATATTTACTTTAAACCAAGTGTATATTTGTGCATCTGATAATATGTATCAAATGTACAACGCGTTATTTCTGTACATCTATTGGGTAATTAACCGAGGTTTAATAATATTGAGCACAAAGTTATAAACGCCATAATATAGAGCAATAAATGATTGACTCACTTAAAACACGAAATATGTAATAAATATAAACAGAAAAATGGTTATTTAGGCCACATAACAATAAATTAATAAAACAACAACTTAAATATGCAATATTGCTTCAATATGTTCATTACTTATGGTTAGGCGGCTGACTATCGTTGTGACAGAACGATAGGAGCCGCGTTTCAATTTTCAATTTTTTCGGAGAGTTGAAATCCGGATCGACTTACCATTCGCTATTAAGAGCAAAGTGATTAACAGCGCGGCATTATAAAAGGCGGTATAATGCTGTCACAAAGCCATTTGAATACAATTTACACACACAAAACTACACCGCGGGAGTTGCAGTGATAGTCATACAAGCGATACAACTTACGGAGTCAGTACAACTAAGCACTCACCACACAAAAATTAATAAAATGACAACTACTGAAGGATGCATGGAAAAATTCAGCTCTTCTTTGTGGTGAAATTTGCTTTAAATTTATGCAAGGCAAAAAGAACGCAGCCGTTTCCTCCAAAATTCGTTTGGGTTCTTTACGAAACTGAATGAAATAACGAATAAAACTATTAATATTTTATTCACTTTAAGTATAGCATATCAAAAAGTTCTATTGATATTGTCAAATTTAGCCCGTAGAAAATAAGGTATGTAAAATATTATTTTAAGTTTTGTGCGCGAATTGTTAATAAAAAAAATGACGAGAAAAATGTAATGTGTTATTTCAATTAAAAACTTTGAGACATTCATTTGAAATAATTACTAAGTAGTGAAGTTCTTTAGGTCAGAGTAGAATAGTATGGTTATATGAATGAAATAGAATAAATATTTTAATGATGATTGGCTATGCCAACAAGCTACAGAGACATGCACATGTGTATTATTTAACCAAGAACATCATGATAGACCACCTATTACAGAACCAATAGTAAATAAACTGCCAAAACAAAAAGTCAAATTAAAACAAGAAAAATATTATCCGTTATTGCTGATCCAGATCGTCGACTGCACTTTCATGAAGAATTTATAATCCTTTGTTGTGTAAAAATTCTAAAAAATAGTAGTGTGAGTAATATATCTTTGTTTGATTAAGCTACGGTTTCTCTGAATGAATCAGTGGGAATCTTAGCAAAACATTACTGCCTCCATCTATTTACATTTGCTAAAATTTTAGTTTAGTATATTTGATTTCAGCAAGATGAGATGCCTTCTTACTTCGTCTATTTCTTAATAAAATATTGCTCGGAAGATGAATAACAAGGCGAAGACGACTCGAATGGCATTGGATTCTTTTCTCTTCGGATATTAAACAAAAGTATGATTTATTTTAACAGACCTACAAGCTTAAAAAATTGTAATCATGCAGTTATTTGAATATATTATTCACAAGAGATAGAATAGAAAACTCGTTCGTAAATAACATGATTTTCCACCCATTAATTGTCTTAATGTAACCTAATACTAGATCATTTATACGAGACTAATACATAGTTACAGGGAAAGTAACGGCTGTCACAACGTTAACGAAACGCAAACTTAAGATGATCCTAATTAGTAGGGTTAGCAGCCAATGGTAAATTCTTAGAAAGAAATAAGACTCATTAATCTTGACCTTAAGCTTTCGAATTTTATTAAATTCTTCATCAGAAGGTAATCTACAAGACGTAATACATTATAACATAACAAGATCTTGACATTTTCTGGAGTACTTGCTTTGTCACGGATTCAACATATTCGAAATGAACTTATTTTTGAAACTTTTCTAGTGCACTCAACTTAATTTTTTTCACATCCGTTTGCATCCATATACGAATACAATTTCTTTTTTTCTTATTCAGTAACCCTTTCATAATTTACTTGTTAGCAGAATACGAAACGTATAATTATTACGAGAAAACAATACTTATGCGACGAAATACCGAAATAACTACTATTACGATTTAACTTTTACAGTTGTGAAAGTTGTATTAATAACATAACTGGCGCCAGTAAATTTATACATATGTTACCTCATCTTTGTGCTTGATTTATTGCACCTCACTGCGACACTGGTCGAATTGGCTGTACAGCATATAACTTAATTAAAAGTGTTTTAAAACCAAATTAAAGATTTTGTTTTATCTCATATTCATTTTTGTTTTATTTCCTTTTAGAGCCATATCGTTATTATTGCATCTTAACTTTTCCCGTGAGAAAAAAAAACTCATGTGAAATAACATTAACAGTACAATAGCAATTACAATTATTTTGAAAATCCATCTATAAATAAAAAAATCAAATAAAATATACATGCACAGTCAATACAATACAATAATAAAACTGTATTCTTTTTTAGTACGTAACATGTTATAATTTAATCAACTTTATGCATGAAGGGTGGTGCACTATTGACTACATTCCATCGACAACATTTGTTGCTTTAAATCTCTTCATCATGGTCATTGTAACTGCTACTCCAATATATCTTAATAAACTCTCGAACACCTAATACTAATAACAAAAAATAAATATTTTTAACTAAACGCAACCTATTTTCTGAAATTCATTACAGTAGTTACGTATGCTTTATAATTACTCCTCCTACCAAAAAGCCATAAATCATACCTGTTTTTTCGAGATAAACATATTTAATCTTTCTATTATTAAGTATATTTGTTCTATTGTTCTATATATCTATCTTGTTTTAAAAATGTACATACACAAGTATAAATAGATTACTCATATACGGATCGCTTTACCTTCGATGTTGTTTCTATGTATAGTAAATGCACTAAAAAATAGATACTAGAAAATAGTTCGTGAAGTTTGCAAATTATTGCTTGTTTTATGACTTCACCATTTTGTGTGTTTGCGTATATATATATGTTGTATTATTTAATTAGAACTCTTTTATGTAGCACTTGATTCTAAATATTATAATAAAGCATAATCAGTGGATATACAATTTATGATTACAGATATGACATAAACTTTCACTCGTTCACGTATGTACAAACCAATTCCTTAACAGACAAATACTGAAATTGATAGCTATATTTCTATATTTTAATATATTCTTATAATTTTAACGGAACATTCCCATTCACGAATTTAGGGTAGTTGTAGGTGACAACTTTTGTACCAGGGTAAAAATCTTTAGATACTAGCTCGGAATAGTAACATAGGGAGAGTTATCATTTAGTGCCCTTTGCCAGACCGATAACTAAGGCTGCAGTGAGTTCTATATAAATTTACCGCATCCCACAGATTCCGTCTGTTCATTCTTAACACTTCAGATGTGTTTTTTTACGAGAGCATATTAGGCTGAAGTATGTATTTATAATGAATCCTGCCATCGTTTCCGATACATCTATCAGATTATTCTCATGTTAAAATAGTTTTTTCTATACCAAAACCAACTTATGAACAAATACAATTCAGCCTGCTTCCATCACTCCTTGACATGAGAGAGAGAGACCTAGAAACGTGTGAATTGTAACGATCTCTTCTATAAATTTTAATTATTCTGTTTCCCCTGAACAGAATTTAGCAAATTCGGTTTTATTAGAAAGAATTTTCCTTGGACTATGTTTAGTGATTCAAACTGTTTAATATTATTTTGTCCATCACTGCTAAAGGGCGTTAAGGAAATTTAAATACGTAAATTTTGTGATTTTTGAAAAGAACAGTGCGTGGAATATTTGATGGCTAATAAAATAGACTATCATAGATTTTCGTAAGCCTACTGAATAGAATACGCCAATCTATTTCCTTGGCCACCCAGAACCCCAAATTTGACGTGTTTACACTTTTATTTATGGGGGCGAATAAAATATCTTATTTTTGTAACGCGTTGTTACTGCTCGTAACAACTTGGCTGTGAGAATAGGAAATACCGTTCAAAGTATCTCTTAGGCAGAAATAGAGGTTGTAGTTCTATTCACTTTTCGTAGAGTGAACGTTTGAATAGAAAATGATGGGAAATAATTTGAAGGGACGTTGTCTAGTTCGACCACGTCTACCTGGTTAATCCTCTAATCAATTAGGCTTCTTTAAATCCTACCGTCGAATTCGACCACGTAAGAGGGTGAATACATTTATGTAATTAACAGATTAGATTAATATGTTAATAATTCAACCGCACTTGCAAAGAACACACAAGTAATAGAGGTATAAAAGTGTATTTGTATTTACAGATAGAATCGCTTTTACAATTTGTTAGGAAATGTACCTTCCCATATTTATATAAAAACTTGCACTCTCAAATTAGAACAAGTAAATATGTACTACGAATATTTACTTATACAAAAATTAATATACAAAACAAAAAATATTATACATATACAGCTAGAATTGCCTTTACAGTTTGTCAGAAAACATAGATATACGAGTATATTTAATTATATGAATGCATGACAATGCTGTACATATAAATATGAAAATTGTCTAATTATACCCACCCTCTGAGATTATTTTTCGATTGGGCGAATAAACACGTAATCGAACTATTTGGCTATTAATCGATTTATAAACTCCGCCTCTTCAGGTAATTAGGATCAATCCCTTATGTTATTCCTTAAAAAATTGTGGTCGAACTGAACGGTCGGTTTAAATCATTACGGTGGTCGAACTCGACATCTCCGATTTGAAGATTTAGGCCGCCAGTAATTTTGATTATGCTGTTTCCTTTTTTTGTTTTGCTGTATTTGTTTATTTCAATCATACCGTTGTGCTTTTCACTAACATCTTAAGCTTTCAATTTATTTTTTTATAGTATGAGATAAATATAACCTTCCACGCATTGTTCTTTTAAAAATCACAAAATTTACGTATTTAAATTTTCTTAACGCCCTTTAGCGGTGATGGACGAAATAATATTAAACAGCTTGAATCACTAAACATAGGCTTCCTTTCTAATAAGACCAAATTTGTCCCGTTCAGAGGAAATTCTTACCATTCGCACATTTCTCAAGATAAATACCCGGTTTTTGCTGATTTGTTGATAATTTAACCTACATTTTTAATCTGCAGTCAAAAATGTCCCAGTAAAAAACAAAATTTCCGAAAAAAATTAAAAGGCGCCCAGCACGCACGGTATTTATTAGATTCATTCCAATTTGCAAGCATTAGATTGGAAGAGTAATGCTGTTTTCAACGAAAAAGTGTGCAAAATTAGGTTCAACAGAACCGGAGCTATAAACGCTTCTTCCAAATAAACTTTCCCCTTCTCCCGTCCCGTTCTTTGGGAAAATACAAAAAATGTGTCCAGTATAAAATATGAGAATTTTCACAAAATTCCGATTTTCATATTTGTGATAGACCTTAAGTTGGTAAATTTTGTATAAAATAAGTAGTGTTCAGTAACGTCAGCTACCGGTCATCCTACACTTCCCTAAATAATTTTCAGGCGTTTCTCGGGGTCACTTTAGTCGGTGATATTTTTTACCCAAAACTGTATTGTAAGATATGGCCGAGCGCTATTTTAGTTGGCCACCCGGTACATCAATGAAGTAGTTTAAGTACATTTCTCGGCGCATAGAAGAAAATGGGTGTTGCATATCCACTCTTTTCTCAACTTTGCTTCAAAGTATAGGTGTACGTATGTATCAGCATAATTTGGTAACAACGAAAGTTGCAAATATTAGTCATGTTAATCGAACTCTTATGATCCGTCCGTTCTATTGACTTGTAATACAAAACACAAAGGAAGTCAAAGTAACAGGACCAACAATTACTATATTTTGGACAATAGTGTAAATATTTTAAGTACACACACCTCTGCTAATACGTTAAATTTTTGGGTTTGCAGTGGATAGGATAAGCTAAATTAAACGATTTATCTTAAAACAATCGAAATTTATATAATATTGCTAAACAGTGTTTTGTTAGTGCTTATAACTAATTGCAATCTTTAACACAATAAAATTGCATTTAATTTATCTTTGTTATTAATTTTTTAGATATATTATCACCCTAATCTTACATCTTTAAGTAAAACGGAGCTGCAAAAACTATAGCAATTATGATGTCAAATACATGAAAACAACGAGTTACACAAATAGAAAGTCAATTTTATGGAGGAAATCAACGTCTTATGTTGTTTATATAAATGGAAGGAACGTAGATGCACTAATAACAATATATGTACGTTTATCACGTAACAAGTGCTGTTTACCAGAAAACTAAAATAGACTATGAATACACAGTAGATTAATGGTAATAAAAGTAATAATCAGTGATATAATAAAACTAAGGAGGATACAATATGAATTATTATTATGGATAATTGTATAAACACGAAAATAAAATTATAATCTACTTCGTTAACTAATGTGGTGTTATATGAGTGAACGTAGTAAGAAATTCATAATACTCCATTGACGATCGATTCCAGATTGAATCTGACGTAGGATCATTGAGTTTATAACTCTATGGACTCCCCTTACAATTAGTGGAGATTTTTTGTATATGAATATACAAGCAATATTAAAAAGAGATTAAAGCTAACCAATAGATTACTGATAAAGATAGATAATGTAAGGGCAAGAGCCTGTAGTATAGACTTCACAACTATTTGCTCTTCCCATTTCTCATTCAAATAACTTGTTTAACTATTCATTACATACAGGGTGATTGGTGAGAATGGCCTATTAAAAGTATTATACAAACGGAACGGAATTTTAAAACAAAATTTTGCCGTTGGTTATAGTTGAATAAGAACTATCACGTGAAAATATTCTTGAATAAATGCCACTTCCGTTTAACCGGAAGTGGGCATAAATAGCATGCTATAAAATAAATTGCAAATTCAGCTTCTTGATAAATTTTACACATATTTCATGTATCATACCTTATACCTAAATATCATTCCTTCTGAGTTATTCAATTAAAGAAAAAAAGTGACAGATACCGATCTTACTTTATAGTGATATTACGTCACGTAAGAGTAAAAAACACGAATGAAATTTTGCATACGCACAGCTGATATTGTGTAGTTACACATCATTTGGAAGTTCGTCTCTGTAACGTTATACAGGGTGTTAAAAAAACTTATTGCTTAGAACGTAGCTGCATATAAATAAGTTCAATCTTCGGAAAGTAGATTTTTTTTATGGAAAGGTATATATTTTATTAGATATTCTGATTCTACAAAATATTCTCTTTTAATCGATATTAGGTGCTCCTATACCTAAAATGGAAGGTGAATAAGTTATAACGATTTAATTATATATCAATTTACTCAAGCAAGAGTGCTTAGCTTATTTGTTTTACATACTTACTGTACTGGTTCCTCATATCTCTTAATTTCTCTTTGAAAAAGTTTCCGTTATGATCTACAAAATCGTGACACCGCCTCTCCTAATTAACATCATCAATGTAACAACAAAACTGCAACGGAAAAAAAGAAATGTTCTTTTTTGTCTGAAATGTTGTGAAAAATGTTTAGCTGATTTAGAATCGTTTTAATAAAAAAATGCTTTATTTTATGTATGTGCTTGTTTTTCTAGTACTGTAAGTCTAGCTTGTACACGAAGTTATTTCTCTACATGCATATGTATGTGTTCTACAGTTAGGTGTAGAAAATTCGTGTGTACGATAACAGCAAAATTAATTTTTGAAAATTTTGCATTTTTCACCCTGAAGACACGCTATTATTTTCGGCAAACTTAGTAGTCAGAGTAATCCGTCAAGTACTACTTTGTATTCACGTATTAAAAAGTAATTAGCTTATATTGACAAAAGTCTTTAGGATGCTTTATCTTATATGTAAAACTACTTGTAGAGCATTCTTTTTATAACATATTTCTTTTACGAATCGCAAATTAATTCTATAACTATAACCCTAGAACAGTTCAATAAGATTTCGTTAATTTTATATTTACAATTTACACTAAATTTTCATTTCGATATTTACAATATTTACTTCCTCTACACTAGTTCGTGATTAAATGGCCTTCTATCTACCTTTAATATACATGTATAGTACATACTTTTCAACCGCTCTTATTGAGTTAAAACTGCTTCAAGTTATCAAAACGTTTTGTTGTTCGCAAACGTTTGTTAAAGCCAATTCTCATTTGTTGTTTGCTTATTAATTAGAGCGCATTCAAGGCAAGCTTCCAGTGTATTTAATATTACGAAATATTTCTTTCGGATCCAGTTAAGTAAATGCAGCTAATCTATCTTAATTATCTTTGAATCTCAACTTAAACACTCCGCAATGTAATAGATAGGATTATATTAGTGTTTCAGATGGAAATCTTATTAATTATTTTTAATTATCATAAATACATGCCTATTAGACTATTTCAAAATTACTGCAGCAATGACAATAATAATTAAAAACAATTAACGTAACATGTAAATGTAAATGATTCTTTTGACGATAACAAAGCATACATTATATCAAATATATTCATTACAAATGTTCGGAATGCAAACCTTTCATTAAGCTATAGAACGTAACATGTAATAAACATTTATCCAGATAAAAACAGTTATTAAGATTATTCAGGTTTCGAAAAAAAGCTTTAGTGAAAAATAATTCGAAATTTTTTTTTTATTACAAAACATAATTCAAGAAATTCTATAATTAAATAGTATACACGGTCCAGTTTAAAATAACAAAATTGTGTTAGGTAGCCAAACAAACATCGTGTAATAAAACTTGTTCGATTCGAATATGTCATATCGTATAAGATAATTAACTCATTACGTATCTCTTTTCATTGCAGAAAGTTCCTCATTTCGATTTTGATGGAATGATTTTGTCGAATGTGATAACAGCTGCCCATCATACTGACTCAACAAACTAATTAGTTTCGACTGAAAATGCAATAATATCTTTTTGTCCAAATGATCAATTGTCGTATAACATCTGAAATTGAATCAAATCTACTTTACATATAAAGCAACAAATGTCACTCGCCGATTTAAACGAAACTTGGTATACGTTTACAGCAGTTTGTAATTATTGTAAATCGTCGCTTCACTTGGCGACCGAATTTATACAGAAGATGAACTCGCCCATAGAGTTTTGTTAGTTGTCACTTTATTTCAACTTACAACATTATTATTAACAATAAAAACCTAAACTAAACATTACTGAATTTATCTTTCCTAAGTCTATCAAAGTGCGCTAAATTTGCAGCCCCAAAAACAGCCGCAGTCTCACCACTCGAAAAAATATCTTGGTGTAAAACGTAAAATCTACTAAAAAATGAGAGTTGATTTCATTTAGAAATGCGTTTTTTTTATTTATTGTCTAAGATCACTGTTGGATATCGACATTGTCAAAATTTTACAAACCATTTTACAAACTAACAGTAAAAACAGAATGCTATTATTATGCCATAAATTCTTGAACACTATAGAAACACCCATCAATAAGGTATTGTCTAAATTCTTTATAAAAAATATTACTGTCCCGCATGCGTTTGAGGTTGTCTGGAAGAGCATTGTAGGCTTTAATTGCAGCATAATATGGTCCCTTTTAATAGAATTTTGCCTTATGGGCAGGAATAGATAAATGGTTGCCTCTTCTCGTTGAGATAGTAGATTTAGATACGATAACATTCGTATTGAAAGAATGTGCATTTTTGTTATAATATTTCAATAGTTCATAAATATAGATAGACGAAAGCGTCAACATATTAAGTTCTTTAAAGTAGGTTCGACATGACGTAGTACGCGTCAAAGAGAGCATACATCGAATAATCTTCTTTTGGAGAAAAGTTTTTGAAAATGATGAACTCCGAGCCAATATGCCATATTTTATACGCGAATCAACATATGCAAAGTAGAAAGTTTTTAATGTAAGAAGATTTGTATGGTTTCTTATATGGTACTATTGCACAAAATGCAGTATTTAGCTTGCTCTCTATATGTTGAATATGACAACTCCAGTCTAAAGAGTCAAAAGTTAGTCCCAGAAATGTTGAAGCTGAAGATTGTGGTTTTGTTTATATTCAGTGTTAAATGATTTTTGTTACACCACGTCATCATATTCCCTATGATTTTAGTACTCATTACTGATAACTGGTCAAATGATTCGCTACTGACTATTACAGATGCATCGTCTGCATATTGATACAAGTTACAATTCTGTAATGACTAAGTTAAGTCATTCACAAATACCAAAAACAAAAGTGGCCAAAGGATAGAACCCTACGGAACTGGTCCACGATTCGCGAAGAACTAGAAACAGCTTTTTGCACATTTTCTACAAGAGCGTTAACAATCACTATTTGCTTCCTATTTGTCAAGTAGGAGGAAATGATGTTCAATGCATTTCCACGCACACCATACAATTCAAGTTTATGCAGTAAAAGACGATGATCAATTAAGTCGAACGCTTTACTGAGGTCAAGATAAATATTACATACATATTGGTTTTGATTTAAGTTATTCAAAATTTCTACCAGGCGCTTATTTATAGCATTTTCAGACCGTCCTAGTATAAAGCCATGGATATCGACTATTATATTATTCCTAGTAAAAAATGACATCAATCTATTCGCCATAATATTCTCAAAAAGTTTGGAGAACGTCGGAAGCAAAACCACTGGGCGGTAGTTTGCAATATCTTTCGTATTACCTTTTTTATGTATCGGATGAACCGTTCCATATTTCAATGCATCAGGAAAGATTCTTGTAGTAAACATGGAATTGATTATATTAGCGATGGGAACCGATATATATGAACTTACTGTCTTTACTATTTTAGGAAGAATATCATCTATGCCCGACGACATCTTTGGAGCCAATGATTTTATAATAGATTCAAATTCTATGTGATTATGATTGATAAAATACATTATTTATTAGTAGATACCTTCTGTGGATTATTAAAATACTCAGCAAATCGATACGCTATGATTTCTGGATCAGACGTATCAATATACCATCTTCATTAAGTATTATATCATTCCGTTTCTTGCTTTTGCTATTAAGTACTTTTCAGATAGCTATTGACTTGTTTGTTGAATTTTTTATAAACTTATTATTATGATTTTTTTTAAATTTAACTATCATACTTTGATAATCTTTCTTTTTATATTTATAATAATTCCATAGCTGTGAATTATTAGTTACTTCTCATATATGACACAAATCGCGGAAATTATTTTACTCTTCTTTAATTTTTGATGAAATCAAAGTATTTTCTTGAAAACTTATTCCGAATAAGCGTTTTAAAAGGGAAACTTAATTGAAAAGAATCATACTTTCGAGGTGGCCAGAAATCCATACTTTCGATTTGATTCAATCCAATTAAAGAAATAAAGTGTACTATGTTTACTGTATTGTCGAGCATAATAGTACTCTTTATTTTCGATAATTCCAATACTATATTCCACCAGAATAGCATTATGATCTGAAATATTTAAATTTACTACGTTTTTCGTTACATCATCTGAGTGAACATTACTAAAAACATTATCAATACATGAAGATGTTGAAGTAGACACCCTTGTGCTAACCTGTATTAAACGGTTCATGCCATACCATCCAAACATGCTCCCTATAGGAGAGGTTAAATTTGAATTATTGTTAAAATTTACATTAAAATTCCCACAAACGCTTACGTGGTCATACTGATTCATTACTACATCTAAAATATCAGTCAAATTATTGATACAATTTTCTATACAACCAGATGGAGCTCGATATATACATATTATAAGAAACTGCTTATTGTTAAGCTTAATATTAACACCATATAAGTCACTGTCTTTCTCCATACACACAGGACTAATGTCCACTTTTACATAAGCCAAACCACTTCTAACATAAATAGCAACTCCTCCCCCGTTCAAGTTTTTCCTACAAAAATTACTTGCTAATTCAAAATTCCTAATATTAACATTTTCTCTTTCGCTACTATTCAACCAATATTCAGTTAGGTAAATAACATGTGGTTTAATTTCACTCAAAATCACCTCAAACATACAGACCTTATTTCTGAGACTTTGAATATTTAACGTTATTATCTTTAAAACAGAATTTGGAGATTTTATATCTTTCGTTAGGTCGTTCTATATTAAAAATGTTACTGTGATCGAGATGATTTTGATTGTCAATCTTAATATAAGCTATGGTAATAAGATTATTAAAATGAACGTAACGGGAAAGATAATACCTATTATCGTCAGTATTAATACTTTCATAGACTGTATGTATTTCATTCTGATTAAAAATATCTGCGATATATCGCAATATGACATGTTCACCCTTCCATGTGTTCATGTGAAAACCATCTTTACTTCTCATATTAGTATCTAGTAGGCCATTGATATGATATATTAGAAAGACAAATAGTCTGTTTTACATTATAAAATCTGCACTTATAATCGTATAAATTTATTCAGAATTAATTGACCTATCCAGTATGGAGTACTTAAATAATATACGTTTGTATGACGTAATTGTAGAAAATTGAGTTATTAGAACCCGCTTGTATAAAGACAAAATCATTCTTTGAAAAATCCTTTACATGATTCTCTACATTGCTAATGACAGTTGACAGTTTTGAAAGGTTGCGTTAGGCTCGTCAGCACAGAACATTTCTCATGTCTCTCATGTTGATAGCACTTTAACTTATAAAAGAAACTGTACAATCTGTTGCATTTACAACTCACAATTACACGGTATTGCTTCTAATGTCAGTTGCAAGATATCTGAAATCTGCTTAATTTATGGTATTCAATAAAAGTCTGGCGGGAACTAAGTCCCAGATTTCAAAATAATCTATTTCAGATTAGTAGTAAGATTTTTTTATTTACAAATGAATTACCAATACCTATTTCGATGATATTAAAAGCAAAACACTATCAACTTTGCTACTAGACATTTGGACTTATCACTCTCCTGCATTACAAAGATTTATATCTTCCAATAACGATACACAATTCTTATATGATTCTTACAATTCCCTGGTCTAGGTCTTGTTTATATGAAAGGCATTTGAAAGACTGTTTTTGGATCAAGTTAAGCTTAATATCAATATTGATATTAATTTACATTAGCGAAATAACATAATAGCCTTGCAATTTTTTTTCTCAATGAAGAAGAAAGTCTACCGCCAGGTTCGTTATGTGGACAACCTGCCTTTATTTTTTTTGTTTGATATATTATTTTAGCGACTTTTATTACCATGAGTAATAATATAGATAATATTGCATTTGAGCACAGTTTCCTAAATAACTACATTAACATTTAAATCTCTGCTTGTTATTAATTTTTTTATAAATATAGTTACTACAAAAAGTAATCTTAGATTTGTCTCGGTAAGAAAAAAGCAATAAAAAATAGATAATTCTATTTGAAATAAGTATGTTGATATCCATTTGCCGCAAGAACGAGAAATCTAAAAATTATTTTAAATTAAAAGCACGTAGCAGGAAATTATTACCTATAAAATTACAAATCGCAATGTTTATTAGTTCCCTATGCGTATTCTTTTAACCAAATCTCATCGTACTATCTTTATATGTATACAGGATATTGCGGGTAACCTGTTAGAACTTTTATAAGCTCTATTAATGATAAATTTCTGAAATTTTGTACCTACTTTTAATACCATAACGTCAATTATTTATAAATATCTAGCTAAAAACCACTTCTGGTATACAGGGTGTCATCTTCGTATTTTAAATGGAATGATGCAATTTTATTATTGTAATACATTTATACATCATTTCTAAATTATAAAGGTGTGCATCATTTAGCAACATATTGGCAATGCAAGTTTTTTTTCAAATAGATACAGAAAGTAATTTTCGTTTGATCACTGTTAAAGTATGATATACTAATCTATAATCATTTTTTATATATTTGTGTCTATTTCGTTACATCTCCTTTTTAATCACTTAATAGTTATTTTTCACAGTATTAGTAAGATATGACTAGAGCAATGTTTTCTTTAATGTAGTTTTCCTTTGTAGGCAGCGCTTTATAATCCTTTTTAATTGATGGATTGAAATCGGATTCT
The DNA here is from genome assembly GCA_023690525.1 of Holotrichia oblita. Classification (NCBI taxonomy): domain Eukaryota; kingdom Metazoa; phylum Arthropoda; class Insecta; order Coleoptera; family Scarabaeidae; genus Holotrichia; species Holotrichia oblita. Next base: position 106,941,048 of record CM043015.1, on the reverse strand, counting down.
CTCTAGCAATGGTGTTGAAGGAATATTTCGTTCTATATACTGTACTTTTTTATTAGTGTACATTAATCAATATAGTTTTAGCGGACACTTTCACGAAATTATGACGGGATTAGCCTACATGAGCACTGCGCTGCCAAACTTATGTTCTCATAAATACTCATGTAAACTGGATCCGCAAAAATTATTTGCAAAATATCCCTGGTTTAGAAAAAATTGGACAGAACATTTTAAGTAAATATTTAATATACCCTTAAAATTTTTTACTAATTTTGAGAATAAGAACAAATATTTTAAAAAGGAATGAAATTCGGTTATTCATTCAGCGTACTTTTAAACGAACGCGCTTATTAATATTGTATTTGCAAAATATTCTACATGATGCAAGAAAATTTATAAAATAACAAACTAGCCACCTACCTTGAATTCAAGATGTACAAATCTGTAATAAAAAAAAAATTGCCACACATTAGTACATCAATAAGATATACAAAAGATTTATTATAATTATACCTTCAACTTCGAATCCTGGCGTAATCCAAATTTAGGAATCCAAGAGAAATTATCCTCTTCCAGCTAACAAAGCACTCAACACTTGCATATTATGAGAAGAAATGTGATTGAATTAAACATACGACACTCACAATCACACTTTTGTCACTAAAAATTATCACTTAAAATTATCTAAAAACCAAAATCTTTATGCCAAACGCGAACGAAATCCTGTAACTAGTATATTTCTCTACGCTACTACTGCGGTGCAGTTTTTGAGTTTCATAGTTCGTAACTGTAATAGATATTCAAAGAAAAAACGTTAACGTTTTTTGAGAGAATTATACAGAATTATAATGTTCTGCCTACAAAGAAAAACGCATAGTAAAAACATTGATCGTCGCTCACTGATACCGCAAAAATACCTAGCAAGGGATTAAAAAGGAGGTTTTGTTTGAATTAAAGGTATATTCAAACTACTTTTTGTAACATCTCCACGCGATATAAGACATAATCTACCACACCACATTTTTTCATAGTAGATACATTAATGAATACGGAATATATTTTAACATAGTACATAGAAAGTAGATTTTACTTTTCAAAAGAAACTGTATACACAGTTTTGTTTGTATTTCGAGGATTTTTTTAAATAGCGTCCAGTTGGTACACTATCCTACTTGCGATAAAAACAAACTGGATAAATCGGTCTAGCATAATTCAATTATTAATTAGAGACCATTAATTAAACCCTTAAAAAGTAGCTTTTAGAAATGTCACAAATCGATTTTATTAAATTTGAAACCTAAAAAAACATAAGTATGCAAATCTTTTCCATAACACAAGAAATATTTTTTTTCAGGAATATAAGTATGTAGTTGTCTAAGCTGCGTTTTTTGGGTTTATCCAGCTATCATTATTAAGTTTATTGCTTCTTTCACTCCATATCTGGATGGTTTGTCCAATATAAAATTTGGAGCAATCGTTTCATTTAACTACGTAAACAGTGTGCATTTTATGAATTACTATTGCTGAATAACAATTTTGTGTTGACAGTAAGACCAGGGATATAAACAAGAGATTTATATTTTAGTTGTTCATTGTTGCCATCTTGTGCGTTGCAAGTAGGACTGGCCAATACCGACATTTTTGGTATCGGGTATCGATACTAATCGAGGTATCGATACTTCCCGATGTATTGATTCCGTGGATGGTATCGATTCCGAATACTGGAATCGGTTAGATATCGACAGGTATCGATACTTGGAAACCGACATCTTGGTATCAAATGTACAATATTATGATACTTTGCATGTTGCATGTGTAACAATGATTATTATTGTACGCGAATAATTACATCTACCCTCATCCATAAATATTTGTCTAAAAATGATTTTTAACGATACCGTAGTTGTTACCGTAGTTCGTTGGTATCGATACCCAGGTATCGTTGTATTGCTATCGATGCCTAGGTATTGATTACTAGGTATCGGTTTCAACGCATCGATACCCAGTTATCCATTGCAAGATACTGATATCGATGTTATCCAAGGTAGGCGATACCAGTAGTCAGAAAAGTAACACTTCGGTATTATGTGGAAAACCTGGTGGCTGTAACGACACCTATATTATAGATGTGCTATAAATCTTGAATGGCAAATCTTTGTGGCTGATTCTCTATATTCTGATTTTCATTGCAGTAATTAAATTAATTTTGTACTTGATGAGGCAAACAGAGTTCAAATTTAGCAATCTATTGGAGTTTGAAGGTTTCCCGTACCATCTCAACTTAATTAGATTATCATGTCTTATGTTGGTGTCAAAAAAGGACAATATGCCATTAATTTGAATTTAATTTAATGTATTATCTATTACATGTCTAAGTAGCGCGTCAGCTATCATCTACACATAGAAAAAGAAAACCGAGAGGAAATGTGACTTAACTACATACTTTTTTGATTAAGTTGTTCATAATGATATCGACTGTAGAGAGATTTTGTCATACAAGACTTAACAATTTAAGTACCAGGCTTTCCACAAATGATCGAAATATAAAATACATAAATATTTCAGCATATTTCGTTTAGCAAAACTAAAACCGGAACTAAAATCTCCGGAAAACAACAATGCAATACAGACTTATTTCCGCTAACTCAAAACAAAAATTTTGGAATGGGCGACATTATTATACCTTTTTATTAAATTATTTAACATTATTTTCATGATATAAAATAAATTATACAAATTAAATGCATAAATTTACTTAATGCGTGTTCGTTAACGGTAAATAAAGCGATAAAAGTGAATGATTGGCTATATAACGCTCTATATTGCTGATTTATTATAAGAAATGATCTCGCGATTATGTCCGAACAGATCTTTTTTTTTATTAGCCTTACTGATCCCGCTTATAATGTATGCCGTTAAACATCATACGTTTGTATTTATTTTACGATACCTTCTTCTGTCTCAAGAACGTTATAAAGATGCTAAAGCAATATCTTTGTTTTTAGATCATATATTAACAGTAGTTTGCATTTTTTATTATAATTATGATTATATATACCTATAAATATATTAAGTATTTCTTACTATCTAGCTCTTGATTTTATTATTTATTGAACCGAAACTAAGCACCCACCACACATTAAAAAAAAACAAGAAGGTAATTTGTGGCTTTTATGCTAGTGCAGTATTCTTGTGAAACGAATAATGGTACAAAGAACATTTTCATATCTGCTTTGGTTTTAAAGATATAGGGCATTTTAGAAAAAAATCACTTTATAACTCTACACGTACCTTCGACACATTTTTTTACATCGGTAAGTAGTAAGCAACTCCAATATCTATTACAGTGAGTTACGCGTTGTGTTTATCTGTTAGTAATGTACGAGTACAGTAATGTGCTGTAGTACTGGCCCACCCCTCGAGGGCAGTCGGCTATATATCACAGCTACATAAGCGTTATATTTATAAAGTTTTATGGCACGTTGAATCAGTACTAAAGCACATCACTGTACACGGGACATTATATGAAAAATATACCGGCTCTGTTAAATAATTCAATGGGCTAATTCCCATAATAAAAATTACTAAGATGATACTAGAAAATGCAATAATGGTGAAATTGATAACAAAATTCAATCCAGTTTAGTGTCAAATATTGTTACAGTATCAAAACATATTCAGCTACTTTTTAACCGTATCTTTACTCTGATTTATTAAAGTACTTTCTTTTGAATATGTCATGGTAAATAAATATTAAATAATGTGTTAAATGAAAATTTAAATATTTGATAGTTTAACGAAAGTAAATTTTACAATTATAATGTTATGCTTATAATATCACATCATGGTTACTTACATTCTAAACTAATACGATATTATTGATATACATATTTATATTAACTTTATTATAAGTAACCTGTGGATATTTTTCGGAATTAAAGCAGATAAAAAAAAGAGAACAAACAAAAGTTTATTGGTTTTCAGCAAACTACCATTAAAATATATTTGTAATCTAGATGTCGCCCGTGTTAATATAGAACTTGTATTCAACTTGTTTTTCTCAAATGAAACACCCTGTATATTTTTACATTTTCTTAATCCTCGTGGAATCTTAACGTGCCTTTGTGTGTGTAATCCTGACTTTTACCAAACGAATGTGCCCGGAAAAACATATTTTTTTCAGACCGATATTGAAGTAGCAGCTTAATTTTTTCAGTACATTAAGGCTAGTGATACATATACTACTGAAAAAGCATGCTTGTTAAGGTAGCATGCTAGTTCACAGCATACTACTTTACACCATGCTCTCTGCGTTTACATTAGCTAGTTAATAGATTGAGCTAGTTAATAGTTTGAGGTCTACTTGCATGAGCATGCTTACATTTGAAGGCATGGGGGATAGACACAACACTGGCAGTAGCAAGCTCATGTTCGGTAAACACGTTCACACTTGCTCGTGAGCATGCTATCCTTTAGATATAGTATGCTTACTAGCACAAAAATAGACCGTCGTGCGATCTAGTACCGCGCTACTTAACTAGCATGCTGTTTTGGTATACATTTGCTACTTGCTTGTTACTAGCTAGCATTTGCTCGAAAACAGCGTGTTAGCGTGCTACTAAGTGGCATGTGTATCCCGAGCCTAATAAAATGTGGGCCAAACTTCAGCACAATTTTTTCTTCAAAATGTTGTATAGTGTTTTATAATTACGCAAAGTGTGGACTATTTCAAGATTGAAAGGTTTTTACTCTTACAATAAGAAGTTAACTATTGGAATACTGATATATCTGGCATTTAAATTTAGACAGTTGAATGAATTTTATTCTAAAACCATGGCTTATTAAATTCTAACTAAAACTTTTAGTGATTTCTACCGAAAAACTTATGTAGACAACAGTGAGAAAATAATGTATTTTATCAATCGTCTGCCTAGTAACACTGAGATTTCGAGATGCATTTGTTATAGAATGCATAATTGTTAGGTATGGTTAAAGAATTTAACTTTGTTAACTGCAGCAGAAGCTTTTTATGTTAATTTTTCGGAGTGTTGAAATTGTTGAATTAACTGTAAAAATGTTGTATCTATTAATTTATGTATGAAATATTATATTTAAATTTGAACATACATGGGACAACAAAACAAAGTTATTTTATCTGTATATATATTGATTTTCCAATATTAATTATTAGAATGAATGTTTTGATTAATTAAACCAGAAGGAGTACCGGAGTAAACGTAACTATATACTATTGGATCGCGCTTATGACTCCAATAAACTGAGGTTGGAAATAAGTTGGAAATTTCCGAAAATGTAATTCATTTATTAAAGGCCAAATTTTCGCCGAGAATTGTCGGCTTCTTCAGGGCACTACATAGAACAACTTAATTGTAAAATTTAATAATAAACACCAGTAAAATTACTTACATAATGTGAATTAATGGAACCTCATTGATGTTGAAAATTTACAATCAAAGAGCATGCTGATAAGTTAACATGAATACTTGCAAACAGATACGTTATATTTAAATCGTAAATTCAATTTTATTACAAAACCATTAAGAAAGAGGCGTAAAATATTTATAAAGAAAACAGGGAAAAACACAAAAAACATTTTTAAAATAAACTGCAATGAACATACAAGGTACATCCAAAAAGTTAATAACAGATCAAAGTAAATTACCTATTGATTAAGTTAATATATATATTACTGAGATCTTCAACATCCCTTCGGTAATTAATTGACTTTGGAAATTTTTTGATATAACACATTTCTAGGAAATTCCTCTTAAAGGGGTTGGTCTCAATGTTCAAAACCTTAACGTTGTCAAAATTGAAATTGTGACCCGTCTCATTACAATGGCAGCTGAGGGCAGTATTATTGGTATGATTTCTCACATTACTTTTGTGAGCACAGATACGGTTTTTTAATTTTTGTGAAGTCTGTCCAATGTAACACCCATCGCAGTCATCACACTGGACATGATAAACAACACTAGAAAGGTCCAGATGGTTGGTCTTGTCTTTTATTTTTGAATAAAAAGCCGCCAATTTATTGATGGGATAAGGTACTATCTTTATATCAAACTGTTTAAACAAATAAATAAGACTATTGGTTAAATGTGGAATATATTGGAGTTTGCGGTAGATGGTCTGTTGTGTCAGACCATCAGTATTATTCTGAATGTCAGGATTCCGGATAGGGACATCGACATCAACAGAGCCCGCACTTGGCAAAAGACAATGATTGATTAATTTGGAGGGGTAGCAGTTCTTTCGAAGGATCGTCCCCAAAATATTAAAATTCTTTCTATGAAAATCCGGGTGACAAATATTTTCAATTCTATGTTTCAATGCAAGTATAAGATTGACCTTATATTTAAGAGGATGTTCAGAATAAAAGTGAAGGTATCTATCTGAGTTCGTAGGTTTACGATACCAATCAAGTTTGATGATGTTCTGGCTGTCACGTACAACTTTGGTGTCTAAAAAAGGGACAGCACCATTAATTTCAGTTTCTACGGTGAATCTCAACTTGCTATTGAATCTATTGAACACCTCAAGGGTGTATTCTATTTTTTTCAGAGGGTACCGCCAATAGCAGATCGTCAACATACTGAAATAAAAAGGAAATTCAAAGTCTATATTGTCTTTTATAAAATATAAAACAGTATTCATAACGAGTTCAGCTATTGAAGGGCTAACCGCACCTCCCATAGGACAACCTGTACTTTGTAGGAAAAATTGATCTTTAAAAGTGAAATAAGTTGAATCAAACAAAAATTTTATGATTCTCTAGGGATCTCTTTATAAGAATCATAAAATTTTTGTTTGATTCAACTTATTTCACTTTTAAAGATCAATTTTTCCTACAAAGTACAGGTTGTCCTATGGGAGGTGCGGTTAGCCCTTCAATAGCTGAACTCGTTATGAATACTGTTTTATATTTTATAAAAGACAATATAGACTTTGAATTTCCTTTTTATTTCAGTATGTTGACGATCTGCTATTGGCGGTACCCTCTGAAAAAATAGAATACACCCTTGAGGTGTTCAATAGATTCAATAGCAAGTTGAGATTCACCGTAGAAACTGAAATTAATGGTGCTGTCCCTTTTTTAGACACCAAAGTTGTACGTGACAGCCAGAACATCATCAAACTTGATTGGTATCGTAAACCTACGAACTCAGATAGATACCTTCACTTTTATTCTGAACATCCTCTTAAATATAAGGTCAATCTTATACTTGCATTGAAACATAGAATTGAAAATATTTGTCACCCGGATTTTCATAGAAAGAATTTTAATATTTTGGGGACGATCCTTCGAAAGAACTGCTACCCCTCCAAATTAATCAATCATTGTCTTTTGCCAAGTGTGGGCTCTGTTGATGTCGATGTCCCTATCCGGAATCCTGACATTCAGAATAATACTGATGGTCTGACACAACAGACCATCTACCGCAAACTCCAATATATTCCACATTTAACCAATAGTCTTATTTATTTGTTTAAACAGTTTGATATAAAGATAGTACCTTATCCCATCAATAAATTGGCGGCTTTTTATTCAAAAATAAAAGACAAGACCAACCATCTGGACCTTTCTAGTGTTGTTTATCATGTCCAGTGTGATGACTGCGATGGGTGTTACATTGGACAGACTTCACAAAAATTAAAAAAACCGTATCTGTGCTCACAAAAGTAATGTGAGAAATCATACCAATAATACTGCCCTCAGCTGCCATTGTAATGAGACGGGTCACAATTTCAATTTTGACAACGTTAAGGTTTTGAACATTGAGACCAACCCCTTTAAGAGGAATTTCCTAGAAATGTGTTATATCAAAAAATTTCAAAGTCAATTAATTACCGAAGGATGTTGAAGATCTCAGTAATATATATATTAACTTAATCAATAGGTAATTTACTTTGATCTGTTATTAACTTTTTGGATGTACCTTGTATGTTCATTGCAGTTTATTTTAAAAATGTTTTTTGTGTTTTTCCCTGTTTTCTTTATAAATATTTTACGCCTCTTTCTTAATGGTTTTGTAATAAAATTGAATTTACGATTTAAATATAACGTATCTGTTTGCAAGTATTCATGTTAACTTATCAGCATGCTCTTTGATTGTAAATTTTCAACATCAATGAGGTTCCATTAATTCACATTATGTAAGTAATTTTACTGGTGTTTATTATTAAATTTTACAATTAAGTTGTTCTATGTAGTGCCCTGAAGAAGCCGACAATTCTCGGCGAAAATTTGGCCTTTAATAAATGAATTACATTTTCGGAAATTTCCAACTTATTTCCAACCTCAGTTTATTGGAGTCATAAGCGCGATCCAATAGTATATTGTTTTGATTAATTGTAGCCACTACTGCTGATGCTTCTTCAACCAACATTGTCTACCAAAGATATCGAAGAACTTTAACAGTTTCATACATACATATATTCCGTTATACATACAGTGTGTCCCTGGATACTTAGGTGAAACGACTCGTATAAAAGGAAAAAATTTTCGATATAAATTTCTATATTTTGGGGTTCAGACCTGCTTAGTCAAAGACTAATTTTTAACAGATTTTCAATTTTGGAAAAACAAGTTGGCTTTGACAGTGAAGCGAAAACTATTTTCGTTGCAAATAAGTTAGTACCCCAAACTGACACCAAGTAGAGTTGTTCACAATGAAAAGCTATCGTCATATGCAAATTTTCGGAATAATTTATTCATTGTTGTCAGTATTTTTTATTATGAATAAAAAAATGTTGCAATAAATCATTACTAAAAGTTACTAGCTCCACACTAATAAGCTATGAATTAAATAATAGTAAGTCAAAACCTCATTAAATGTAAGGCAATCTTTAGATATTTTGTTGAATGAATCAAAGTAGACCGATCGCTTTGAAAATTTGCATATGGCCATAATTTTGTATTCTGAACTACTTTACTTGATAACATTTTGATGTACAATGAACGAATTAGATATTTTACCTGCAACGAAAATAGTTTTTACTTCACTGTTAAGACCGACTTGGTTTCCCAAGATTGAAAATTTGTTAAAAATTAATCTTTAGCTAAGTAGAGCCGAAGCACAAAAAATAAAAATTTATATCAAAAATTGTTTACCTTTTATAAGAGTCGTTTCACTTATCAGAGGACACACTGTATACAAGCTTCCAATAATATAAGGTGCATAAAATCTTTAAGAGACACAGTATTGTATTGATTACCATTCGATATATAAATTAATAATAACTAAAATAAAAATTTATCTAAGAAAATGAAATTTCCTATTATGCAGCAGTAGCAATGCATATGCAGCAGACAAACAATTAATTGAAATATTCAGGCAATAACAATTAGAACATTGGTATTCTACGTAGTTGTATATAGATAGCACTAATAAATAGTAAACATTCTACATACCTTCGAATATTTGAATTAAAACTTCTGTAAATTCCAGTCTTGAAGCATTTTTTAACGAAGTCATCCATTCCAACACAGAAACAATTTATGTTATACTTCATATACATATTTGTATTTAATACATTGTAGAAATGCAAACGCAAGATACGCATAGGACAATATCTTAAATGTTGGAACAATTGCTGGCTTTCCATCGATTGTCTTAATAACATTGCATGTTCATAAATGGAACGTTGTCAAACATTAAGAAAAAATCTATAATATAGATAAGTTTCTTACAGTTTTCTCTGTTTTTGTTTTACCCTATTAGTTATATGCACCGTGTATTTCTCCTAGTCAGCACTTTCGTTGCATCAGCTGCATTCAATTCAGTATAATTTTGCACTGGGTGGGTGTGTATGCTTGCATTGTTTATAGCTTTTCTGTTTATTGCTCATAACAGCCGCTTCATCCATAACAATTCTGACGAATACATTACAAATTCATTCCAGTAAAATAACTTCACTAAGATAACAGAGTATTACAATAATTGGTCACATTATGTGGACAAAATTTGCAACAGAAATTATTAATCCGCGTTCGTCAAATATTTAGTTCGATAGACTATATGACCAAAAATCCAGCCAATTTCAGGCAAAGGGCAAAGTTACGGAACTGTTAACGGATACGACAAACTAACTGCTAATAGTTTCTTCAATCAATTCATCAAATAAACTTCAGAAATCAACGTACATGTACGATGTATTTAATTATTTATAATCATATTATTGATAGCAGTTTTTAGAGCTCGCTTTCTCTGCGGAGAAATTGCATCATGCGTTCATAAATCACCAGATTAACTTAATTAAAGATTTATAATTATATTATTGATAAATGAATAAAATTTTGATACAAATCCTATGTTTATAATGCCGTTGGAATGGGTAAATTTAATTAGCATATTATACGGTGCTTATGGCATTTATTGCTTAATTAATACTGCTGCAACAGTATCTGTTGTAATATTAAGATCAAAGGATGTAGATATCTTCCTCTCGTCGCTTTCACGTTTGTCTTTCAATGGTTTGCTATTTATAACAATATGTTCTTTAATGTCATATGTCCGAATTTGTATGCCATGGTTTAGGGTAACTACATATTATTTGCATAGCTACAGTCACCATATCTGATGTTGGGTATCCACTACAATAATTTACATTTCAAAACTATGCTTAAATCTGATAGAAATTAAATATACTACATTAACAATCTTTTATTGACGTATAGGATTTTATAAGCTAAAAAAGGTTCTCTTCTCAAATACATAAACATATCCATTTGGGTTGTAAACATGTTACAGTTAACAGATTTCATTCATTTTCAAAGAATACTACATACAATCGTGTAAAGTTCTCTTTAAGCGTTTAATACATTGATACACTTTTTTTTTTTTATTAATAACAACAGATACATATAAGTTACAACATATTACATGTTATGTATATACATATATACATTCTTGATAAGAAACGTAATGAAAACATCCGTATTTGTTGTTGTTGCATCCCTCTACTTCGCCTCGAGACCTGCTATCCCGGGCTATTGGTATTGAGGGCCTCTTGAATTTTTCTTCAGTCGTCGAGTCTTGCTGGTGTTTCTTTTTGTATGTTCATATTTATTTAATTGTCCTTTTTTAGCATATGTTTCATTTTGTTCTTAAAAATGTGGTATGGTAATTGTTTTATGTTTTTTGGAATTTGGTTGTAAATGTCTATTGTTTTGGTGGTCAATGTTTGGCTATATTTTTGGTGTTTATATTTTTCTGTTCGTAAGTGTGATACTCTTCGCGTTGCATAGTCGTGTATTTGTCTGTTTGTCTGGAGTTTTATTTTTAATTTTATTTTCTTATTTTCTATTTTATGTAGAAGCAGTATGTTATGTAGCTCTATTAATTTCTGTATATTTAATTCTTGTGTTTTCCTGTAAATGTGTTTTGTTGGTGTTCTGTAATGCATTTTGTGTATTATTTTTAGTATTTTGTTTTGCTGTCGTTGTATTTTGGATATATTTTTCGCTGTTGTGTTTCCCCATATGTTTATTAAATAAGTGTATGTTGCAGTAAAAAGTGCATCGTAAATTGGTTTTTTATAAGCAGGTGGTATTATATTTTTTATTTTATATAACGCTCCTATTGTTTTGGTGTTTTGTTTAACTATGTGTTGTATATGTTTATCCCATTTCATTGTATTTTGCAGGTGCAATCCCAGATAAATTGTTTCTTTGATCTCGTTTAGCTTTTGTTCTTTCAGTTCAATTTTTACCTCTTGCTTCTCCCTTGTAGGGTTGTATAACATATATGCCGTTTTTGTTTCGTTTATCGTAAGAAGGTTATTAAAACACCACTCTTCTAGTCGTTTCATGTCTTCTTTTATTTTTTCCTCCATGGTTTTAATATGTTGTCCGGAGTAAAGTATACAAGTGTCGTCTGCATACGCGTACAGTTTTCCATTGAAGGGTTGTTCAAATAGGTCGTTTACGTAGAGTGTATATAGAATGGGGGGTAGATTTCCTCCTTGTGGTAGTCCGTATTCGGCATAACTTGGTTCACTTAAAACGTTGTTTATTTTTGTTATTTGTTTCCTGTTGGAGATATAGGATTTTATTATATGTAGTTCTTTGCCTTTGAATCCATAGTTTTCAAGTTTTTGTATCTTTCTTCTTCGATATCGTATCAAAAGCTTTTCGCATATCTATAAATATTACTACTACTTTTTTTTTTGTAATCAAGTTCTTTTCTGATGTCATTTATCAAGTCAAAAGCGGCTGATGTTGTACTTGTTTTTGCTTGAAAAGCGTATTGGCTGTAATTTATAATGTCATTTTTTTGTATGTGTGTTGTTATTCTTAGTTGAATGGTCTTTTCTAGAATCTTACTTATTGTTGATAACAAGGAGATCGGTCTGTAATTTTCTGGGTTATTTTGGTCATGTTTCTTATGGATAGGTATTATTATTGTTGTTTTCAGATAGTCGGGATATGTGCCCTTCTGCAGTGATTGGTTTATTAGCGTGCTTAGTATTGGTGCTAACTTCGCGCTATTTTGTTTTATTATATTGTTTGTGATTTTATCGAATCCTGGTGCCTTGTTATTTTTTAAGGTTTCTATAATCTTTGTAATTTCATCTTCGGTTGTAGGTTCGAATTTAATTTGTGGTATGATTTTCTTTGTAGTGGTAGTTTGTGGTATTTTGTTATGAGTATTCAACTGCTTTTGTGCTAGCCTTTTGCCGACTGTTGCAAAGTACTCGTTTAATTCGTTGGCTATTTCTTTGGGGTTTGTTGTTGTTGTTCCGTCTTCTTTCATTAATTCCGTTATTTGATTGTTTGTTTTCTGATTCTTGTTTATTTCAGCGTTTATAATTTTCCATACTTTGTTAGAGTCTGTTTTGTGTTTTTTTTAAATATTGTTTCTAAATATTTGTTTTTAGTACTTTTGACTAGTTGGTTTGTGTATTCTTTTTGGTTTTTATATTCTGCTTTGTATGTGTCATTTAGTGGATGTTGTTTTTGCTTTATATATAGTCTATTTCTTTTTTTTATTTGAATTATGACGTTTTTGTCTATCCAGGGGCAGTTTTGGCTCCTTCGGATTTTCGTGCTTTTTCGATGTGTTTCTATTATGTTTTGGATTTTCTTAGATAGTTCTTCCATGGTTGTTATATTGTATGCTGCAATGTTTTCTATTTCTATTGATATCTGTTTATAGTCAGTTTCAAAATGTTCTATTTGTTCATACTTGTGTTTTTGTTTTGTGTTCTCGTTTATTTCAGTTATGACAGCATTATGATCGGATAAGTTTGTCGGTAATATTTTTATTTTGGCAATTTTTTCTGTAGTGTTTGTGATGACATGGTCTAGCGTAGAGTCGTTTCCGTTTGGATTTATTCGTGTGCAGTGTTTTTTTGATCTAGTGTTCATTATTTTGTAATTCCTTTCTTCGAGTAGATTGTAATATTCTCTCGTTGTTTTGTTTCTTTCGGCAATATTTATATTAAAATCTCCTATAAGTATGTGCTTTTTTTTCTGTTTATCGTATTATTTTTGAGGACAGTTTTAAAGGTTTCGAAATCCAGCTGAGGCGGTTTGTATATTAATGTTAGCGTAATGTCTATTTGTTGTAAGTATATCGATAGAATTTCCACTTTACTTATTGTTTTGTTTGTTAAAATGTTGAATTGTATGTTTTTTCTTATGTAAAGAGCTATTCCTCCACCTCTGCTTTTTCTTGAGAAGTATACTGCTTCGTAATTGTTTAGCTTGTAAAGATGTTCTTCAGATGGATACAGCCACGTTTCTGTTATGGCTATTATTTCCGGTTGTTTGTGAGTGTTTGGAATCATCTCTATTTCATGGAATTTGTTTTTGATGCTTGTTACATTTTGCATGTATATCTTGAATTTTGTCTGCGCTTTCAGTTGTTTTGGTTCTTGGTGTTTACGACTTGTTTTATTAGAATTTATTCAAATCGTCTTCTTCTTGTATTCTTATCTTTTCATCTGATTCGTGGTGTTTAATATATATTTTTCCATCTCTCGTCCACGCGTATTTGATCTTATTTTCTTTTTTTAGTTGCCTAGCGTAATAAAATATCTTATTAGCTCTTGTTGTTAGTTGTTCATTGATGTATATTACGTTGTTTTTCCCTTTTAGTCCACAGTCAATCGTTTTTATTATTCCAATTTCTTTACGTGCTTTGAGTATGTTAATTTTTGATTCTTTATTGTTTAATTGTACTATGATTTGTGACTCTTGTTTGTTATTTCTGTAGCAATCTTTTATACTTATATTGGCCTCTCTGATTTTTAATTTCTTTATTATTTTTTCGACTGTTTCTTTTATATTTTCTTCTTTCTCCTGCTTCACTATTCCATTTACTGTTATGTTGTTCTCTAATTTCTCCCATTCTAACTTTTCCATTGTCTTTTCTATATCGTGAATTTTGCGTTTAAGTTGTTTGTTTTCCTTTTCCTGTTGTTTGAGTAGTTTACGTGTTTCTTCGTTTTCCTTCTTTAGTTCATCAAATTTATCAGACATGAACTGTATTGATCTCTCCATTTTTTCTAGTTTTTTGAAGATTTCGTTGTTGCTTACTTCGTCTTCACTCTCACTTGTGTCGTTTGCTTTTGTTTTTTTTTGTTTTTGTTTTTGGCATTTTAATTGGATTGTTTGTAAGAAATAGGTTTTAGAGAAAAATTGTACAGAGGATATGGTATAACACGCGCTTCACGCCTGGGGGTCTTTCAAGGCGGCTTTCACAACAAAAGACCTCGGTAGTTGGGATTAGGGTGCAATGTCTATTTATTTCGTTTTATGTTTCTATGAGTCTGTAGTTGTTTCTACATATGTATATGTGTATAAGTAAACATATATCTATATATGTACATATGTGTGTACCGGAAAGAAATCGGCACGCAATGCATAGAAACCGCTGCTGAGAAAAAGTGTATGCAGATTTTTCTGTGTTTAATATTGCAATTATCTTGAACAGTATTTATAATTTTATTGATTACAATTGAAGTATTTAAATTTTATCTTCGATCCAGTGACAACAGTAAAATATAAGGAATTTGACGGTGGGAGTTTTGTTGTAATTGTTTAAATATAAATACCTTATTTGTTGATCTATATCGGAGCACTATTTTACACACGTCTTCTTCACTCAACTCGACGTTCACTTTCGTTTGACCTTTAGACATATAAAGCCATAATGTAGAAATAATTTGTTCTATTGCCCTATCCACAGGACACAAAAGTTTGAGAAAGGTCCCCTTTACACGTGCATTAAGTTGTATAATACGCTGCCGCATCATATACATAAATGATATGACGTGTTTAACGTTACTTAAAAAACTCTGTTTAATTATTTAATATAGTTAAAATCATCATGCCGTTAATGAAGACTTATTAGTGATACTAATTTTGTTAATGTTTTTATGTTTTAATGTATACCTTTACATATATTAAATTAAAAAATCTATCAATTCAAGATGAGTGAATAGTTACTACTGCATAAATATATAAAACGTATATGCAGGACAAACAATACATTACATCAGGATTAACTAACACAAAATTGAAAAAGCTATCTACATATTGGGCTGCACATAAATATTACATATCATAATCAGTCCACTAATATCCCTTTTACATTTATGGAAAGACGACATTCTACATTTAAGGACATTTATATTTAAAACCTTTAAGGACATTTATATTTAAAATCTTCTTCCATACGTACTAAAATATATCTTGGTATTTCTAATATAGAAATGCTACTGGTAAGATATAAATTATTCTTTTTTTTATTTTGTTAGATTGCAATATTTTCCTTGTCATACATTAGTAACCGATAAGTTGTTAAATATGAGTCTAAAGCTCGTTCTTATATTTACTGTACGTTTCAATGAAAGCGTTTTTCTGAAGTAAAAAAATTATAATAAATATGCAATTATTGAGTGAAAATAAGAAAAGTAGTACATTGATCTTCTATCCACAATATACGCTGTAATCTCACAATTTGGTTAGTAATTTTAAGGGCAGATAGTGCACAATACTTAAAATGTGTTAGCAAAAAAAATGGGTAATTAAAAGTTGTCAAATAAGCGAGAAAAAATGTTAAAATTATAAGAAAGTGTTTCTGGAACGTTCTATATGAAAAGTATTTCAGTAGATATCTAACGTAGTAGACAAAACAAATTTTGTTTACATATCTTGGTTTTCTATTGCCGAAGAAATGAATGATACAGTCAAATCAGTGTTCACATGAACACTTCGACCCATTTCTTGCGTTTGCGAATAGACTATTTAATGATAGCTGCTTTCGATTTGTCACAATTCTTACTTTTCCTCACCTCACTTCTCACTTCATTCTCACATGATTCTCACTTCAGCAAGACAAATCACTGACTCATTTGCAAATAAAACGATGCTTATTAGTGAGAAACGTGAAGTGAGGTGAGAATTGTGGCAAATCGAAAGCAGCTGATGTCGACCTTCTTAAAAAATACTGTATTGCTGTGTACGTCAAGGTTCTGTTAGTGGTTGTCCTGTTTATAAGGCATGCACTATCTTAACTTGCATTTAGGCTTTGTAGATCATATTCGCTGTGTATCCGCTTTCAAAATTGTAACAGCAAGCTTCACTCGAAATGGTGTATTCAATTACCACAAGACACATGAATGGCAAATGGAAAACTCCCACCTAATTCGACCGGCACACTATCAACGGCAATTCTCGTTAAATGTATGGCTGGGCACAATTAATAATTTTATTATTGGGCTTATGGTTTCACCACCTCGCATAAATAGGCAAAATCGTTTTGATTTTTTAAATAATACTCTACCTGAATTACTGGAAGATGTCCCTCTGCTGCGATGTGGTACCAGTATGACGGTGCACCGCACCAGTCCCCTGGGCCCCGCCTTTCCCTGATTTAAACACAGTTGATTTATTTCTGTAGGATGATGTAAAACAGCGTGTTTATCGCACTGAAATATACTGAATATATATACTAAAAATATTGAACAATTGCTGGAACGTATAATCGCTGAAACAAATCACATCTGTCAACAAAATTTTCTCCCAGCTGTGCGTGATTCGCTTTTACATCGTGCGCGCGTGTATGTTCAACTTACGAGAATTGTCTAATTATTTGGCCAACTGATTAATATACTCACTAAACGTGTATTTACAATGCAGTCCTAAAAATTTTGTTGTAACTAATTGAGTAACACTATTTTTATTTATCTATTTTCACTAGTTGAGAAAAATCTCTTGCTTTCCGTTTACTTGCTGTAAATTTCATGTACTTAGTTGTGTTGCTATTTAAATGCAGATCATTATTTTGAAAGATATTAGTTAACTCATTTATTGAATCCTCTGTTGGATCGCATATATCTCCAGTTTTGTTATATGTAACAAGTAATGACATATCGTCTGCATGCATAACCATATTTAAATTGAGTTCGTCATTAACATAGATAATAAAAGAAGCGATCTTAGTACGCTTGCTTAGACTGCACTTTTCACCATTTCGCACATATTAGACTTCGTATAATTTATGTCTACGTAAATCGTTTGATGCCCTAAAGAATTTTGAAACCAATTTAAAGCTGTGCCCCTGACACCGCAACTTTTCCAATAAGAGGTCGGGATTTATTTAAGCAAAAACTTTACTCAAGTCACCAAATAGCTCTGTAGCTCATTAAAATTATTATATAATTTACTACATATATCAGTTATAGCAGATACAGTTGAATACTTTTCGCGAAAATTAAGTTGCTTTTGATTCAAAATATTGCCCTAAAAATTTGATTAGTCTACCGGTGACAATTTTTTCAACGTTCAATTTTGGAGAAAATACTCACTATCTGTTTTGCACCAGTGTTAAATATGATGATTTTTATATTTATTGCCCAAACTTCATTGATATTATTCCTCCTAATCAACTTATTAGCAATTGCATTAAAATAATCATTAAAATAATTTGCTACAACTTGCGGTTCATTTTTACCTACCGCTTTTATTACTACTGTTTCTTAGTTATATTTGTTTCGATTATCGACCATGCAGTTTTGTTCTTGTTACTGAAACTAGTAGGTATGTACTTAATTGCTTACATGAAACATTCCCTCCTTTTCGAAATCTTTTGTACTCTTATACTTTACGAAATAATTGAAAAAACGAAACGTCGCAGATAGGCAATTGGCTGCACTTGTTGCTGATCTCAACAGGTTAGTAACTGCTCTTTTGCGCAAATGTTATCGCTGTTTTTTTTAAGTTTCTCCCCCTCTCCTCCAGAGTCCCTCAAAAGCAATACTGTTGGTGCAGATGGTCTTAGCGCTAGGATTGTGTGTTCCACATATTGTTGTTTATATTACTCATATTATTAATGAGTGTTTGGTCGGTGGCTCTTTTCCTCAGTGCTGGAAGCAGTCTGTTGTTCTTCCCATACCGAAAAGGTCAAATCCTAGGTCTATTAGCATACTTCCGGCGCTGTCGAGGGTCTTGGAGACGATAGTACGTAGGTAGGGTCGATAGGGTAGTAACGATATTTTACCAAAGACGCAATCAGGTTTTAGAAAGCACTACAATTGCAATACAGCTCTTCTGTCTGTCGTTGATGACGTGATTAAGGCTGCCCATGGGGATGTGGGATTTAACTTTGTTATGCCTGCTTGACTTCTCCAGGGCTTTCGTCACCATCAACCACAATTTGATGCGGGCTATTTTAACCTATATCGGACTAGACCCAGGGCGGTGCGTCTTCTGCATAATTACCCAGGCAGCACATCGGTAAGTCACCGATAAGTATCTAATTATGAGTGAAGTACCGCACTGAATATTTACATGCTAACAACAATACCTACAGTGTGTAGGTATTCAGTTCACTACTTCACTGATCTGTATCTACTGGTGACTTACCGATGTGTTGGCTGAACACGACCAATGTGTTCGTATAAATGACATATTATCATCGTGGTTACCTATAACATCCGAGTTACCACAGGAGTCCATTCTGGGACCGCTATTATATACAATATACACCTCTAGTTTTATTAATAATGTTAGTCATTGTCAATGTCACTTTTATGCGGATGACACGCAGTTGTATTATTCCTTCCCTATGGAAAACATAAATCGTGCTTGTGCTGTAGTTAATGTGGACGTCGAAAATCTTTATCATTTGTAAAAAACATTCTCTACATTTAAATGCTGCTAAAACAGAACTAATTTTATTTGACCCTGACAAAATCCGCAATATATACTTTATCGTTCTAAGATCAAAATTGTTGTCAACGGCGAGAATGTACCATTAATGTGAATTAATGTGAAAAATTTAGGTGTTATTCTTAATGATAATTTGGACTTTAGGGAGTACATTAATCTGTATGTTCTCGCTATACGATCCTTGCTTGAAGTCAGATAGTATACGTATCGAAGAGAAGAAGAGTTGTTACGGTATATACCTACATATAAAACTATCTTAACTGAGAAAGTACTGTATCCTAACGTCTACACTGGTACAAGCTTTTTTATCTCTCCTAACCGACATGGCATTTTCCCAGGTAAGTCTACAGTAACGAGTTTGGCAATGTTGATTCAGTTCATCTGTGAAGTTTTGGATCTGCACGGACAAGTCGATGTTATTTATACTGATTTCTCCAAATTCTTCGATCTGTAAATTCACTTTATTTCACCGTGTGCCTTCAGGGGGTTATTCTCGAAACAGTGGAAAAATAGCACTCCCAGGGAGTAACTTTCACCGCTCACTCCTCGATACTACTCGTTATGAAAAAGTGAGAAAGTCAACTCCAGAATAGGAACTATTGAAATTGTAGGAATTTTTTGACAATTCTCTTGAAATTTCCATTCCCTCAGATTCGAGAATAACCCCCCAGGTATCAATTTCCTAAAACCAGATCTAAAAGATAGAATATGCTACGTTATGCACAGTGGCTTCTTATCAGACAAATTTGCACTTATCTCGGGAGCTCCCCAATGATTAAACTGATGATATAGCAAATTTTCAGGATAATCATGTGGTTTCATATACACGATCATTACATTTGAATATATCATCTTATCGAATTAGCGACAATATATTGTCAACTAAGATGGAACTTAAAGATCTGGAAATTACTTTTGATTCATGCCTCAACTGTAAGACGCACATTAAGAACACATGTTCTGAAACTTGTTGATCACCTATTTTTTTTCTACTTTGCTTATGTGCTCAATAGACTTGAATATACTTCCTTGTCCTGTCTAGTGTATTATGCGTGATGTCCTGCCATTTGAATGTATCAATCGTCGATTTTTAAAATTTGTGCCATTTGAAATGGATAGTATTTATCAGAATAGAAGAATAACTCAATCAGAGCTTCTATCGCGGTACAACCTGTCATCCTTGGACGAGTGAAGAGATTGCATATGTAAAAGATTCCTATATATAAGCTATGTATGCTAGAAGAAAGTTGATTGCCCTGATAATCTTAGCGTATGACCTCTTGGGTCCTCGTATGAACCCCATATTTGATAGCACATTTGTTCCTCCCTTTACGCGGACGAAGACTATGAAAAAGGCTAACCAACTGACTTGGAGATCAATTTGTATATTAATATGTTTGTTTAGTCTCTTTAGATAAAATAAGATTGTATAATGTCTTGTTTACAAACATCTACACGCATTGCAATATTGTTTTAATTGATTTTGTATTAGTCTATTATTGGACATATTGCCTTTGGCGTAATTAAGCTTATTATTATTTCTAAAGTTAGTAGATATTATCCATTATCGATATGAAATTTGATATTAATTTTAATATATGTATCTTCACTTTCATAGTATTGCGCGATATCATTTCCGCACAAGCCATTACTACAACTTAATCTCTCTTTCGTAGATTATCGCAGGTTATCCTCTACAGTTTGAATAATTTTACTTATTCCAACGATCGGCTGGACCATACAAAAAATCGGAAAATTTCTTTTGAATTCTACTAGTCGCGAGCAAATATGGGGTTATACGCTATAAACCAGTGTAATGAGCGTTCTAGCAGTGAATATGAAAAGTAACGCCACTTTGCACGTTTGGATTTTAATAGTGAAAATTACATGGATGTGAGCAGCTTCCTCTTAATGTAAATTCTAGCAGATTAAGTCTTAACGTGGCATAAAAAACGTTCTGTTAGCAATAGTTAAAAAATGCAACTTGAATGCTATGTATTTGTACGTATGTACTTTTGTCAAAAATGTTCAGTTATTGTTAAAGCTTTCCAAAATAATTTTGCACTGTTATCGGTTAGAATTGCTTCTAGTTGCAAATGGAAAAGCAGCAAACAGAACATACAATTCTCAGGTTCGCTGCCGTATAGAAAGTTTCTGACAAGATGATCCAAACATCAGAACTATTTAACTTTCTACATGGCAAGTTCTCGGTCGCGAACCTAAAAGCAACCATGAACAAAACCATTGTTTGGTGTACTAATATTGAATTCTTAAAAAATGCTTATTTTTTGATTTATATATATATATATATACTTATAGAGTCCAAGTTGGGCTCCGTGCATGCATAAATCGCGGTAAAGGTGGCATCCGTGGAAAGTTGACATCCGATATACGGATGCCAACTTGATCCATCCTTTAAAAATTCACAGATATGAGATAGTGGTGCAATCTGACGATTCAAATAAAAATATGGCGGAAGTCAGTTTTCCTACAAGCTGTATGTTACTAAACTTGTTAGTGCGACCAGCTAGCGTTAGAGGCGCACCAGTCGAACCGCGTGAATATAGTTTAAATTTAGCAAGCGCTTAGATTGACATCCGTGTAAAAGTGACAACACTGTTTTAAGTGATTACTACTAACCGCTATTTTTGTTTAATTTGAAAAAATAATGGAAAGAAGTAAACGTACGATGTCAATTGTTCTCGGAAGTAAACCTTCAGGTGAATGTCTTGTACTATTTATCATTTATTAGTGTAAAAGTGAATTAAACTAATTACTGAAGTTCTAGATAACCTCAAAATTTCAGTTGTTGCAAATAACTTAATTTGACAGAGCTTCTAAGTAATTACAATTCAGGACAATAAAAAAATCCAAGAAAACTAATAAAATCAGAAAAATCAAATAAATTCAGTAAAATTAAAATCAATTCAGGAAATGTGAAATATGTTCAGGAAAATTAAAATAAATTCAGGAAATTAAAAAAAATCAAGAAAATTGAAATAAATTCGGGGAAATTAAAATAAATTTGGGCAAATCAAAATAAATTTGAGAAAATTAAAATAAATTCAGGATAATTAAAATTAATTTAGAAAAATTGAAATAAATTTAGAAAAATTGTGTTCATTATACTAGTATTGAAGGCGCTGTGAATCATAATTTTTATAATGTTATAATTTTCAGTGCATTTTTATAAAACTTGTATTAAATATTAAATTAATCTTGAATTAATAATAATTAAATATTTATTTATTTTATAGTTTTTAGTGCAGTTTTTATTATAAAGCTTATTTCTTATACTTTTAAAATATACAGGGTCATTCACGGAACTGGTTTGTTAGAACTTTTTGATATTCTTGAAATTCCACATTTCTCAAAACATGTAATTATAACTCATATCATCTGGACTCATCAGCAAAATTATTTACGCTATTGTACCACTTCCGGTTTACCGGTAGTTGACGTCAACTTTCTAAATTTAAATAGCATGGTATACTTTTTATGAGTTTTCTGTATCGGACATACAATTCTGCATCAAAACTTACTAAGACATTCTATGTCAAAAATCAGCCGTTTTTGAGTTATTCAATTTTTTTCAAATATAGGGCCAACTGCAACGTTATGTTCCAAATACTGTATTTCTGAAAGTATTGCAGCTAAAGATCTCACATTTGACATGTTATTAGCCAAGATAGCATACATCAAACTTACGTCCTAAAATTTATCGTAATTTATACGGTGTCATCCAAAATTAACGTTCATTTCAACCAATTTTACGTCGATAGAAGTCACTTTTTTAAAATGGAACAGCCTATATATTATTGCATTTTTGAATACACTTAATAATTCTCTACTATTGATTATTAGACATATGTATTGGTTTCGATCTTTTACAGTTTTCGAGTTATTAGAGATTTCCTGATAAAAGTCCGAAAAATACGCCCATTTAAAATCTCAGTAATCCTTGAATGTCAAAATAATTGATATTGTATTTGTACTATGAATACGCATAGTTGATATCTGTCAAGCAAAATAACAAATGAAATACATTGCGGAAAAGAAACGATATTTTAGATTTATTTTCCATTCATGAAGACTGTAGTAGAATTGTGAGTAGCACATGTCGAGTATATGACGGCAGATATCCACATTTATATAAAATGACCTAAAAAATATCAATATCAGAATATCAATCAGCTTTGGAAAGGAATAAGTTAAGTGTGTTTTATATGCATGTCATCGTGATCTGATCATATTTTCTCATTTGCAACGCTATTTTGTTTAATTTTCTTGTTTGAGTTTTGTAATAATATTGTTTTAGATCACTTTGCAAAAATTTGGATGTCTGTCGTCAAATACTGTACATGTACTATTTATAATCCTATTACATTCTCCATGAACGGAAAATAAATCTAAAATGTCTTTCTTTCTGTCGTTTCTTTTCTGTAAAATATTTAATTTGCTATTTTTCTTGACAGATATAATCTATGTGTATTTATAGTACAAATGCAATATCAATTATTTTGACATTTAAGGATTACTAAGGCTTTAAACGGATTAAAAAGCATATTTTCGGACTTTCACCCGCAAAGTACTTATAACTCGGAAACCGTAAAAAATACAAG
The DNA here is from genome assembly GCA_023690525.1 of Holotrichia oblita. NCBI lineage: Eukaryota > Metazoa > Arthropoda > Insecta > Coleoptera > Scarabaeidae > Holotrichia > Holotrichia oblita. The sequence continues at coordinate 106,917,225 of CM043015.1, read as the reverse complement.
CTAATATGTTTAATTATGAAATATAAAGAATTATTAAGTGTATTCAAAAATGTAATAATATATAAGGTGTTCCATTAAAAAAAAGTGCCTTTCATTGAAGTTAACTTGGTTGAAATGAACGTTAATTTTGGACGACCCTGTATAAATTATGATAAATATTAGAACGTAAATTTGATGTATGCTATTTTGGCTAATAACATGCCAAATATGAGATTTTTAGCTGCAATGCCTTCAGAAATACAGAATTTTGAACACAATTTTGCAATTGGTCCTATATTTGAAAAAAATTGAATAACTCAAAAGCGGCTGATTTTTGACGTAGGGTGTCTTAGTAAGTTTTGATGCAGAATTGTATGCCCGACACAGAAAACTCATAAAAAGTATACCATGCTATTTAAATTAAGAAAGTTGACGTCAACTTCCGGGACACCGGCAGTGGTACAATAACGTAAATAATTTTGCTGATGAGTTCAGATGATATCAGTTATAATTACAAGTTTTGAGAAATGTTGAATTTCAAGAACAATCAAAAAGTTCTAACGAACCAGTTCCGTGAATGACCCTGTATACACTGCTCAAAACAATTAAGGAGGATATAATTGTGTATTAATTTATCCTCAAATTGTTTTGAGCAGTGTATTTACTTAATTAAATGTTTTGTGAGAATTATAGAACAAATTGTGGATTCGAAAATAGATAAGAGTCTTTGGCATTTGTATATTAATTATGGACCAATTAGGGCCTAGAATTAAATGATGTTATAGTATACAGTTCTCGACGTTTGTCTACAGATTTTTACCAGTTATCCGACACAGAACAAGAATCTGTAAGTTCTGGGTCTGAATATTGGCCATCGGAAGATGATCCAAGACGTAAATATCAGTGTGGTGGTTCTCCTGAATCATCCTCTCCGAGTTACTCATCGTCCTTTGAAGACATACGCCAGCAAATATCAATTGATACTCCCTCTCCTCCAGAAATACGTAATGATTGCCTTGATACAGAAAAGCATCTAGAAACGACTTATAGTATAACTAACAGTCAACTTAAGGCCTCATTACCTAACAATGTGGGAAGAAAGAGGAAAGCAAAAGTGCAAACTAATCGTATCTAGGAACCAAGCGAAATTTAGTACCTTGGACAGAAACACAAAAGAAGCTGGCTGAAGGTTTCTTCAAAAAACACATAAATAAGAGAATGGCGCCTAAAAAAAAGAAGTAATGTCTTTGATCGAGAAACATCCAGAAGTGTTTAAGAATAAAACTTGGGCGGTAATAAAAGTTTATGTTTGTAACAAATTTAACCGGAATTAATAATATTTTTATATTAAGACTAATCATCTTGCCTATAATCTTCGTTTATTTGATTTGTTTAGAAGTTTGTTGTTGAGTGTAATAAAAATTAAAAATCTTATCGATTTTGTTCTGAATTTGATACCAAACCACCTTCCCTGAAAGCACAAAAACTATCCTGTCTATCTGTAGTAGCTATAGCAGATAACTCACCAAAGACTATTTCATTGGCAGGAAGCTGCTGTAAATGTGGCAACGTCGCCCGGATGCCATTTCGTCTATTTTAACATATATACGGATGTCAAATTGCAATAAAAGGTATAAAATATACAGCGTGATGTCAAAAGAAGCGCTGAATATATTGGATGCATGCACTCCCTCTCTTTGTATACAGTATATACATTGTGTATATTAATGGATGCCAAACTGGTTTATTTCTGTACGGAGTCCATTTTGGGCGACAGCTATATATATATATATATATATATATACATATGTATGTATGTATATACATACATACATATGTATATGCATACATACAGGGTGAGGCATTAGTGCGTCAAAGCTCAATATATCCATTAATATTAAAGATATCACAAAACGTTATGCACAAAAATCATAGACAGTCTTAAGCTACATATTTTAAAATTATTTTCGTATATACAGAGTGTTTCATATTGCTAGGGTAAACTAAACATACATTTTGTTAAATGGGACATACTATATATTATTTCAAATTTAGATTAAGCATATCTTCCTCATTCCTTCGATATAAGGTTTCATTAAGATATACCGAGTATTTCAGAAATTATGGTCAATTTCGTCTGAATTATCATTGCGTATGTGTATTCCACATGAAACAACTTGAAAATCTTTTTGTACCTAATACGGATTAAAAGAGAATATTTTGTAGAATTATAATATCTAATAAGATATATACATTTCCATTAAAAAAAAATCTACTTTTCGCAGATTGAACTTAGTTATAAGCAACCAAGTTTTTTTTAAATACCCTGTATAGTGTTACAGCGAAGAACTTCAAATGTTGTGTAACTACACAATATCAGCTGTGCGTATGCAAAATTGCATTCGTCTCTTATACTCCTATGTGACGCAATATCACTATAAAGTAAGATCAGTATCCTGTCACATTTTTTCTTAAATTGCGAATAGCTCAGTAGGAATGGTATTTAGGTATAGGGTATGATACATGAAATATGTGTAAAATTTATTGTAGAAGCTGAATTTATAATTTATTTTATAGCACGCTATTTAAAAAATCGAAGTTATTGCCCACTTCCGGTTAACCGGAAGTGATATTTATTCAAAAGTATTTTCACGTGATAGTTCATATTCAAGCATATCCAACTGCAAAATTTTGTTTTAAAATTCCGTTCCGTTTGTGTAATACTTTTAATACGCCATTCTCACCGATCACCCTGTATATTTAGGTATGATTATATTCTTTAGTAATTACCCTTAGAGCTATACAGAAAATTTCCTGTGGTTTTAGCTAATATGTTAGCTAAATTTATATGCATATACGTGGTGTGTAAATTAAGTAATGAGACTGATTTTCTAGTGTTCCATTTGGCAACACTGTGGACGCGGCACGTGGAGGGGTACGCAGATAAACATCTGATACGCGTCTAGTACAAGTTTGAACACGCTAGAGTTGTTGCGCTGTCCGTAGTGAATTTTTTTTGCGAGAAAGGTTTTGTTAGTGCGTTCAAAGAATGAGTGACATCAATTTCAAACATGTGTGCTATCAAGTTCTGCTTCGGACTTGGACACAGTGCAACAGAAACATTTGGAAAAGGCATTTTCATAAGGAAGGCATTCAATTGAAAACGAGCGTCGCAGCGAAAGGCCTTCATCCTCAAGAAACGATGAAAATGTTGCCAGAATCCGCAGTCGTCGCAGTCAATGGTCGAGAAACAACCTATCAGCTGCTATAAAGATCCCCCTACCATCCATGCCGCTAGGATGTCCTCATGTGAATCCGCGATCTTGTGCGTTCAGATCGTCATTTGACAGTTCGAATGCCCGGTGAAGAGTTGAATTTGACTCACACAACAGTTCATCAAAATTTTGACCAATGAATTGGGGATGAGAAAAATGTGTGCAAAAATGGTTCCGAAAAATCTTTTCTTCTCTCACAAGAGCAAATGGGCACCAGAAAGGAAAGGTGCCTTGACTTTTTGGAACCAATTGAAAACGATTCGCATTATCTGGAACGTGTCATTACAGGCGACGAGTCTTGGGTGTTTGAGTATGACCCGAAAACCAAGCGCCAGAGCATGGAGTGGCACACTTCAACCTCTCCAAGGCCAAAAAAAGCAAGAATGAGCAAGTCAAAAATCAAATGGATGCTGATTTGCTTTTTTGATAGCCAAGGAATTATTCACAAAGAGTTTGTGCCTCAAGGCCAAATGGTGAATCAATATTTTTACTGAGAAGTCCTTGAGAGACTTCGCATGCATGTGAGACCAACCATCAAAAAATCAAAAACATGTGGGTGTTGCATCGGGACAATGTTCCTTGTCATACCGCGATTTCTATCAACGAGTCTTTGGCCAGTAAAAACATTCCTGTGGCTCCTCAGTCTCCTTATTCCCCCGACTTGAGTCCATGTGATTTTTTTTTATATTCCCAAAATTGAAGCTTCATCTCAAAGGACGTCATTTTGGGACAGTGGAAAATATTAAAATAGCCGTAACCGACCAACTGAAAGCTATTCCAGTATCCGAGTTCCAACGCTGCTCTGAGGAATGGAAGAATCGTCTCCAGCGCTGTGTGGCTTCCCAAGGTAGTTACTTTGAAGGAGACAATGTGAATTTGTATTTTATTTTAATAAAAAAATTAGAAAAAATCAGTTTCATTAGTTAATTTACACACCACGTATATATGTATTATCCAATGGCTCGAAATAATTCTGTAAATACACTCTCTAAATTTTTATTTCGTATAACTTGACTGGAATAATTTCGTGAAAAATGAATTAAAATCGGTGCCAGTAATTATTTGCTATTCAAGCAATAATTACAGATATGTATTAAAATAATTTGAGAAGGTGTGTCAGTCATTACTAATGAATAGATCTCAATAAGAGCTACCTGTTTCCCAAACTCTAATATTTGACCGCGATTAATCAAGGCACCACATCGGCCACATGTAATGGATCAACCAAACTTCCGATGAACCTTCTCGTATTTGTACTTACTTAATTGAATAAATAGACGTGCAGTCTAAATATTACATGAGTATGTAGGTCTACTCGATCAAAAATCGTGTCTAAAAGTATCTGAGACACATACACACTAACCAAATACATTCGTTATATTGTTACTATGTGCGACGATCAGCTGATGTAATAAGTACAATGGTCGAGAAACAACCAATCAGCTGTTATAAAGATCCCCCTACCATCCATACCGCTAGGATGTCCTCATGTGAAGCCGGTTCCGTAGCATTCAAGCTTATAGTTATGTACAGTGTAGTACAGTTCAGTTTTTATATTATGTTGTATATAGTTAATTAGTAAACTTTAGAGATCGACTTTATAGTAGTAATAAAAACCAAATACTAACAAATCTAATTGACGTGTAATGTTCCTATGATATAAATTCCGATTGTATAAATTTACCAAGAAAAGAAACGTATTTCTCTTTTTACGCAAATTAGAAAATACGCTTCCCAGTGTAGTACGTACACATTGTTTATTCATTCAGTTTTTGTGTTAGTTTTCAAATATTAAATTACATGTTAATTAGAACTAACTGTTCCAAAGTTTCTAGTGTGGTGCTCGAAACGAACACTTCTAGTGTTGATGTAGAAAGTGAATAGGGGTAACAATTGACTTTGTAATCGGACTTTAAAAAATTCCGGTAGCAAAGGGCCTCGGACATTTACCGCAGGAAGCCGCTGCTATGGGACAAATGCCAGAAAATGTAAGTTTAACATCTGGTACTTAATGTATATTTAATTTTATCCAAGTTGTTTGCCTGTTATTAATTGACATAATATTAATGTAACACCTGCATCCTTTCAAGACTGGCAACTGGCAACGTAATGTATGATGCTTTTAGGATATTATACCAAAAAATCGTTAGTTTATATTTTAAGAGATTATCTACTTTTCGTTTTGTTTACTATTCGTGAGCTCATATTGCTTTTACAAATTCAATAATTTTCGAAAATCTTAATAGACTTTAACATATAAAATTAAACTTTGTGTTTACCATCCTCTTTATCGTTACACATTTTATGTTCATAAAAAAATCGTTAGAAAATATATGTCATAGATTTAGAAACTGGTTTCACATGTTACCCAGAGTTCAAGATAGTGCAATGACATCTACACTAAAATTTTCAAAATATTATTCATGTCTGGACGGCTTATCAAAATAAACTACTATTACGGCGACATGACAATATTATCTATCCACAAAAAATTGATTTCTTGAAGTAATTGTATCTGCTACGTAGATATTTCAATAAGTTTAACTTTATCTCAAACAATTAAGATTATGTTTGTACAATAGCAAATACTTACGAGTTATATTTGATCTTCATTTAAAGTGGTACGATGATTAATCACAACATTGAAAGAAAGTGTGTGTACCTTTTTCCTGTAGTTTTAACATAAACATATTTCTACCATTCTTCCCCTTTGCGAGTAACAGAATCCTTATAAATGATGGTAATTCTTTGGAACTCATATACAGTACATACCTACATAGTGGTCCCAAACCAATATCTTTTAATCAGATTATATAACTCATAAAGTAAATTATTCCATTGTTCGTATTCTTAACTTCTTTAGATCGCCAGCTTAGCAAATATAGTAATCCAAGATTTAATAATCTAAGCGGGATTTTTACAGACATTTGAGTGTGAATTAAGTAAAAGCAAGAATGCTATTAATTCAAAACGTTCTTAATTAGCACTATGATAGTTAAATATAATCTAAAACAATATAAATTACTAAGATACTATGGTATTTACTTGGTTCTAAAAATTATATGGTCATTCCACCAATCGTAAGTTCATATACGAAAATAATTCTAGGTAGGTAATACGGTTTTCCTGTTGGAACATGAAATATTTCGTTTAGATACACATGCTTGTCTATTTATTCAGGAAGTTTACAGCAATATTCTATTATTTTTAAACAAACAAGTATGCTAACTTTACAGTTTTCACATTTCACACCGTCTTTCAAACTTATATATTAATTACTTAAAACGCACGGAAACCGCGTTACTAGTATAACTGTGGGTTTACGAATATTTCTACAATACTGCTCGTGTAAAATTTCTCCACAAATGAAGCTAAACTGCCTCCTCTATCTAATTAAGGCTGATCCGATGTCGTATTCGTTATCGGTGTGAATGGAGACCTCTGTCCGAGAGTTGCTTTATTCACCGGTGTACATCAGTGATGCCATCAGATGGCATCAAGCCGTTGCTTTATTCACCGGTTGTTTCCTGATGTTCCATCATAAATGGTTGCTTTCTCCACCGGTTAATCGATGGTGTTACACCATGGTTACACCACATCCACCGAACTTCGAGTTCGATGTTAGCGATGGATTGAGAAGTGGGGAGAGTCAGCTGTTTTTGTTTATATCGGCGTAACGGAAAAATTTAAGGTTATTACAGGTTATTAGACGAACGGCAGATATGGATTATGAATTCGAATATATAATGGGGTGCGCTTTTGCACGCGGATAACAGATAAACAAAGTATGATATTAAGGAACGGTATGTATGGTGTTTGAGATGTTTAAGATGAACTATCTGAGCTATCTAAAAACACAATTCAGCCAATAATATAAATATTTAACGACACATTTTAAACCTGTATCCGATGACGAAACTTGTAGTATTTTCATTAAGATAAAAGATTCTATAATCGACGGTGTCGCAATCTAGACGAATACGTAAAGATATGTACCTTTTTTCGTAAAACGAGAGAAACGTAAATGATGCGTAAATGTCATAAACTGTAAACATAACCTCTCAACATAAAAGTCAACACTGCTATAACACCAGAAATCGTTGCTTTAATCTTCGCAAATTACATGCACCATAAATCCATCTAATTATGACGTCATCACATCAAGCGATGTGGTGTTGATGAATAAAGCAACTCTCGGTGTCTTTACGGTGTTTGAAACTATGCTCATTGGTCATTGATGTGACTAATGCCAAGTTACCAATAATTATGCACATTATTTATACAAGCGTATTGCTTACGAAAAATTACATCCGAAATATATAATTTCTGCGACAGTTTCAAGTTTATTTTATAGAAATCAATGCAATAGTACAATATTAAAACCATCATAATTTAATACAGATTAGCTCCGAAAATAAAAAAAAATCATGTTAGTGGAAAGTTACAACTTAGATCATCACGTTTTATACGAGATATTTGTTAATGACGTTAGATACCTAAACTCATGTACATACATATAAAAATGAGTGAATAAGTGACATGATTTTTAACGCAAATATCTGTTCGATAAGGAAGAAAATTAATGAAAACATGTTATGTTTACAAGTAGGGCAGTACGACATAATATAAAAGTAATGTCATCAGTACTAATGATCTTAACGTGATTTTTCAATAAGTTGCCAAGTCAAATTTTAATTATAAATTACATAATTTTGTACGTAATTAATTACTTACTGTATAAACTTAAACTGAAGCTTGAGAATTATGTACTTCCACAACACTGAAGTTAAAGAAATGATGTTTTATGCCACAAATCAGCTAAATCATTTCATGTTACACAACATCAGTATTTCTCATTTGGCTAATGCTATTTTTCAGAAAATACATATGTTGCTCACAGTTAAAGAATATTTTTTGCCTTGCTTATTATTGTGAATGCCATATACACTAATTTTTTTTCGTATATGTAATAAATATACATACGTTCAGTTTAAGGCTGAAAGCTAACATTCTATTGCATATTTTCCTTCACTACATACGATGATTCCGAATATGCACTAAAAACAACCAAAAATTGAGCTTTGTTACTTCAAGGAGAATATTAATCCCATTTTAATCCAAAATTTTGTTAATTCGATACTGCCACATTTCAACTTTAAGTTGTTTTTGCAAAAAAAAAACTCCCTAACAGTTTTGTTTATGCAATGCAGGATATATTTAGAGCGTTATCTAGTTTGCCATCGGTCAGCGTACGGTCGAAGAATAACCTTGCAATACAAATTAGTATGCAATCATATCGTATATGAATATATCAGGATCGGTGAGCTCACTTAACCGTCCATTCGTAATTTTTTCTTATAATTATGCCGCTGGCATATGTACCGAATATGCAAGTTTACATATGAGTATAAACTTAGCAAATTCGCTACACATGTCAGCGGCTTGCGCATACAATTTTGCATTTAATTTAAATTATAAGAAAGAAATTACATCCTCTATTCACTATTGGACGGTTAAGTGAGCTCACCGATCGTGGCATACTTATATACGACACGACTGCATATTAACATGCAATTCAAAGTTGTTATTCTTCGGCCGTACGCTGGCAGATCGCAAACCCGATAACGCTCAAAACATCTCGTGCATTGCCTGCGGTAAGTATATGCCATGTTTAATCATGTGTCCTTGATCACATATCATAAGAGAAAACAACTCCATTTAGGGTCAAAATTGCTGCAATATGATGAAACAGTGCCTGGACTCATTCATTTTTTTTCTTTGCATAGTTTGAGGTTGTTATTATTTTCAATCGATTTCAAATAATGTCGGAGATAGTGCAGCAGAGAGAGCTAAGGTATTCAAAAAAAGTATTACCACTGTGTATTAGCCAAAATTCTGCGCCAACAAAATTTTCGGTTTTTTTTTTTCCATAAAAGAGCCATAACACTGCTATCATAGAAGAGAAAGAGTGTTTGGCCTAGATATTGTCGCGTAACTCCTTACCACACTAAATCGAAAACGTAAAAATAATTATGAATCTTTGACAATATTTCAGGGCGTCCCTGTGAAGACTTTGTGGCTATTTTAGTCTTGTCGGCATACTCTGGTAAACATACTGTTGTATTGATTACTCGACGTTAAATAAAATGCATGTAGAACCACTCTTTTGACATACAATTAGAATAATTACCGAAGCACACATATTTCGAAAATTCGTATGTTTTTATTTCTTTTTGAACATGGTAGTAAAACATGGAGATAAGTACGTTTATTGGGCGCAAGTTTTTTAGATTTACATACATAACCGTTTGGGCCGGAAACGTGTTGTAATTGTGTAAGTGCAATATAATTGCGATTGTAATAAATTACATAGCACTTTCTTAGAGCATGCACTCTTCTATAAAGGTAGCCAAACTATTCGTTTTAATTTCTCGATCGCTATATATACATGATTTTATTAAAATTTGGCAAGTTGTCTAATGCGTATTATGTATGGCTATATAAAACTTTATATGCACGCCTGCAGCATATGTTTAAATTATAGTTAAAAATACTCATGTTAGTTGATTAATAGCTAATAAAACTGCTTTATTGCTTTTAAAACTGAAGTAAACTACAGGTAAAAATATCGAATTTTGTAACTTATTACATTTACCACTTACGACTAAGTTAATGGAATAAAACGAATTGCAAGAATTAAATCTGCAAATTACAAGCGTTTCACGTAAGCAAGTTTTTTGCGGATCTTAATCATCATTCTAAATATTACCTTTTATTTCCCTATTTATTCCATCCTGATTTTGGACAAATGTTTCAAAGTTCAAGGCAATTGATATTTGCGAAACACGTCTTCTGTTTATGCTAAATTTAATATCATTACATAATTGTATTTCCAAGCAGTTAGCTATGTTTACTTACTTAAACATTTAGCATATCTAAAACTACATCATAAATACATATGTATATAATTATACAAATATTTACACCTACCGTTTGGTTAATATATACGTATGTAAGTACATACATATTTATGATAACATTTAACAATTTTACCTATACATTGGTTTAGTTCGGATGCTTTTTCAGAGAAAAACGACAACATTTTAAGTCGAAGCATTTGCAAATATTGGATTTATGAAGTTCCAACTTCTATATAAACTATAGTTTTCACATTCAATGTACAGCGGTATTTCTGCTCAACCATTCTTTCTATGTGTGTGCAGACGATGCGATAGAACATGCACGTTATCAAATCAAAATCTAGTAGATAGTGGATTGACACTAAATCTTGACCATATTTTCTTTTTAATATTTGAAATTTATGTAAAGGTAGCTCTTTTTCTAAATTGTTAAACATCTTCATGAATGGTTTAGTTAACATTCGTTCTTTTTCGTAATTTTTCTTTTCCGTTCCAATTCTTTGGTTTTTACATTTGGCGCACTCAATTGAACCGAACAAGTATCAAGCGTGTATCTGATATGAAGATAGACAGAGGTTTTGCGTGTTACTGCATTTACCATTTATAGGTTTCTTGTAAATTCCTCTTGGAATCATAAATAATCACCATTTTTACAAATAAAATATCTAAAATTTACTAGAAATTCATTCTGCATTGCTTCCTATCCAACTCTTAGTGATTTGATTGATTTATTGTGTGCTAATTCTAAGAGTATTCGACGTCCTTCCAGGTATTTTTAAGTTACCCGAAAGCTAACGAAAGCAATAAACATGAAGGAGAGAAGGAAAATAGGGGAAACTTGTTCGATTCGTTGCTGTAATGCGTAAGAGATACATCTCGTATTTCTCATCTTATACTTTCCTGTATTTTCTTTCACTTTTGTTTTCGGTGTATATGTAATGCGCTATACAATACTACCCCATTCGCATAATAAATACATTTTCTTCTATATATTTTTCTTATTTATCTGCAAAAATCATACGTACGAAAAGAAAGTTGTCATCAGATTAAATTAGTATTTTGATTTTCTTTCGTAGTAATGCATTGAATATGAGTGAATGTGGATAGTTCCATACAAAACCATGCCAATAATGAAAATGTATCTGAAAGAAACAAGTACGATCTTCTGAACAATTTATTACTACTTCATTATATTTTTCTGACTGACAGTTATACACTCCTACTATAATGATTCATTTAGAATTACACTTGCGAGTTGTTGTCAATTAAGAGTTAACCACTTTTAAATTAATTTAAATCGATTCAAGGTCAGACATTAATTTTTTTGCATCTATATGCGTGGATATTGTACAAACATACATACGAATTACATATTATCGTTTCTAATTGATTTATGATAGACTCTTTTAATATTCATGTTTGTGTACACCGAGCAAACTTATAAATGAGACAGTAAAGACAGGAAATTAGTGCTGGGGGTAAAAGTCGTAAAGACATTTAGATCCAATCATGTAACACGTAGTTGACTGTAGCCATACGCACATGTCATTACATAAACATAGACACATACATAATGCTGTAGAAAGGTGTCAGCAATAACAGTACTATTGATATTGTTGTGTCATTAACATTGTTTCTTCCATATCAGAAAATATACATACAGTAACCAAAAAACGTTAAAATGTTTGCTCTCAAGAACTCTCAAAATATGTACATATTTGTATTCGTTCAAATGTTGATTTTTTTGTCATTCTATTTATAATAACCGGCAATTACTGCGTATACGTAAATGTATGATTTAATAAAAAAGATAAGAAAGAAAATTTATGCTTTTACTTTTTTTGTAATTTGTCTTTTTAACATTATTTCATGCGTCAGATTTTCATATTTACGGTATAATATTGAGAAAAACAAGTGAATCTAATTGCGTCACATCTATATTGGAAACGGTATAAAGTTTAATAATTGCACAACAATTCTTAAGCAAATAATTTGTTTCGCAATGTTGTCATAAATTAATCTTATTTTAACACTAAAATATAAAAGTATATACAACGCTTCTACACTCACATACAATCAAATTAAATACAAAATTAGAATTTTAGGATCGTTCTTGTAATTAAAGCTGGGAGTTGGCGGACGTTTTCGCACAGCTCGTTTATAGCTTAGCACGGCTATGAAGTGAACGAGAAACCTATCACAGGACGTCAAATAATCATGTGTTCAGCGTAGCGTAGCGCGGCTACAAAAGTTAGTCAAACTTTTGTAGTCGAACGAGGTAAGCAAAACCGTAAATGTCAAAGATCGTGACTATATCACTGTTTTGATTTCGCTAAAATTGATGGATTTGAAAATTAATCAACTTAGTTGAGGGAAAATATAGCACAACACCTTCCTTCGTTCTAGATTCATGATTATTTCGTGACTAGTTCTAAAAGATATTTCGGTTTCAATTTCGTAGGTTAAGTTGTTATATGTATTGAAACGCTTCGCTCGTCAAATAACAAACATTCGCTAAGGGAATATACGAAAAATTAGCGGAGCTGAGCTGTACTAACGAACTGGACTAAACGAGCTCAGTGAAGCCTCTAAGACGCACCAGTCTAGCAAAATCAGCTATTAACCACAAATTATGTACGCATGTAGAATTTTTTACATTTTAAACTTTTTGTTATCCATAAAAATAGTAAGCACTGCTGCAGAGTTTTCCTTTTCTTTTATTTTCAAAAAATAAATAAAGTTAAGTTTTCGATTTAGTAACTTGTTGTTTTGTATTAGTTTATGTTATGCTTATTACTTTGGTGGGTCTTTTTAACAACGGCATTTTTGAAAGCAAGTCAATACAATACCTATATGTACTATTTAATACTAGCAAATTTATTACAGAGTTAAGATCACATAACTTATAAGAAATTCAAACTTTTGATTTATATTTGAGAAGCGTGTAGTCTCATCTGTTGTCAATTTTTAAATAAATCTGTGCAAAATAACGATAATAGAAATTGACAACGTGATCTCTTTATGAATAATATGACTAGTATTTTTATGCTTTTTTTCTAAGTTTTATTTAGCTAAAAGGTTCGCGTGATAAATCGTATTAAGACCCGGTCATACACGCAGGCTTTACCGCTCCCTTAATCACGTGTAGTTGAAGCTTTAAACATGAGACAGTTTATTTTACGGTAACGTGCAAATCGTTAAAATTATAAATTTGTACAAAACATATTGAGCTGTTCAATAAAATAAAGTATAATTCTAATACCAAGATGAATACACACATAACAACACTTGGTTGCAAAAAAATGTAAGACAACTCGGAAAATTCCTTACTTATATTGACAAAAAAGAGAGACAAGTCAATTTACTCAATGTTATGCTGACAACTAATAATAAAACAAAACATGTACTTACATGTCAATTTATATTGAAAGTGAGCAAGTTGTAATTTCATAGCTAAACTAAAATTGCCCCACTTTCTTGGCAACTGAAATGTAAATTATATTTTACTTTCTTAAAAGATGGGATTCATCATGTACGTCCATTAATTATAAAACATCACCTATACTTACATATACTGTACAAATCATGCACCTATGGTCGGCGCTAAAAACTAGAATAGTGCTCTTCTCGCTATTTTGTAGAAACTCTACAAAAAAGGTCTTACAAGTTTTCTTGATATTTTATACGGTTAAAGCTGGATTCGCAAAACAAAAAGGAAAATATCACAAAAATAACTGTCCCTTTCTTTGCAGACGTAGGTTTAACGAGAGAAGATATCAAAAAACTTTTATGTAGAGCATAAAATTTTCTCCAAAAAAGTTTGCGAGAGCACTATTCTAACTGTTATGGTTTTTAAGTTATCGAGCTAATTCTGTTCGTGATTAAGCCGTAATAAGTAGTAGTTATAGTACTACTAATCGGGTGTTAATAAAATGATCGACGCGGAATGGTAATAAAATTTCCTTTTATTGAACAAATAGTGCCGCTACAATCTTATTTAACATTTAATTTTTATAATCAAAAACGTTTCATACTCCGACAAAAGAAAAACATTCTTATCTTACATTTCCTGTGTGTACAGCAATTAACATACGCTGTCTTTTGAAGTCCACAGAGCGTAACGGCAGCAAATAGTGAAATCGTTATTAAATAGTGAAGAGTTATTTCGAGGTGTTAAGTTTTCACAGTCTTGTTACCAGAGTAGATATCCTTAATTAAAACACTTTATAAGAGTTCTCCTTAACTTGCATACGTCAATTTTGTCGTCGGAAGTTGCTGGATTTGCTTATTATCCGTGTTTTCATTTTCACGCAGCAGTTATTTATTCTATATGGCATGAAACTGTTGCTTATTTATTGTGAAATATATAATCTACAGTGCGATTACTTTGCTGTCAACGTGATTTTGTACAACGTCCTAGTATGATACTTCCTAAGCGATCGTGATATGTATGTCAGGAAAGTGCACGCATGCAAATACGAGATATTTAACCGACAAAGCTGGAAAAATGGTTATTGTCGTCACACTTATTCAATACGTTAATTCTGAGCAACATAATGGGCACTAGTGTGTGCAAAATTTCTATGATTAATTGGCAATTGTTTGAAAGTTATGAATTTTCAAAACGGCGTCATATATGCGTTCGTCTCTTATGACATCCGTAAAGGCAAGCTAAAAGTGTACTCCTTGAAAGACAATATCCAAGTCTTCGAAATTGTTGCAAGTAAATAAACGAAATTTTGGCCAATTATAGTCCTGGATCATAAATGAAAGTTTTTAACGGACAACTTTCACTACAAAGGAGCGCTAATCTGACATCTGTGCACTTGTTGTTTTGTATATTCATATAACCTCTAACGAAAACAATCATTTTTAACCGTTGTTTATTAAACATGTCCTTTCCTTAATTGTATGTACACTTTCGGAACTGTAAATGTTGACAGAGTTAAATGATCGAACATTGTATCTTCTATGAAAATTATACTAAATGCCTATGGAAATAATCGATAACAAATTATTTATTTCATACAAAACAATGTATGTAGTTGATTGATTTGCAATATCTCACTTTATTTATAACGATATCTTGGATACCGTCAGAAATGGTATAAATCTCATCAACTGTGTTACTACTGTTCAAAATATCTTGTCAATACATACCTATAATAATAATTTTAAATTGATTAACAGAGGTATAGGTTGATCTTTAACAAATATAGATATAGATTCCCTTTCCACAAATTTGCAAATTTTGTTGTCGAAGGTTGGCAAGTATATTAGTCAATTGATAATTTTATTAGTTTTTTGTAAAAAAATAAACGGTTATCTGCTTTTAAGTACTAGATGTATTACTGGTTGCTTCGTGTCCTTGAACAGGAAGGCGGATTACCGAATTACCTGTAGACATGATAGTCCAGTGATGAGGTGCTTATTAACATGCTAAAATATTATTAACGTTTATATACAGTCGAATTTTTGGATCTTGTCCGTTACGTCATGAGTAATGTCAGTATGAATCGACTCATATGTCATGTTGACATTTCTCTCTAATGTACGTTAATTGTCGGTGATGAATATTTTACGTATATCTGTGTTTAATTACGCTGTTAATGACGTAACGGACAAGATCCAAAAATTCGACTGTAGGTATTCAACTGGTATTACTAAATAAATAAATAAATAGATTTTACAAACACTTTGTTACAACTGGGAACTTTACTTTCGAATGAGTTATAGTACAATTGAACGAGGGGCAAAAATATGAGTGATGGTTCGAGGATTTGAATAAAACAATAATTAATTAAAAATCAATTTATTCCAGAAGACAAATAACTGTTTTCGTTAAAATACTTCTTCTATTGCAAGATTGACACATTGAAGCGCATTCTGACGGTATTATTTGTAAATTACGTAGGTTTGTTTTAGCCAGAGGAAAATCAAATCGAAGAATAAATTGTATTAACAATAATAATTAAGCAAAGAAAGAAACTGAAAAAAATTATTACAACGTAGTATAGAACCCAATTGGTTCATATTAATATGTTAAAAACTCGAATGAAATATTCTGAGAATTGCATCTGGTAATGTGTAAATCACCAAGTTAGAAACATATGAATAAATTTGTATTTTGCTATACATATAATCTAGTCTATTTTGAATTAATTTTAATTATTAATTTAAATGGTCATATCATCATGATTTGAATGGTTAATTATGAGCATAATTTAGAATTAAATTATTGCTGTCTTCAAATTTTATTTCTGTATTTTGGCATGTTTAAAAAAAGCAATATTATTCTCTCTTATGAGGGCTTCCGGGTTTTGACCGCGTCATAGTAAAGTATGTCCATATGTATATATAGACTGATGAGCTAGAGAAGTATCTAACATACAGTTGAATATAAAAAATAATAAAACCCAACTTCACTTGAAGCAATGCAATCATTTGAAAAACAGGGAAATAGAGAAATCCGCGATCGCCAGACATTACTTAGATACCGGCCACAAAAATCATAATGCTACATTATTAAAAAATAGTTCTAGTTATAATTTAGACATGTTGGAGGCAATACACATGCAAAAATACGGAAATGTGTTAATGAATAACGACCTGTCACCTCTTATTCAAAACAGCATTCTTTTAAGTGTTATTTAGGATACTTTACGAACCGCCGTGTGTGTTCGAACGTACTTATATATTTTCTACACCCTCATATAGTATTACACAACACAGATACCCACTGAAATATGTACCGTATATTTAAGAAAAAATGTTTTGTTTAAGTTAGTCATGCTGAAGATGTTACGCAGTATGTAACGAAATGGCCATACAATTAAATACACATTCAAGTGAAGTTGGGTTTTATTATTTTTATATTCAACTGTACATATGTATATACAATACAAAATAAAATAAAAGTGAAAATTAAAATACAAAAAATACAAGATATATATACAACTTACTCAAACTCGACGTTTTGCTACTAATGTAAGTGGCTTCTTCAGAAGCAAAACCCGGAAGCTCGCATAACAGAGACTCGGGCGGTGGTGGTTTAGGGGAATTTCACAAAAAAAAAAAAAAAAACATTAGTGTTATAATCGACGTTTAGTCGTTGTTAACAATTAAAAATTAGTAAAAAACTTTACCACAGATAAAATAAACAATAGAGAAGTTCTGACAATGTCAAGTGCACGTCGTCAGTTAATCAAATTAATTTAAACAAGTAGTATCATCTAAAGCCATCAATAAACTTCGTTCATCATTACTACACCAGTTAAAGGCACCAAACGACATAATAATATCAACGTAACCCGAACATTTCTAATTTAAGGTAAATTTATTAATTAATATACATTTCATTCCAATGTGATGAAACATCAAGTATTCTTGATAACTTTATATGTTATTAGAATAATTATGTTATTAATTCCGTTAATCTATTACACGAGCCAGAAGTTCATATCAAACGAGATACAAAAGGAAGATTTTGAAATGCTGTTGAGAAACAAAAAAGAATAGTTAGATATATTTCATCTTCTAAACCTAAAACTAGTCTTGGTTCCAGATCCATTTCAACAACGTTTCTAATAAATTTTATATTCCCTGACACACCAAATGGAAGTAGGTACGTTTTCAGTAAAAAAATTATTCTGTGTCTCGGCTGTCGCTCGTGCTTTCTAATAGACTAGCGTTTCCTGGTGTATACTATTCTGACAAAGTCTACATCGTCTAAGTTAATATTTTCATACTTGATGTTTTCTGCAGCTTTATTGCTTATGTTATAATAGAAGTAAAGTCTCTCTTAAAAAAACGAGTTGTTTTAATAGCTAACATCACCTACAACCTATCAACTTCTCTAGTCAAATTAGTTCTCATTGCGTTGTCAATAAATAAAATGGATAAAAAGTAAAAGGCAATGCTAATTTTCAAAGAGTTTAGATGTGTACTATAATAGCATAAATGTATGATAATTAATACATGCGTATTACTATCTAACAAATAATGACGTTCAACTTTTCAATATCATTTTCTAGATCTTAACCGTCCAGCTATAATAGCGCAGAGCCAATCCCTCTAAACAGTAACCTATAATTAATTCATGTTTTGCTTGAGTTCTATTAAAGAACACTGTATATGTTGAGTATTTTGTGAAAATGGATTCCGAAATGTCGGAATGCTCGTTACATATCTTAATAATTGCAAATTAATTACAGCACAACACTTATAAGGAATATCATTAAATACCATTAATCAACTAGAATTAATTATAAAATATAGGTAAATAAAATACAAACTATATTTATGTAGGTTATAATATATAAACACACCATTCAAACTACTTTCTGTTTTCCTAATATGTTTATTGTTTATCACTCCGGTTGACAATTTTACATTACAACATATTATGCACGCTATGCATATGATTGTTATTGCAATCAAGAGTTCATGTATTGCCTGTATAAATATCAAGCAGCTCGTAAAGTTCAATGACTGTCTGGTCATCCATCATTTGAAGTGTTGGGTGTTAGAGCGACTGTTTTCAAGCTCGCGCTGCTGTACAAACGTCTCGTTACATAATACTTGTATAATATGTATGTATATAGACACAGAAACATGGGCTTGGTCAATCAGGTCTTTTCCTTCATGAAGGATTGTTTTCTCATAATGTTGTTTGTATGTTTGTTGGTGCGTATATACGGCTATGCATCGATGCTAACTTTACACAGGTTATTTTCTATCTCACGCAGTGATCGCTATAATTGATTGACATTTAGGACGAGGAAACCAGAAAAAACCTTGCTTAATATATTCTCGAAAATTAGTTGCAACACTTTAAGTTCCCTTGTAATAAAATCCAGGTGAATGGAGCCTACGAAATTTGAAATAGCATTGTTTTCATGACGCAATTGCGTTAGTGAATGATATTTTCGAAGTTGTTCTTCAAAATGAAAAATGTGCTTTTGGATATATGATAATGTTAACCAAATAAATCGTTTTAGTTTACATATACAGTATCCAGAAAAAGTATTCGTACAGGTAAAAAAATCGCTTGTTTTACAAATAGAAGATGAAAAACGATTTCTTTCGCCACAAATCGATTACTAACGACCAGAACGGTTGCAATGTGGAATATTTCTCTAATAAGTTAATTATGAACAAAGTTACAAGCATTGAAGTACACATGGAAAAATTCACCCCTCCTTTCTGGTGAAAGTTGAATTAAATTTGTGTCACTAAAAGAAAAAGTATGATTTATTCATCCAACATTCCAAATTTGGTTTGATTATCTGCAGCGGTTCCAAAGTTATGAATTTTTTACTTTTCGAAATAGAGGCGAAAATCGCTCTGTAACGCGAGTCGCACGGGATTTTCGCCTCTATTTCATAAAGTAAAAAATTCATAACTTTGGAACCGCTGCAGATAATCAAACCAAATTTGGAATGTTGGATGAATAAATCATACTCTTTCTTTTAGTGACACAAATTTAATTCAACTTTCACCAGAAAGGAGGGGTGAATTTTTCCATGTGTACTTCAATGCTTGTAACTTTGTTCATAATTAACTTATTAGAGAAATATTCCACATTGCAACCGTTCTGGTCGTTAGTAATCGATTTGTGGCGAAAGAAATCGTTTTTCATCTTCTATTTGTAAAACAAGCGATTTTTTTACCTGTACGAATACTTTTTCTGGATACTGTAGTTTAAATAGTAATGAAACAAAAATGTAAACGATAATCTCATTTCATAGAAATCGATTGTATTTCAATACTACGAAAGTAAAACGTAGTGTAGAAGTTCTAAGTTAATTAAATGTGTCAGTTGTGTGCATAATACTTCTCAAGGTTAAATAATAAATTAAGTTTATTTGAATTAAAATATATGTTTTCTCAGATTAGGTAAAGCTCTTATTTTTCTGTTTACTTCTCGAAAATGCTACATACTACGCATTATAAATGTAGATTACCTAATAGAATCACTCTAATGCATAATAATTTATTTCCTATTTTCCATCAAATCTGCAATATAGCAATGTAAGCTATATTGAATATAAAAAATGTAAAAATATAAAAAATATGTATATAAGACGCTACATATTCCCACTTTTCACACACGCAAACACGAAATTATCAGTCAAAGTAGCCCTATGGATGAAATCAGACTTGTATACACGTGAAAACTCTGAAACGCATTAACCAGCAAATCATTTTATAATCAGTATTTTATTTGGGAGTACATTAAAAACAGTGATGAATTTAGAGGATCTTTTTCATAAAGTGTAAGTTTAACATTCCATATTAAGCGTGTCTTATGACTCGCTTTTACAGTACAAAGATTCTTAAAGAAAGTTAGCCGATCCCCAGACTATCGGACCGTATGACAATCTTCATTGCCAATATGCCAAAATATGCGCAATGCGCTTATTTGTGCAATTCCCTCCAAATATTTTCTATTTGAGATTTCCATTTAAAGTTTTTGATCGACCCTTACCCTCAAAATTTTGGTTTGTTTTTAATGAAATGATTATTTCTACATCAAATTTTTGTTCATTCCTTGCACTGATCACAACTAACTTTGTTTTATCTAGATCTAATCTTAAAATGTTCGTAGTATCATTTCATTATCGTTGCAAATAAACTGGCATATTTGGTATATTCCTTCCGTATTCCTAAAACTAGTTAAATTTTTAACGTATCTTAAAGTGTCTAAGTTTTTATGAAATTCTCTATAAAATTTGGCAGGTGGAGAAATACAGGGTGTCAACGCGATCATGTATCAGCCCGCCATTTATTTATTAGTTAAAATAAAACTTTGAAATTCGGACCGTATATATGGTGGGCTTCTTCAGGTGCACTTAGCACTTACGGTCAAGCCAGAAGTGACGTTAATTTTGAATTTTTAAATACAACATTTATTATTTCTGTTCATATTCTGTTTCTTCTAAAAATTTGCCATCTAGTGCAGGTCAACTTTTGACATTTCTGTCAAAGATGGGGGTATCTGTTAAATTTATCCATTAAAGTGAAACTGCTTCGC
Source organism: Holotrichia oblita (assembly GCA_023690525.1). Taxonomy (NCBI): domain Eukaryota; kingdom Metazoa; phylum Arthropoda; class Insecta; order Coleoptera; family Scarabaeidae; genus Holotrichia; species Holotrichia oblita. Next base: position 106,896,016 of record CM043015.1, on the reverse strand, counting down.
AACAATTGTCGAAATGTAACAACCATCAAAGTTAGATTTGAAAACAATTAAGAAACGTATTTTCACATTTACACGCATTGGCGGAGGAAACATGTATTTCACGTTGAAATTACTAAAGAAAATAAGTTTTTTTTTTCATTTTCAATTGACAGGTACTCGTTTTTTTTAATAGTAACACCTATTTTTTATTACAGTGCCATATTGGCATAATTTTTAGCTTTCAAGTGATATAAAATATGCTGTGGTTTAGTGGTAGACAGGTAGTACAACATATAAAATGTTTTAAAAGTAGTCTAATTCCAAAGCAACAGAACAATTACATTTCTAATGAAAAAGACACAGTTTCCTTTGCCAATGCGAGTAAATGTGAAAAGTACGGTTCTTAATTGTTTTCAAAGCTAACTTGCGAAGCAGTTTCACTTTAATGGATAAATTTAACAGATATCGCCATCTTTGACAGAAATGTCAAAAGTTGACTTGCACTGGATGCCAAATTTTTAGAAGAAACAGAATATGAACAGAAATAATACATGTTGTATTTAAAAATTCAAAATTAACGTCACTTCCGGTTCGACCGGAAGTGCTGAATGCATCTGAAGAAACCCATCAATCACTCATATCGGGTGTCCGTAAATGTTTGAACCTGACAGCTACTGTCAAATTTTGGTTAAGTTTGTCGCACTACATACATCTGATTTCGATCGCAAGAATTAACATTAGCGTCCCACGCGGTAGTTACTTTCAGTATAATTATTAAAATTGTTTCTTAAAGTCAAACACAATATGCTTCCTTTTGGAAGCGCTTATTGCTAATTAAAATTAATAATTATAAAAAATTACAACTATAAAACCATTGCAATGACAAAAAAACAAACCCAACGAAATTACAGACGCGCGACTATGGCCATAGAGGAATAAACCAACTGAAATTCTCAGGGTGGTAAACTTTAAGCACAGATATTGCATACATTTTGACAGACGTCAGCTTCAAACATTTACGGACACGGTGTATATACGGTCCGAATTTCAAAGTTTTATTTTAACTAATAAATAAATGGCGGGCTGATACATGATCTCGTTGACAACCGGTATACATATACAGATTTTTATATTAATAATGAAAGAAATGCAAATGGGATGAATTCGATTTTTCAGATAAAATTGAATTAATTTTAAATAGTTATCGTGAATACAGTATTTGCATTTTTTATGTAACACTTGTTGAGTATTTGGAAAGAAGACACTTTTATTTGCAAATTGTACGTTTATTAGCCAAGGTGATGTATACAGAATGGCCGCGTTCGAGCGCACTATAGCGATATCTGTAGTGTAAGCGAAACACACAGAGGTGTCCGTGTATTAGGACGGTAAAGAAGACGATAGGTGTGGACAAATGCGAATGCATCAGGGATATACGAACTACTACCTCTGTTGTAATCCAGTAGAACATTGCGTCTACTTCGTCACCGTTCTAATACACGAACACCTCTGTGTGTTTCGCTTACACTACAGATACCGCTATAGTGCGCTCTAACGCGGCCACGCTGTAGATATAGCAGCAGTAAAATAGGTATTTTTCAGAAAATTGTTTGTGTTACAACTTTCTAGATGTTGTAATTTAAGCCACACGTATGTCCGTGACACTAAATTATTAATGTATTTTACTTACTTTACACAAATAGCAATTTTGTAACAATTAATCTTACTATTCAACACACAATTGCTGTGATGAACGCTATAAATAATATAGCTACTATAATAATAATAATAAGTTTATTGAAAAGATGCAGTAACAGTAGTGACAATAACGGAATACATATATTTCTAAGACCTGCATAGATAACAATATCCAGAATGAGTATAAAATGTGCAATGTTACAAAATTTCACGTTCGACATTCTGCTTTCACTAAGATATATGCATACATACTTTTAGCAACCAGGCATTCACACTTGTTATTTTGCGTACGTGATTTTAAATGTTTAAAATACGCTTTCATATTTCACTAGCTTAAAAAATATTTACTCTCGGTACACATTATAATTCGCGTTATAAACATATGCAGTAACTTTATATTTAGACATGTTCTAAAAGAAGTGTTTTTATTAGAACTTAACATAAATTCTTAACAAAATTATGAATGACAGAAATACATTTATATTAAATTTTATGTACGAGTGCTACCTAACATGTTTTCATAGACGTCTGCAATATCTGAAATATGATTTATATAGACTAGACAACTAGTTTAACAAATTTAAATGGAGATGCTGTTCGTTGAATAGGTAGAATAGGTTAAGAGTAATTATCATAATTTTCACTTTAACGAATGTTAGAAAAGCAAACGTTACACAGATATTTGAAATATGTACACGTATGCACGTTGTATATTAAATATCTACTCAGCCCACTCGGCTATTAAATATACGTCAGTATCCTACACCAGTTACAAACATCATTGCTGATAAAGCCGGCCAAGCACGTGTATAACTTTTGAATCTTATGTTTTCTTGACATCTCAACGATCTCGACTCACTCACTATATTTTTCATTTGTTAGTTAACTGTTATATTGCTTTAAAATTTTAAATAAATATTAAATATTTATCATATATTATCGCTACCTATTAAACGACTTTCAACGCATAACTTTATTGTTTAAAAATCAAAAATTAAATAATGTCAAAATCTAAAAATACTTTTAATGGCGTTTCACTCCTCTTTAATGACAATAATAAATTAGCTGTTATTTTCCAACTGTAGAATAATTTTACACATCTACATACTGTGTAACGTTCAATAGTGACAACATTCTACTTGTTTTAAGTATTTTACAAGAAAAAATGAATGTTGTGAAACAAGAACATCGCAGTGTTATCAAATATTTTTATCTGACAAAGGAACAGAATTTTAGAAAAGCTATTCACGAGCAACTGATAGCAGTTGACTTTGGATGATGTTTCTCCATGTTTTGAAGTAAACTATTGATTAAATAAGTTCTGACAATATCGTAAATTCATTGAAGTTAACCGTGAAGATCGTCGTTCGAGGGTTTCTACAATTAGGAAAGCACTGACTATATCTAAAAAACGCGTTTTAACTCTTCTATACGATGAAACAAGCATGAGAAAGGTTTTAATAAGTTGGATTCCAAGATTATTAACATCTGAACAAAACTGTTTAGGTAATATATTTTGCAAAATAATAAACGTTGACTTATTTACAAAACTACAGTTCATGCAATAGGTCCATAAGACTTCCGCGCCTTCAAAAGTAACCCATACACAATCTGTAGCCAGGAAGCTCATGGCCACCGTCCTTCAGAACCAATACATGCTAATATGGCCACCCATTCAAAAAATTAAATTGCCAGAATATGTCTAGCTTTAAATCTTCCTACATAACAATGAGTAACTTAATAAGATAACTACACTATAACTCACTCTCTACTTATATAACTTCTTTGAACTGGACAGTTAACCGTATTCTTCTGGTTACGTTCTCGTTTCTTTATATTTAGAAAGATAGGAAGATCCTGAAATGTGTTATTTTTAAAATAATAACCAATAGAGATGGAAGTCTATTTTGAATATTAATAAATTTAGTTCTGCTCATGGAATAAAGTCATTATAGAACAATATGTGTTAAAATTAATAGATTATATTGTCAAGTATTAAAAAAAAGTAATAGTTTACATTTTTATTATAATAACTAGCTGGCCCAGCAGACTTCGTTCTGTCTAGAAAGGTATTGATTTAGATATTTAATGTTTTATTGTTACGGGCACCACCCTCCGTGTCCCACTCATTAAAAAAAATTGTCACAACGTAACGTAAACATAAACGTCATCTATCATAAAGATGGCGTCGTAAAATCACTCCATACAAAATGTATGGGAAAATGAATTTTCTTGATAATTTTTGTTTTCGGGGATATTTCGGGAATTTTCTTGGGTATTCTTGTTTGGCCAGAGACCAGTTCGAATTAGTGCGAATCATCGAAATCGGTCCAGGCGTTCTTGAGTTATAAGCATAGTAAATAACGGCTTTCTTTATTATGTTATATAGTTTATTATTGACAAACGTAAAATATTCCTTCCATATAATCTAGATTAAAATAACATAGTTGTAGGAATAAAACCAGATTAAGCAGATTTAATTTATAATTAGCAGATTTGTTTAATCTGTTTTTTTTTGAAATGGTTCTATATAGAATAGTAGTAACAAAAATACTTTTCCAAACTAATACAGGCATCTTTAAAATTGTTTGTACATCTCGAAAATCTCTGGAGGGACGTGCTGATGCTCTATGCACTTTAATTGACGTCATTACTTTTCTACAGTATTTCTTGTTCTTTTTTAAATCAGTGAATATATTTATAATATTTTTTATTGGTACAAACGCGTACGTAAATCAATCAGCCAAAAACTCGCCTGTTTTAAAGTTACTAAGGACAACGTCAACGATTCAAAAATAAGTCAAACATAAATGTCAACTTCTTATTAATTGATCTGACAAAACAACTAAAAAGGTATTAATAACGGTTGGATAACCACAGTGGTTAGGCGGCTGACTATCGTTGTAGGAGTGGGGTTTCCATTATCTGGAGAGATGGTGACATTTTTTCGGAGATTTGAAAATCCCGGATCGACCTACCATGGTGCGCTGTTGGGAGCAAAATGATTAACAGCACACAAAAACTATTCAGCGAGAGGTACAGTGATAGCCAGACAAGCGATACAACTTACGGAGTCATTGCAACTAACCACACAAAAAAATTAAAAAACAATTAAATGTGTCAAAAGTTGTAAAGAGATATTTTATAATAATTTTATCAAAAAAACTCTTACTTTAAATTAATGTGAAATGTGCAATTGATATTGTTTGAAATATTTAATCTGTTGTGACGGATTGTTTACAAATTAATTTTAATTTACTCATTTCCATGGCAGTCAATGGTGCACTAATGTCACATCACATCACAACAATTTTAAATGATTAGTTCGTATTTCTATTTGCAGCTTTGAAACGGAAAATACATGATTTAAAAATGCACCAATAAAAAAAATTGTTCTCTATAAAATATTTGTGGATAACTGGTCATTAAAACACTTACTATATTTAAATCACTCCGCGCGTCTTTTAATGACCTTATTATCCACTCATACTTTAATATACTATTCCCGAATGCACAATAGAACTAATCTTACTTATTGTTGGCTACTTCAGTATAAAATGTTATCAGTACTAGTTTTAGACGTAAACAGTGTAAATATTTATGTACGTCCTAAAATTCCTACAAAATTCAAGAAGTATCATTCCACTTTCCAGAAGCCAGGGTTGAGTATCTTCGTCAAGTATTATTGAACGTTCGTTAATACTGATTTCAGCGACACAGCTTAAATAGCTTGAAAATTTCAAGTAAGAGTAGAGTTTATGTTTCGAAACCACCAATCACTGATAAACCAAATATAAATATCAGAAGAAAGATTAGAACTATGCTTTAAGATAACTTAATGAAGCCATGCCCAATTCCGTAAAGCGCTTAAATAAAGTTATTGAAAATATTTAAAGACTATTTGTAGTAAGCAATGTTTTCCAATAAGTACCTAATCCACTTCATTGTTCCTGAGAAATATTTATTTTGTAATTAAACTGTTTAAGCCTTTTTGGTGAACTCTGTATATACGAAACTGTTATTATAGCAATTAACACTGTAATAGAAAACTTTTGACAGATAAGATTGTAGATTATTTCTTAAATAGCCTACCGCTAGTACATGTAACCGTTACGTTAAAAAAACATAAGTAATTTAGTCGAGCTATAATTACCTACCATAGGTACAATCACCTGATGCTATTTTTGACTTTCTTTCCCATAACATCCTTCGATTGAAGCATTAAGTTCGACTCTGTTTTTCTCGCATTTGTGCTGATGTAATGCAATAAATTTCGAATATTTTGGCAACTTACTACGGTAACACACGCGCCTCGAATTAGAAAAAGAAAAACAGTCGCCCCACTTTTCAAAAGCATGTTATTCACAAACATAATAAGATAACTTTATAAATATGTCATGACACGAGTACGTGTGTACGTTAATATAAATTCAACTCAGAATAAGATATTATTCAATCGCAGGAGTCCTAATCGAAAGACTGATCGTAAAACTCTTAAAAGAAAACACTATTTGGGTCAAACAACCTACGGAAAGAAATCGAGTTAATTCTTTATTAATTCAGCGTATGCAAAGGTTATGATACGCTTTAATCTAATCCAAAGAAATAGGTTAGCCGCCAATTATTTATTCCTTTGTAATTGATACATTTAAAAAAGAATTACATATGTCTGTCAATAAGGATTTTCCCACTTCTTCTATAGACAAATTTGATACGCATAAAAACATCATCCTTATTCACAACCTAGTAACATTAGGTTACTGACAATTACCTTTCAAGTAAGGTGATGATTTTTCATTATTTATTAGAATAATTTATAAGCACGTGTACTCGCTGCCTATTTCTAAATAAAATATATGTATGTATCACAAGTAAGACGTTATATTAGCAATCTTAATTTCGTTATTCTAATTTCTGTTATTGGGGTTTAAATAAAATAATAAATAAATAAATTATTGACTATTGCATAAAATGAGAATGAAAATGATTTCACATCTTCTAGACTTTGAGGTTTTCATTATTATACACATACTTATATAGAAAATAGAATAAAATTTACATTATTCGCATATTAATGTTGGACAACAAACGTCTATGTATATGGAAAGCCAGACAATCCAGCCAACTTTACTTCCTGTTTAACGATATCAGAAAAAAGTTGATACATAAGCTTAACTTAAATTATTCATATTGTGTCATTTATAACCCATAAAGACTATAAATCAGCTAATTAAGAAGAGAAACTGAATCAGTTATATTGTGAAAATCCGTTCCCAATACACAAATCTCTGATGACATGTTTGAACTACTTTTTTCTTGTATAGATATTTATGTGTTTTTTCTTCTTGTGATTTTTTTATCTTAGTGTTAATTTGTTTTCGATATCGTTCGGTGTTTGTTGATGAAACAACTATCAATTGTCTAGTACAAAAACATTCTAAAGTACAATGCAAAATTGTGTTTGTAATTGTACAGAAACGCATATTCATTTCTTATATTGCCAAGGCCGTCGCGATAAGGTACATAGTAGTAAACAAAAATACAAAAGATTGTAATGGCTTGATAATGTCACCCATATAAAGAAGTTCTGGCAATTTTTTACTCGCGCATAGAATTTACTGTACAGCGGTTTGACGTATGTTCGAATGACGAAAGTCAGTTGTAATTGATTTGTTGAACAATTGTTTTTATTACATTGTTTCGTAGCTAACAAAAAAATAAGTAGAACCTCAACATAATAAACACCGCGATATATTCGTCATTATTGGTCTGGATTGACCTTAAATATATGCATACTTGAAGTAGGTAATTAGCATAATCTTAAACAAATAGTCGTGACCGACTAAATTATTTAAATTAGGATGAGTAAAGAATGTGAGAAATACTTAGGCAAATTATAAAAGCGCTTTAAGAATTCTATAATATTTCAATCTCTTCATAAAATTGTGAAATATGCTTTGAAATTACACAATAAGTATACTCTTAAATAGATATTTGAACAAATTCATATTTTTCTATTGCAGAATCTCCACGGCCACAAAAAAATGCTTTATCGTAATTTATATATATATTTCGGAAATTTAAATACTTGAAACTTTTGAATCATGTACAACTCTGAGTACCATAATTATTACATTATTAGAACTATATAAAATAATAGGAATAGGTTTGATTAATAGTAGTGGTAACAGTAATGAATTATAAATAATACCTATAATTTACATACATAGATGGTCATTATTATCGAACTAATATTAAATAGCCGTTATTAATTGCACTAATCATTGTGAGTTAATTGTATGTGAAGAGCTGCCTATTATTATTACTAGATCAATTTAAAAGTTTCCATATTTTTTTGTGTACTATATACAGTGGTGACGCGATAATCCGAATCTTGCTTTTCCGGATTCCTCGGTTTTCCGCACCTATTTTTTTGTTCATTGCGTATTCTCTAATCCGGATTTTTGCTGTCTCGGAAATCCGGATTCGATATCATTCGAATTGCGTACGAGAAATTACGAAGTTTTTCCCAAACAAGTTCCAACATGCACAGTTGCATTCATTTATTCTTCTATAAACCAACACCTTCAGAAGTTTCAATGGCTCCAACACGAAAGCATATAGCTTTAACAATTAAACAAAGGTATGATATACTTGAAAAACTTAAAAGAGGACATTTGGGAAAAGATTTAGCAAAGAAATATAATGTTGGAACGTCAACAATTTCAGATGTTAAAAGAACTTCCGACAAAATAAAAAGGTGTCTATAAATCAATTTTGAAATTATCTTTATCATTATTATTATTTCCTTCCTTTTTATTGTCAGCTATGTTAACAGTTGTATCTCTGCACCGATTAAAAAAAAAACGCAAGCCTGAATATCCGAAAATGGAATCATAGTTAGATGATTGGTTTTTAACGCAAAGGCAAAGGCATTCGGTTATATCTTCAGAGATTCTGATGGAAAAAGCGCAACACTATGATAATGATAAGAATTGGTATACATACATATGTAATACATACATATTGTTAGAGCATGCTTTGGTAATCCGGATTTTCTAGTAATCCGGATCGTCCTGGTTTTTATTATTCCGGATTATCGCGTCACCACTGTACCTCTATTCTGGTTATCATTTCAAGCTCTATCAAGTTGTTTGTCTCGCTTCTGGCACTCTCTGATGTTATCTAGGAGATTCATAAATAATGTTTAGAAAATTACTTGGCAACAGCATCAGCAAAGAGAACATTCACTCTTCATAATTACTATTTGTCACTGTTTTACGTTACTTATAATAATCAACAGCACTGATTTCTGCTTAGTTGACAACTAAACAAACTTATTTTTATAGTTTTATGAAATAATAGTTGAAGAACTATTTCCCCATTATGCTTATGAGCAAAAAAACAAGAGACAAGATAGTATGAAATAGGTACAATACAATAAAAGAAAAGAGAAATAAGTAGAAGCGATAATAAATAAAATAAAATATCACAAAGTGACAAACAAAAGGAGGGAGAGCTCTACGTTTCGTTTCTTTTCCTAAGGCTTCTTCAGGAGTAACAGTAACTCGACGTGCAAACCACACTAGAGGCACACTAGGTTCTCCTATTTATCATTATGATTCATTCTCGGAAATGGTGCTGTTGCGATCTGTTGATCTTGACGGTTCCGAGATGATGTGTGTCGGTGGCACGTCTTCTTTTTTAGATTCGAAGGACCAGTAACTTAACGGAGTTACACCGTGTATTAGGTAGTGACACAAACTAACTTCCTGCACTTAATTTACTTTATTCACTATATATAATTGTTCCTATTCTAACTTATTGCTATCTATACTCGACGCGATTCACGACCGTTATGTCTTACTTCTGTCTAAGTTACTAACAAGAAACCTCGCATCATAAAATGTACATCGGTTAAGAATTGGAAAAACCCGGCTAGTTCCAGAAGAATCAGCCGAGGGTGAATTGCTAGAAAGGTTTTATGGCGGTATTGACACATTTCTGAACCTGTTAATTCCTAACATCCCTTTGTGTGAAGCACGTAGATATTTTGCACTTGGAAATTCCTAGATTAGCTGGAAGGTATTCTGGTAAACAATGTATTATTATTGACATGACTTATACTACTAAAATGTGTATGTATAAAAGTGAAGAATAATTACGAAACATTTAAATTATTTAATTCGCGCGAACATTCCGCCCGCCTTGAAAGCGTTGCCTTTCAAATGAAATAAATGGAAATAACTTACACTAATGACTAACTACACTTGCTACACATGTTCAATAGGAAGCACACATAATTTCGAAGTGGCTCTTTTAAATGTTCCTCGCGTAGTTCTTATGGTAGCACATCTGGAAATAGAGTCTTCTCCTGGGTGTAATTCGATCACTCGGCCAACATTCCATTGTAGTGGTGGCGCATTGTCGTCGTGAACCATCACTAAATCTCCAGCCTTGAGTTGTTGACTACCACCTTGTCTCCATTTGTTTCGCACTTGTAAGGTTTGTAGGTATTCCTTGTGCCAGCGTTTCCAGAAGTGTTGTTTTATTCTTTCAATGAGCTGATATCGTGACAAACTGTTTAATTTTAATTCTAACAGATTGGGTTCCACAATTGATGTTAGTGGCGCGCCAATGAGGAAATGACCTGGTGTTAAAGGAGTTGGATCATTGGGATCTGGTGACAATGGACATAATGGGCGAGAGTTCAAAATAGCTTCAATTTGAATGAGCATCGTCAACATTTCTTGATATGTTAGAACTGAGTTTCCAACTACTCTTTTTAAATGATATTTTATGGATTTTATTCCGGCCTCCCAAATACCTAGTGTGGTGATCGGGGTGGTATAAAGTGCCACTGAATTTGTTCTGATACCAAAAATTCATTGAGTTTCCTGTTTCTTTGTCCATTGAAGAGGTCGCGTAATTGCTTCAGCTCCTTGTTAGCACCCGTGAAGTTGGTAGCGTTATCTGAGTAGATGTTGTCGACTCGTCCTCGTCTGGCCATCATTCTCTTCAATGCATTTATGAATGATAAGGATGTCAAGTCTGTTACCAGTTCTATGTGAACTGCCTTCGTTGATAGGCAAATGAATAGAACAATGTACGCCTTACTGGACGTTGATCGACGTCGATTTGTCTCCCGTAATACGAGTGGGCCTGCATAGTCGGTACCACAATTGACAAATGGTCGGGCAGATTGTACTCTGAAAGCTGGTAAGTTACCCATGAGATGTTGATATGCAACCGGCTTTACCTTGAAACATGTGGTACAGTTTCTTACCACTTGCTTCACCGTATTTTTTCCTGACAGCGGCCAATACGAATCTCTCACCGCGGCCAAGGTTGCTTGAATCCCTGCGTGAAACTGAACCTCGTGTATATGCCTTATCAACAGCTTCGTATACACATGATTGTTTGGAAGTACAATGGGATGCCTTGTTGAGAACGGTATATCTGCATTCTGCAGTCGCCCGCCGACTCGAATCAGTTGACTTTCATCTAGAAATGGGTTGAGACAAAGTAAACGACTGTTTTTTGGAATTGCATTCTTCGCTAACAACGCATGTAGTTCTGTGTTGAATGCGCTGTGTTGAATATGCCGAATTAACCGATGGGTTGCTTCTGTAATTTCTCGAGCTGTTAATGACTCAATAGATATGTCTGTTCTCCGATTTGCTACTCGAGCTCGCATGTTGTATATGAATCTAAGACAGTATGCTGTGACACGCTGCATTTTTACAACACAGGAATATTTTGAAAAAATCATAAAAGGTTCCTTACTTGATAACATTGTGACTACTGTCTCACAGATTTCGGTCTCTGGAATGTTAATTTGTTCTTCTGTGGTATCACATGGTAGTTCAGAACTTGATTTCAACCAGTCAGGTCCATTCCACCACAAGCTGTTCTCCATTAGTTCCGTTGGAGTAGTTCCGCGAGATACCAAATCTGCTGGATTTTCCAATGTGGAGACATGATACCAATTGTCGGTATTAGTGAGTTCCTGAATTTGTGCTATGCGATTTGCTACAAACGTTTTCCATGTTTTTGACCTTGATTTCAGCCATGCAAGCACTATGGTAGAATCAGTCCAATAAAATTCCTTTCTGATTCTGATGTTTAGTGCACTTCTTACTCTTGACATTAAATTAGATAGAAGTACAGCACCACACAATTCTAGGCGTGGTAGAGTAGTACTCTTTGTAGGAGCCACTCGTGACTTGGAACATAACAGGTTACTTGCTATACCCTCATTGCAATGTACACGGACATAGATGCAGGCGCCGTAAGCACGCTCGCTAGCATCGCAGAATCCATGTAATTCGATGAACTCATATGATTCTGTATTTATAACACCTCGAGGTATCTGTAACTTCTGTAAAGCCTCTAAGTCTGATTCATACTGTCTCCATGTCGAATGAATGTGAATTGGAACGGATTCGTCCCAGTGCACCTCCAATTGCCACAGTTCTTGCATCAACATTTTTGCCTTGATTATAATGGGCGCTAACAAACCCAGAGGATCAAAGATTTGTGCTGTTTTGGATAAAATTTTTCGTTTGGTAATCGGAGACCCTGATTGCGGATTCGATACCTTATACTGTAACGTATCTGTCGCAGAATGCCATTGTAGTCCTAATGTTTTTATTGTGCTGTCGGGATCTAGTGTTAATAATGATGTGCCTGAACTGTCCCCAACGTCGGCTAATATTTCTGGTGCATTAGAAGCCCATTTTCGCAGTACGAAACCTCCCTTCCGCAGCATTTTGTTTATGTCTTGGACAATATCTCTTGCTTCTTGTTTCGTGGCAGCCCCTGTGAGTAGATCATCCACATAGAAGTCGCGTTGTGTGATTGCTGCTGCTACTGGAAATCGTATAGCTTCTTCTAGTGCCAATTGTTTTAACGCTCGTGTTGCTAGAAATGGTGCAGGTGCCGTTCCATATGTTACCGTAGTTAATTCATATGTTTTTAACGGTTCGTGTGCATGAAATCTCCATAAAACTCTCTGAAACCTGGTGTCGTCTGGGTGAACCTTGATTTGTCGATACATCTTTTCTATGTCTGCTGTAATGACTATATTGTGTGTACGAAAACGACAAATAATTGAGAACAGTTCCTGTTGTACTGTAGGACCTACCATGAGTGTGTCGTTTAGAGATATGCCAGATGCCGATTTGGCTGAACCGTCAAATACGACTCGCAGTTTTGTGGTTGCGCTGTCGACCTTTATAACTGCGTGATGCGGTAAATAGAATGAGTTTCGCTGTGGGCCTTCTGAACCATCGTCAATTAAATACATATGACCTAAGGTTTCATACTCTTTCATGAATTGGTGGTATTGAATTCTTAGTTCAGGTTGTTTTGATAGTTTGGATTCTAAACTATAGAACCGTTTGATGGCTATTTCCTTTGAATTAGTTAGATTTAACTTGTTATCGCGGAATGGAAGCCGTACTATGAATCTTCCATTCTCATTTCTGCTATAGGTTGCTAGGAAATGAGCTTCGCATGCCCTTCCTTCCGGCGATGAGGGCTTTGTATCTTCTACTTGCTCTATACACCAAAATTTCTCGAGTTGATTACTTAGATCATCTAATGCTGCGCTATGACAACTAACGGTTGACTGTGATTGCTCGTTATGTATCTTCCCAGATAAAATCCACCCTAGATGTGTTTTTTGTAGACACAGAGAAGACTTATTGAGTTTGATTTGTCCTACACATACTAAGTCCCAGAAGAGTTCTGCACCAATTAACAGGTCGATTGCGCTGCTTATGTGAAATTCTGGATCAGCCAATTGTATATTGTTTGGGGTAGGAACGGTTGTTTTTTTGAATGATGTCAGCGGAAGTGGGTTTGTGATATTTTTTAATACAAGACAAGTTATATCTGCACAAAAATTATTTATTCTTGACATTAAATGAACCTTAGCTGATTTGTTAATTAATGATGTGGATTTATTAACTCCTACAACAGATATATTGGCAATGTTATGTTGTAGTTCTAGTTTTTCTAACAAACTTTCAGTGATAAAGTTTGACTGAGAACCTGAGTCAAGTAACGCTCGACATTGAATGAAATCTCCCTTCTTTGTTTTGATCCTTACAATTGCTGTAGATAACAGTACTTGTGAGACAGCGGAGTGTGATGTGTAATTTGTGACGGTGGATGTAGTTTGTGATTCATACGAAGTAGTTGAATTAGAGGGTTGAACTTCTGAATCGATGTGTAAGAGGCTATTATGTTTAGATCCACATTTTTTACATTTGCTATTTGAATGACAATTACTGGTGCTATGATTTGCTCGTAGGCAGTTATTGCAAAGCCCTAAGGACTTCGCCTGTTTTACACGTTCTACTGGTAGTAGCTTCAGGAATTGTTGACAAAAATAAATTTGATGATTATTCTTGCACATCTGACATGTACGTTTCTGAGTGGTAATATTGGCTATGGTACGTTTAGCTTGAGGTATTTTACTTTCATTTGAATTGATAGTACTAACGGCATCTAGAGTATTGCATTTGTGAGTTAAAAATTTGATCAAGTCGTCATATGTTGGAATGGTGTCCCTTGTGTGGCTAGCTTCCCATTCCTTGCATGTAGTGCGATCTAATTTTTTTGTAAGAATATTTATTAAAAGATCGCCCCAGTGTTCGGTTGGACGGCCTAGTGCCTTTAGCGCGTTTATGTTTTTATTACAACCATCTACTACTTGACGTAAGAGAGTTGCGTTTTCTCTCAGATTTACCGGCAAGTTTTGAATGGCATCAATATGTCGCTGAATAATTAACTTCTTGTTGTTATATCTAGCAATTAATGAATCCCATGCTACCTTGTAATTTGCTGACGTAATGTCTAATGATTGGATAAGTGCCGCAGCATCCTTTTGCAGACATGATTTTAAATAAATAAATTTTTGTATTTCGCTAATTTGATCATTGTTGTGAATGAGGGATGAGAACGTTTCTTGAAATGAGAACCATTCTTCAATTAACCCAGAAAAATGCGGAAGAGATTTTTGGTAAACGAACTTGTTCACTGATAATATTGTTGCCTTCATTGAGCGAAGATGGTTTGATTGGATTGTTGGGTTCGTTAGATGAAGATGTTCTGAGTAATTTCCTTGCCTTGCTACTGGCTTGAAAGAACGGATCTTCGACAGATTGCCATTCTTGATTTAAATCGTCCTCTTCGTCTAAATAACTGATTTGAGATTGTACTTCGTAAAATTCGTTGAAAATGTTTGTTACCCTTTCTAGACGACTTTGGAGGTCATCTCGATCTACTGCAGACGTGTCGATTGAATCCACATGATTGGAGAATTTGGTAATCGCGGTTTTGATAACGGTTCTTTTTGTTTTCATTTGTTTTAGTTGTTCTTTTTGCTCATTTGAAGGCATGGTTGCAAGTATAGACGTAATTTAGGATAATTTTAAATGAATGGGATTAACGAATAGGAAGTTATTGATTGTGCGCCACTAACCTGTATTATCTGTGTTCTGTGATGTGCTGTATCCGGCTCGAAGGACCAATGTTGCGATCTGTTGATCTTGACGGTTCCGAGATGATGTGTGTCGGTGGCACGTCTTCTTTTTTAGATTCGAAGGACCAGTAACTTAACGGAGTTACACCGTGTATTAGGTAGTGACACAAACTAACTTCCTGCACTTAATTTACTTTATTCACTATATATAATTGTTCCTATTCTAACTTATTGCTATCTATACTCGACGCGATTCACGACCGTTATGTCTTACTTCTGTCTAAGTTACTAACAAGAAACCTCGCATCATAAAATGTACATCGGTTAAGAATTGGAAAAACCCGGCTAGTTCCAGAAGAATCAGCCGAGGGTGAATTGCTAGAAAGGTTTTATGGCGGTATTGACACATTTCTGAACCTGTTAATTCCTAACATCCCTTTGTGTGAAGCACGTAGATATTTTGCACTTGGAAATTCCTAGATTAGCTGGAAGGTATTCTGGTAAACAATGTATTATTATTGACATGACTTATACTACTAAAATGTGTATGTATAAAAGTGAAGAATAATTACGAAACATTTAAATTATTTAATTCGCGCGAACATTCCGCCCGCCTTGAAAGCGTTGCCTTTCAAATGAAATAAATGGAAATAACTTACACTAATGACTAACTACACTTGCTACACATGTTCAATAGGAAGCACACATAATTTCGAAGTGGCTCTTTTAAATGTTCCTCGCGTAGTTCTTATGGTAGCACATCTGGAAATAGAGTCTTCTCCTGGGTGTAATTCGATCACTCGGCCAACATTCCATTGTAGTGGTGGCGCATTGTCGTCGTGAACCATCACTAAATCTCCAGCCTTGAGTTGTTGACTACCACCTTGTCTCCATTTGTTTCGCACTTGTAAGGTTTGTAGGTATTCCTTGTGCCAGCGTTTCCAGAAGTGTTGTTTTATTCTTTCAATGAGCTGATATCGTGACAAACTGTTTAATTTTAATTCTAACAGATTGGGTTCCACAATTGATGTTAGTGGCGCGCCAATGAGGAAATGACCTGGTGTTAAAGGAGTTGGATCATTGGGATCTGGTGACAATGGACATAATGGGCGAGAGTTCAAAATAGCTTCAATTTGAATGAGCATCGTCAACATTTCTTGATATGTTAGAACTGAGTTTCCAACTACTCTTTTTAAATGATATTTTATGGATTTTATTCCGGCCTCCCAAATACCTAGTGTGGTGATCGGGGTGGTATAAAGTGCCACTGAATTTGTTCTGATACCAAAAATTCATTGAGTTTCCTGTTTCTTTGTCCATTGAAGAGGTCGCGTAATTGCTTCAGCTCCTTGTTAGCACCCGTGAAGTTGGTAGCGTTATCTGAGTAGATGTTGTCGACTCGTCCTCGTCTGGCCATCATTCTCTTCAATGCATTTATGAATGATAAGGATGTCAAGTCTGTTACCAGTTCTATGTGAACTGCCTTCGTTGATAGGCAAATGAATAGAACAATGTACGCCTTACTGGACGTTGATCGACGTCGATTTGTCTCCCGTAATACGAGTGGGCCTGCATAGTCGGTACCACAATTGACAAATGGTCGGGCAGATTGTACTCTGAAAGCTGGTAAGTTACCCATGAGATGTTGATATGCAACCGGCTTTACCTTGAAACATGTGGTACAGTTTCTTACCACTTGCTTCACCGTATTTTTTCCTGACAGCGGCCAATACGAATCTCTCACCGCGGCCAAGGTTGCTTGAATCCCTGCGTGAAACTGAACCTCGTGTATATGCCTTATCAACAGCTTCGTATACACATGATTGTTTGGAAGTACAATGGGATGCCTTGTTGAGAACGGTATATCTGCATTCTGCAGTCGCCCGCCGACTCGAATCAGTTGACTTTCATCTAGAAATGGGTTGAGACAAAGTAAACGACTGTTTTTTGGAATTGCATTCTTCGCTAACAACGCATGTAGTTCTGTGTTGAATGCGCTGTGTTGAATATGCCGAATTAACCGATGGGTTGCTTCTGTAATTTCTCGAGCTGTTAATGACTCAATAGATATGTCTGTTCTCCGATTTGCTACTCGAGCTCGCATGTTGTATATGAATCTAAGACAGTATGCTGTGACACGCTGCATTTTTACAACACAGGAATATTTTGAAAAAATCATAAAAGGTTCCTTACTTGATAACATTGTGACTACTGTCTCACAGATTTCGGTCTCTGGAATGTTAATTTGTTCTTCTGTGGTATCACATGGTAGTTCAGAACTTGATTTCAACCAGTCAGGTCCATTCCACCACAAGCTGTTCTCCATTAGTTCCGTTGGAGTAGTTCCGCGAGATACCAAATCTGCTGGATTTTCCAATGTGGAGACATGATACCAATTGTCGGTATTAGTGAGTTCCTGAATTTGTGCTATGCGATTTGCTACAAACGTTTTCCATGTTTTTGACCTTGATTTCAGCCATGCAAGCACTATGGTAGAATCAGTCCAATAAAATTCCTTTCTGATTCTGATGTTTAGTGCACTTCTTACTCTTGACATTAAATTAGATAGAAGTACAGCACCACACAATTCTAGGCGTGGTAGAGTAGTACTCTTTGTAGGAGCCACTCGTGACTTGGAACATAACAGGTTACTTGCTATACCCTCATTGCAATGTACACGGACATAGATGCAGGCGCCGTAAGCACGCTCGCTAGCATCGCAGAATCCATGTAATTCGATGAACTCATATGATTCTGTATTTATAACACCTCGAGGTATCTGTAACTTCTGTAAAGCCTCTAAGTCTGATTCATACTGTCTCCATGTCGAATGAATGTGAATTGGAACGGATTCGTCCCAGTGCACCTCCAATTGCCACAGTTCTTGCATCAACATTTTTGCCTTGATTATAATGGGCGCTAACAAACCCAGAGGATCAAAGATTTGTGCTGTTTTGGATAAAATTTTTCGTTTGGTAATCGGAGACCCTGATTGCGGATTCGATACCTTATACTGTAACGTATCTGTCGCAGAATGCCATTGTAGTCCTAATGTTTTTATTGTGCTGTCGGGATCTAGTGTTAATAATGATGTGCCTGAACTGTCCCCAACGTCGGCTAATATTTCTGGTGCATTAGAAGCCCATTTTCGCAGTACGAAACCTCCCTTCCGCAGCATTTTGTTTATGTCTTGGACAATATCTCTTGCTTCTTGTTTCGTGGCAGCCCCTGTGAGTAGATCATCCACATAGAAGTCGCGTTGTGTGATTGCTGCTGCTACTGGAAATCGTATAGCTTCTTCTAGTGCCAATTGTTTTAACGCTCGTGTTGCTAGAAATGGTGCAGGTGCCGTTCCATATGTTACCGTAGTTAATTCATATGTTTTTAACGGTTCGTGTGCATGAAATCTCCATAAAACTCTCTGAAACCTGGTGTCGTCTGGGTGAACCTTGATTTGTCGATACATCTTTTCTATGTCTGCTGTAATGACTATATTGTGTGTACGAAAACGACAAATAATTGAGAACAGTTCCTGTTGTACTGTAGGACCTACCATGAGTGTGTCGTTTAGAGATATGCCAGATGCCGATTTGGCTGAACCGTCAAATACGACTCGCAGTTTTGTGGTTGCGCTGTCGACCTTTATAACTGCGTGATGCGGTAAATAGAATGAGTTTCGCTGTGGGCCTTCTGAACCATCGTCAATTAAATACATATGACCTAAGGTTTCATACTCTTTCATGAATTGGTGGTATTGAATTCTTAGTTCAGGTTGTTTTGATAGTTTGGATTCTAAACTATAGAACCGTTTGATGGCTATTTCCTTTGAATTAGTTAGATTTAACTTGTTATCGCGGAATGGAAGCCGTACTATGAATCTTCCATTCTCATTTCTGCTATAGGTTGCTAGGAAATGAGCTTCGCATGCCCTTCCTTCCGGCGATGAGGGCTTTGTATCTTCTACTTGCTCTATACACCAAAATTTCTCGAGTTGATTACTTAGATCATCTAATGCTGCGCTATGACAACTAACGGTTGACTGTGATTGCTCGTTATGTATCTTCCCAGATAAAATCCACCCTAGATGTGTTTTTTGTAGACACAGAGAAGACTTATTGAGTTTGATTTGTCCTACACATACTAAGTCCCAGAAGAGTTCTGCACCAATTAACAGGTCGATTGCGCTGCTTATGTGAAATTCTGGATCAGCCAATTGTATATTGTTTGGGGTAGGAACGGTTGTTTTTTTGAATGATGTCAGCGGAAGTGGGTTTGTGATATTTTTTAATACAAGACAAGTTATATCTGCACAAAAATTATTTATTCTTGACATTAAATGAACCTTAGCTGATTTGTTAATTAATGATGTGGATTTATTAACTCCTACAACAGATATATTGGCAATGTTATGTTGTAGTTCTAGTTTTTCTAACAAACTTTCAGTGATAAAGTTTGACTGAGAACCTGAGTCAAGTGACGCTCGACATTGAATGAAATCTCCCTTCTTTGTTTTGATCCTTACAATTGCTGTAGATAACAGTACTTGTGAGACAGCGGAGTGTGATGTGTAATTTGTGACGGTGGATGTAGTTTGTGATTCATACGAAGTAGTTGAATTAGAGGTTGAACTTCTGAATCGATGTGTAAGAGGCTATTATGTTTAGATCCACATTTTTTACATTTGCTATTTGAATGACAATTACTGGTGCTATGATTTGCTCGTAGGCAGTTATTGCAAAGCCCTAAGGACTTCGCCTGTTTTACACGTTCTACTGGTAGTAGCTTCAGGAATTGTTGACAAAAATAAATTTGATGATTATTCTTGCACATCTGACATGTACGTTTCTGAGTGGTAATATTGGCTATGGTACGTTTAGCTTGAGGTATTTTACTTTCATTTGAATTGATAGTACTAACGGCATCTAGAGTATTGCATTTGTGAGTTAAAAATTTGATCAAGTCGTCATATGTTGGAATGGTGTCCCTTGTGTGGCTAGCTTCCCATTCCTTGCATGTAGTGCGATCTAATTTTTTTGTAAGAATATTTATTAAAAGATCGCCCCAGTGTTCGGTTGGACGGCCTAGTGCCTTTAGCGCGTTTATGTTTTTATTACAACCATCTACTACTTGACGTAAGAGAGTTGCGTTTTCTCTCAGATTTACCGGCAAGTTTTGAATGGCATCAATATGTCGCTGAATAATTAACTTCTTGTTGTTATATCTAGCAATTAATGAATCCCATGCTACCTTGTAATTTGCTGACGTAATGTCTAATGATTGGATAAGTGCCGCAGCATCCTTTTGCAGACATGATTTTAAATAAATAAATTTTTGTATTTCGCTAATTTGATCATTGTTGTGAATGAGGGATGAGAACGTTTCTTGAAATGAGAACCATTCTTCAATTAACCCAGAAAAATGCGGAAGAGAGATTTTTGGTAAACGAACTTGTTCACTGATAATATTGTTGCCTTCATTGAGCGAAGATGGTTTGATTGGATTGTTGGGTTCGTTAGATGAAGATGTTCTGAGTAATTTCCTTGCCTTGCTACTGGCTTGAAAGAACGGATCTTCGACAGATTGCCATTCTTGATTTAAATCGTCCTCTTCGTCTAAATAACTGATTTGAGATTGTACTTCGTAAAATTCGTTGAAAATGTTTGTTACCCTTTCTAGACGACTTTGGAGGTCATCTCGATCTACTGCAGACGTGTCGATTGAATCCACATGATTGGAGAATTTGGTAATCGCGGTTTTGATAACGGTTCTTTTTGTTTTCATTTGTTTTAGTTGTTCTTTTTGCTCATTTGAAGGCATGGTTGCAAGTATAGACGTAATTTAGGATAATTTTAAATGAATGGGATTAACGAATAGGAAGTTATTGATTGTGCGCCACTAACCTGTATTATCTGTGTTCTGTGATGTGCTGTATCCGGCTCGAAGGACCAATGTTGCGATCTGTTGATCTTGACGGTTCCGAGATGATGTGTGTCGGTGGCACGTCTTCTTTTTAGATTCGAAGGACCAGTAACTTAACGGAGTTACACCGTGTATTAGGTAGTGACACAAACTAACTTCCTGCACTTAATTTACTTTATTCACTATATATAATTGTTCCTATTCTAACTTATTGCTATCTATACTCGACGCGATTCACGACCGTTATGTCTTACTTCTGTCTAAGTTACTAACAAGAAACCTCGCATCATAAAATGTACATCGGTTAAGAATTGGAAAAACCCGGCTAGTTCCAGAAGAATCAGCCGAGGGTGAATTGCTAGAAAGGTTTTATGGCGGTATTGACACATTTCTGAACCTGTTAATTCCTAACATCCCTTTGTGTGAAGCACGTAGATATTTTGCACTTGGAAATTCCTAGATTAGCTGGAAGGTATTCTGGTAAACAATGTATTATTATTGACATGACTTATACTACTAAAATGTGTATGTATAAAAGTGAAGAATAATTACGAAACATTTAAATTATTTAATTCGCGCGAACAGGTGCTTTAACTATTAACTGTGGTCGGAAAAATCAAATTGTTGTATAATTAAAGGAAATCAAATGTGGTGGCAATATACATACAACAAATTGGTAACATCGTCATTTCCGAATAAAAACAGTGCTTTTGACAGTTGTGATCTATTTAATCTGGAACAACCAATATAGTTTTTATCTCCTTTTAGATAAGTACAAAATAAGAAAAGAAAGTCAATTAAATCAATGACACAATGAATTATTTCTACCAAGCATGCTAACATGAAATACAAACAATACCTAAATTTCTACATCTATACAAATAAATAAAATGCTGGAAGTGTTGGTTTTCCTATTTCAAGCGGCATTGTTTTTTTCGATCTAGATTCGAGGAAATATCAACTAAAATTTTGCATTTTGTCCGACAAAATACACATATGATTATATGCTTTTGAAGATTAGAGTGTATACAACTAATATTTCTGAATAACAAAAATCAAAATAAAAAATTGGTACAAATCTACTGCGGCCACAGTGGAAGAAGTGTAATTGGTAGATACAAGCTAACAATTCGTCGAATTAACTTAGAAGTCAAAGAGTTCGGAACGCATTATTCTTTCGTGCTTAACCAATTCGTTTAGCAAATGCACTAGAGTAATAAATTAGTTGTGTTAGGTAGTTACAACTAGCTACTACGCTACCAGTATTTGCATGTGACATGGGATCCAGTAGGTAAACATTCAAAATTTTAAAAATATTGTGCGTTTGTGTTAGGTATTTGAACAATGAAGGGGGAGCTATTCCTTTTCAGTACCGCCACACTCTATTCATTCTCGAACCGCTAGTCTCCACCATCTAAACTATCAATGCCGCTTGCAGTGCGACTTTAGTTTAGAAGCTCAGAAATAAAAATGCAACTGATATTGCAAAATATTTTTAACATTTATGTCATACCGATTTTGCCAATCTTTAAGACACTATGAAAATTAAACTGTTAAGGATGTGCTTTAAGTATATTTTTAAAGGAATAGAAGAGGCGACAAGGTTCTTCATGTGTAGAATATAGTTTACAGAAAGAAATCTAGTATACTTGAGAAACATCTAGAAGAATCCTTTAAAAGACCAAAGAAAGTAAAATGATAATTTGGACGAATGGATCTATTACCAAATCATATATTCACCAAAAAGTACAATCATCTAGTTCCAAAACAATGATTTTGAATTTTGCTGAACGATAATAAAAAAGAATATATTTTGTTCGACGAGTGCTTATCCAATAACCAGACATTATAAAATCTTAACACTGCCATCGATAATAAATTTTAAGTTATGGGTCTCTTGCGGGATCTTTTCTTTTTCACTGGTGCGGGTTAAGATGAAAAATGCGTATTGAGCAGTACAGGGCATTGGAATATGTGGATCAATTTAATAATCTTTATGTTCACTGGCTATAACACCATATCAACAGGGTTAGATTTTTTACTATACGGTGTTTTTAAGATAAAATGTATTCACCACTCGACAGCAATTCACTAGTAAATTTACAGTGACAATAGACTGCATATCGTTGAATGTTGAAAAATATATTCCAGATTAAGTTCAACAAAACGTTGCTTTAAATGCTCTAAATTTAGCGCAAACTTTGCGTTCTTCTAAGCATTTCATGTTTTGTTTATTCAAATCCGATCATATATATAAGCAACAGTTTTAGCGTCTTTTTCACATGGTGCAAATGTGCAAAAGTAGTACGAGCACTGATAAGAAAATAATTTCTAAAAGAAGAGCATAACAAAGGCAAAATGTGATGTATTATCAAACTATAAATGTAAATAGCTCTTCTTATAATTTGCGATTATCATAAACTCTTACTAGGAATTCATAATTTAATTAACAAAGAAGACTATTTATAAACTATAACGTGGAGTGTCGGGATTTATTCATCTCTATTTTAGACGCCACATAAAAGGAAAGCTTCGTACTTACAACACAAACGAAGTGCAAAAAGTGATACAGAGAACATAAATTAATTTCGTTACTAACGAAGTTCTAGAAGTCCGAAAACACGTGGTGCACGTTTCTAATTTGAAATGGATAAAGTTGTTGGAGAGTTGTTATTTTTGGAAAAGGAATGCTTCTTTGTGTAATGGAAAATATGCATAAGAATAATCGGTATTGTGGCGTATTTATGTTATTTTGAACAATAATTATTTAAAACAATAAAAATAAGATAATATTTCTTTATCAACTCTTTTTATTAAATATATAATATATAATACCTTTTCCGTGTTTAGCATAGAACTATGATGAATTAATTTTGTGCAACGTTGATTAAATAAACTATTGTTAGAAATATACTATTGCACAAAACATTTATCAGTCAAACATGCATATTTAGTATGCAATAACTGTTATCGGAATGTAATGCTACCGACACAGGCCGACATGTATGAACAGATTTCCTGAAATTGTTATTTAGGAAGGAAACATCATACCACCACCATAGTAAATATGGTTACGATACGCAGTTATCTAAAATTACTCACAGTCGAATGGCAATGAATAGTTTTCTTCTTATTGCATGAACACATGCAATATTATGAATGTCGTATTCATATTAAACAGATAAGAAATTCTAAGAAGCACTTTATCAGTTTATTATTATTCTATTACTATTAAAAAAAAGGATAGAATAAGTTGTGTCTGATTTATGTATACATAGGTATACACTTCACTAAAATAAATTATTTTCTATAAATAATAGCTATGTATGTATTTTAAGAGAAATTTATATTTTAAAGCATTGGTTTGTATGTATTGTGAATTAATAATTGTTAAGAAATTGCTAATGATATAACTTTTGTACTAATTTTGACAGCAAAGTTTCATATGTCATCATGACCTTGCAAATTTTGAGGTGCCTGTATCGCTGAATTCCATAATTATAAATTAAGTTGTGGATGAAATATCCCATAGTCGACTGAGTATCGTTTATAATCACACTTTAAACTGAGATACCAAATTTATAATTTAAACTTACAATAGCAGCCTTAACAGGATCCAGCTTTAAGGTACGATGTTTAAGGTATATGTATTGTATTGGATATCCCTACTTTTGAAGTATTTAAGGTGACTACTAACTGTAATCTGAATTAGTTTATTGGTGTAGTCAACACCAAAGTATCCGCAACACATTACATTTGAGCCACCGTAATTTATTGTCTTAATATCATTGTTACCAAATAATGTTTCCAATACTTCTCCAGAGCACTTTTTCCATTGCTTACCTGTTCAATTTCTATGTTCATTTATCTAAGCAAATATCTTTTGCTTAAGCTGAGTAGAAACCTCGATTTCTTTGCAGCAATTTATACTTTAAGCCCAGATTTTGACAATTTCAAGTGCAGATATTATTAACATAGCCAACAGCTCTATAATCCGTTTCACCAAGGTCCCACAGGAAACAGCCCGGTACATACTCGACATCATGGCAGAGGATAGAGTGCCCCTCTCGGAGAACAATCCTCTACTTTTCACATAATTAGGCCCAGACTAATAGGACCAGTTTCCAAGCCTATAGGATACTATCTCTTACCTGTATATTGTATACAAGTTTATTTTTTTACTTAATACGCAAAAATAGGACTAATTTTAAAGATTTTACTTAATACTATCTATACCGATCGTTTTGAGATAGGATAAATAACGGCGGGAAGGGGCAAGGGGCACGAAAACTCGCTAAGAAGCTGTGATAGAGAAACTCATACGCGTCCCCACTTCTTAGCGAATTTTCGTACCTCTTGCCTCTTCCCGCCGTTATTTATCTATCTCTCAAAACGACCGGTATAGATAGTATTAAGTAAAATCTTTAAAATTAGTCCTATTTTTGCGTATTAAAGTAAAAAATAAACTTATTTTTTCACCTTTAGGCAAGCAGGAATTTACTGATCATTTTTATGTATCACTTGACTCTTTAGAAAATATTGCTGAACGATAATAAATTGAATAACAGTAATTAATACTTTCTAGCGGACATCATCATAGATAAACATTTGCAAAAACTTCCTTTTGTAAACTCAAGAAATGTGCTTAAAATGCACAATTACATATATGTATATATTTCTGTCTGTATTTAACGTTTTTTAGTAATTTTTACGACAATATACATGTTTCATCACGACATTATTTTATGAAATACATAAAATCACAAACTTAAATTTTTTAAGTGATTTGTCAGCACAATGTTAGTATTGGCTTGAAACCATGTTCTATTGTATTTATATCTAAAATGATAAGAATTTCGACCAAACGAGTAGTTATTGCCGTGTTATTCATGAAAAACGACTCCAATAACCCACATATGTATGCGTAAATAGTAAAATATTTCCTGAATAGTAAAATCGTATGTAAAATGACTCACTTACTACCAGCAGAATTACTCAACCTTAGTAAAATCACACGGCTGATCTTAAAATCATTTTTTTCTGCGATAAGACAGCGAATCCGTAAAGAAAGAAATCTCAACTGGGCATGCGCTAGGATTCATTTGAAAAACCTGAAATAAATGTCACTTAACTCAGTGTCACGCAATTAACAAGGGTGGTTGCGTTTGATTATTGTGTATCTATAATGTGTAGTATTTGTTCTTCATTGTGGCTGTATTTGCCTTTACATACAAGTGATGGCACGACACCTGACAGAGGTTTTTATTCCATTCTATTTCATCATTTATATATAAATAGAATACATTTTTAATAACTAATTTTACTGTTTGTGTAACAAGTTTACTAATATGTTGTTCTACTTACAATTGCAATGAGTAACAAGTTGTAAGGACTAATACAATACAATAGCTATTATTATTTCTCGAAAGGCAATGACATTTTATCATTAATCGCCTTGAAACTTTGATCTTCTCAGCCGGTTTCTGGTATAATTTTACTTTAACATCAAACTTTAACAAAACTGAATATCACAAAATTGAGGTGATTTACAGTTGTATGAATTTTGTATTAACACTACAGGTTGTTATTGTTTATTTGTAACATAATCACGTAGTTTACACCACTCAACCTACGGTGAACAATGAAGCTGTACATTTATAAGTGTTAATTGTTTATTGGATTGTTATTATTTTTCATTATCTAGAATCCGTTGCAGATGTACTTAAACCGAATTTATTTGTGAAGTGTGACTTATCGAACTATCAAATGTGATATTTAGTTTTTTTTACAGAATGTATGTTAACTATACTGGTATAACTGGTATATTAACAGAATTAGTTTTTGTAAAATTAGGTCGAACATTGAAACCGTTTGGATTTGTTATTTAAACATATATAATTAAATTATAAACCATATTTAACAATAATGTTGAATTGTTTAAAGTTCGATAAGCATATTTAGTATGCGCTCATTTAGGTGAGCAATAACGATGTAATGTAGTCCAGAATGATAATTATTATTTGGAAGGATTAAATTAATTACAACGTATTTGCACTTTTATTTACAAAACAGTATTTGTTTGAAGAAATAACTGTATCAGATAGCCGTATCGTATGTTAAGTAGCACATAATGTATTATATTTACAAGTAAATAACTGATAATGCTTTCATATTAATTTTAAAGCTAGCCATTTTTTCTGTACCGGAATCATTTGCTTTCATTGTTTTATTTCAATCGTTATTAATTTCTTTATATTATAAATGAGACTGAACTTCTCTCAGTACAATGATATACATTGTTAATTATTTAATTTATAAATCGTATTTTTACAGTATGTTTTCTAAAGTGAGTATAGATTGCGAAAGCATACTATAAACACCTACAAATGTATACGTGTGTTGATCGAACTTCTTTGTAAATAAGTGAGTACTGGGATAGGGATGTTTGAATAAATAGAGATAGAGTATAACATAATATGTATTTACTATTTTTAGTGCAAAGATCAGCATATCTACAAGGTTATTAAAATATATACATTACATATTAAAGCGTAACTAGAGCAAAGTTCTAGAGAACTAAAAGTAGTAATGTACTTCATTAATTTGGACATCTTTTCTTTTGCTGAATCTGCAATATTGTTCGTTTATAACTATATGCGGCAAAAGCACAGTCAAGACTGTAGGTCGAAAAACTTGCGCTCAATATTCATCGAGTTGAGATACTTTTTGCTAAAGTGCAAATTGCGAAAAAGGGACTAGATCCGTAAATATTTAATTTCGCACATTTCGAATTTCAAAGAAATATTGAGTGGATTTATTCGGTTCGATACTGTAATTTAAAATAGGATTTAATAGCATTACTATACCTTTGCTATTATTTATGTTTCCAACAATTTTATACTTGCTTCCAAACTTATGGACGGTAGTGTATACAACATCATATATGGAATATATTTAGAACTGAACGTAGAATGTAAAAACGTGACAATATACAGGATATTCTATTTAAAATTGGGAAGTTGTAGGTATACTTCCAGTATATCTCGGAGTATTGCCATCGACTTTAGTTCAATACCAACATTTTAGATTATTCCTAGCTATAGTTTCTTCGCAATCAGTCGATTTCGTTTCCAGTGAACCAGCCTGTATAACTATGGAATTGAGGATAAAATCCACTTGGAATCGCACTTCACAGTGACGACTATTCAAAACCTAGATTATTAGCGAACTGTAATGTATTATAAGCTATCGGAAGAAGCAAGAACACTTCAACATAGTATACTTGTTCCATATTTATTCTAGTAAAGGATAAACTTGTTAATTAGGCTTTCTATATTTTTGGAGACTTCTTAAAGTGTAACATGATAGAATTGAAATAGTACTTACGTGTTATTCATCATATGTACACACTTGTTCGTTACTTACGAGTAACAGTCGGACTTATATCGTATATCCTACATTTTATTTTATACATATTTATCTATCCACATTCCACTGGTTATTGCATATTATTTTTGTGTTTATGTTTATACATTTGTTTTATATATAAAAAAATTTAGACACGTTAGAGCAATTACAAGCAAATTGCAAAGAAAATAATACAGTTTCAAAATTAGAATAGTGTTTGTTGCATTTGGAATTATTTTTTTATGTAATTTTAATACATATTTATTTCATAGGGTGTTATTGGTCTCTTTATTTTCTTCAACAGAATCAAATTAGATAAATAGTTTCCGTATCTACCATCATTTAAACGGATAACGTTTTCGCGCAACGCTTTTGATTGGTAGAAAATCACCAAGTAACCTTCTCTTTATACATACTCGATGAGCAATTTCAAATGAAAGACAAATTTTCAGTTAGTAACACTGAGTTGGTAGTAAGTAGTTAGTTGACTGAATAGTCATCAAACGTTACGCCTAACGTAAACTAAAGCCGGAAACACATTGCTCTGATGTGTTGTGTTGTGTCGTGTTGTGTCGTGATGCTATGCAACGTCATATCGATCAGACACCCTTATTTCTCATATAAATATACATGCGGCGTGCACACTCATCTGACGTGTGGCACAACACAGCACGTCAAATTAGTGTGCACGCCGCATGTATATTTATATGAGAAATAAGGGTATCTGATCGATATGACGTTGTATAGCATCACGACACAACACAACACATCAGAGCAATGTGTTTCCGGCCTTAACACTTTGCGTTCAAATGACTAGACATAGTGATCGTGCAGTGTCTTAAACTGTTGGCTATGCTATCTCATCAGAATTCCAAACTAACCTTAGATGTCCCGCTTTAGAGGAAACTGCTCTGGTTTAAGCTGGTTTTATAAATAGCAGTTCCATTGAGTCACCCATGTAACGAATAAAAACAAAACTGCATGTATACCTCAATAACGCAATGTTGCCACTCTTTTAGAATTAATGAACACTCATTTGTTTTATCCTTCGATTATCTCTTTGTTTTTGGCTTGTATTGTGCAGCTCGCGGAGAGGTATTATTTATTAGATTATAGCATAAGTCGGTGGCAATAACGCCTACGCATTTAAAAGTATTTTAAGAATTTTTAAAGAATACTTTTAATTAAAACAACATCGGAAAATATCTTTAAAAACTTTGCAGTGTTTCTGCAGGTTTTAGTATAATAAATAAATAGATACGACTATTTTTAACAATATAATAAATTACACAGTGTTATCCAATTGTGAAATTAACTTTGTCTAATAATGAATATATGAATATCTGTTATTGTTATTAGTATTTACTTGGATCGCTCACCACAACTATTAGTATCTGTTAATCAGTATATT